>VZRE01014226.1:0-186672 GCA_013396775.1 Cephalopterus ornatus
CGGCTCTATAAACACTGATCTTTGTACTGGTATATTATATATGTTATATATTATATATTATATACTGATATATTATGTACTGGTGAGTAAACAAATAACAGCAGAAACGTGTTTGAAGTGCTCAGTAGTGCTTTTTGCCTCAGTTTTTACTGTAGATATTAATTGTGCACAGATGCTTAATGTAATTTTACCAGCGGGGTGCTGGAACAGAAGCTGGGGAAGAATAGGGTAGGAGCTCTTTATATGTATTTAGGTCAAAATTGTGTGACAGTGTTCACAGATGTTGTAGATTCTCTGTTGCAAGCTTGTTTTAAGAACTATTTTGATACATGTTGGGCATAGTCTAAGGATAGTTACTCCTGGGGAAAAAAAGAAACTAGTGATGAATTTCTTTCTAGTCTTGTTTCTTTGACTGAATAGCTGACAGTCAGACAGTTATACATCATCTTTGTGTTCAAATATGTCCTGTGTATATATGAACGTTGTGTCAGCTCCAAAGGAGCTGAGAAAGACACACTAGAAATGAGTGGGGAGAGCAGCTGAAATGCACACTAGTATTTTTTGCACTCTTAGTATGAATGGGAATAAAACAGTGAAAGACTTGGAGGCTTTCTATCAGATGGGCCATATCTGTTGCTGTGCTGCACTGTTGTAATTTCCTCCTTCTTCTTTCCTCCTATATATTTTCACAGTGCCAAATCTGTTGAAGATTTGCTGGCTTGATAAGACTGAAACACTATGGGGGGGTTTGTTCCTGTGCAGTTATTCTGCAGGTGCTTGAATCCAGTGTGTCTAAGAAATGCCTTATGGCTGCCTAAACATCTTTGTGCACAGGCTCACTCTGTGGCTGGCAGTGGTAGATGAGGAAATGTAGTTTTGGGCAGGAAAGCAGAAGTGTGTGGCATGGGGTTTACAGTGTTAGATTAGCTTCTGTACCATAAATTCTGTGCTGTTTCCGTTGTAGTAGGACTTCCTCAGCTGAGGAAAGTGCTCAGCAGTGGTAGCTTATTGTGTTTGGTAAGGACTCAGGCACTAGGGCTTTTTGCTAAAAATGTAACTGTGTCATAGTCTGCTGCAGGGAACAATATTTTTATGTTCTGTCTCCTAGGAATGCAACAAACCCCGTGAGGCCTTTGGATTTGAACAAGCTGTCAGGGAATATACTCTCCAGAGCTTTGGTGAAATGGCTGATAACTTCAAGTCTGATTATTTCAACATGCCAGTCCATGTGAGTTTCAACTTATGTTGTGATTCCTTGTAAGGGAAAAAGAGAAGAGGTTTCAGCTGATCCTTGATTTTTGCTAAGGCATCTTAGCTTTGTTTAAAGAGGCACCGTAAGCTTCAAACATGTAAACAAATGATTTAGCTTTCTGGCATCTGGTCTCATTTCAACTTCATTTCACCCTTTTCGTGTGATGGACAGACAGCTTTATTGCTTGTTAGGGTGTACTGTATTGGTCACTCTCTGGTTTAAAGTCCTTGCCCTTTTTGATAAACTGAAGTAAGTATCTTGTTCTTATTTGGCAAAGGGGTCTTTCACCTGCCCTTCCTATGGCTTTTGTCTTGGTTTAGTTCATCCAGAGGATAAATCATTGTTTTCCGTACTACTACAGTCCTTACTTGTAGTCAAGTCAATTGATCGAGTCTGTCTGATAATGACAGGGTTGTGTTTTTTTTTTTTTTTTTTTGTTCTACATTCCAGCAACATTTTTAAATGAAACATTTTAAACATTTTAACAATGTTAAAACTAGCATTTCTGCCTTGGCACACTGCCACAGTTCCACTGTCCTGTGGACTGCCTGCAGCACCAAGATCTTTCTCTTCTCACAGTTCTTTGGTAACCTATGGGCATTCTTGCTAAAGCCTCTACCTTTTAAGGACTCCAATTTATGATACAACTTTGGGACATGGAACAAAGCAAGGGAGCTTATTTTACAAATAAGCTTCATAAGTAAATGCATATCAGTAAGAATCATAATGAGCTATATGAAGATCAATCTTTGAACACAATTTTTTATCTGAATTTTCTTACTCAGAAGTTCTGCTCGTTATCCTCTGAAATAGTTAGGAATTTGCATGCTGTTCATTCTGTCTGCTGCTTGACTTCTGTTGGCTGTCTCCTCTTCCCCTTCTTTTTCGCTGTACTTCTGGTGATTCCATCTCTTTTGTTTATTCCTTCCCTTGTGCTGTGATACTCTGTTTCTGGAACACTGCAGGCACTACAGAGGAATACAGACCAAATTATGACTTTGAAGAGATGGAGGGGGGAGAGGCAGTGACCCTGGTGTTTGAAAATTCATGGAGAATTAATAGTGATTTATTGCTTGAATGATAGTTTTTATGTTGGGTCTTGCTTGCACATACCTGAACATCTCTTTTGCTTTCAGATGGTTCCCACTGAGCTCGTAGAAAAAGAATTCTGGCGATTAGTGAGCAGCATAGAGGAAGATGTAATTGTGGAATATGGGGCTGATATCTCATCCAAGGACTTTGGAAGTGGCTTCCCTGTGAAGGATGGCCGACGAAAGCTGATGCCAGAGGAGGAGGTGAGGAACAGGATATGCAAACTGACTCCATTCTTTGCTCTGCGTAAGATTTCACATTAAGAATTTAGGTCAGAAATCAGCATGGATTTTTTTCACGAAGAAATTGCTTAAGACTTTTGCGTGTACTTAACATTCCTTTTGAGCAGGGCATTAATCTGATAACTGAGGTTCTTTTACAGATCTGGTTGCTGATAAATAAGCTCCTTTTCATGATTTAAGTCACACCTCTTTTCTGTCACTTAATCTTAGCAGGCGAAGATGTACAACTTGTTACCGTATGCCTGAGTATGAGGAGACTAATAGTATCTTTTTCTTTCTTGTTCTAAACCTTTTCATTATAGACTTAGCTACAGAAACATGATTATATCCTCCTTAGAAGGTTCTTAATGGGTAAAACAAACTAATTGGATTTAGCTTGTTTCTCTGACTCTGCATACTGTAAGAATGAAAAGATGTAGATTCAGCATCCTATTATAGAAAATTTTATAAAGAACATCTAGTAAGTATATTACCTATTTTCCCTCAGACCTTAGTGTAGCATATCAATTTTCTTGCTGCTTACATGCCTGAGTTCAGAAAAAATGAGGTTAAAGGTGTGGTTTCCTGATTACACAGCCCCAGATCAATTTATACTGCTCACTGGAAGAGGTAATCCTCACTTACTGTTGTCTTCCACCCATACATGCACCTTCCTGTGTGTACCTTTGTTGGCTGTGCAGTGACTGTGCAGCTGCTGAGTGAGTCAGAACTGATTGTTGATCTGTTTGTATGAAGGTAGTCACTTAAAAGTTCTTTCAGCCAGATCGCTAAAGTCATCTTGACGCACTGCATTGCCTTTGTAGTGTCAGAGCAAGGGGAACAGCAAAAGCATGTGGCTGAGCTGAGGGTTTGACCAGGCCTTTCAGCAGCCATGGGATATGTTTAAAATGCCTGTGAGTCTGTGCCTACAGCTCTTTTAAAGGTGGAAGGTGTTAAAGCACAGTAGTGAGCTTTTTAAGGCTGCCTGAATTACAATTTTTTGTACAAATTCTGTGTATTTGAAAGTAAAGGTGGGAGTGCTTAGCGGGTGATGCTGTCTTCTCAAAAATGAATGAGTAGGAATTTCTGCCCTGGAGAAAACTTCCTAAAGGACTCTATAAAGTAGATCAACATAGACTGCAGTGAAGTAAAACAGGTATTAAAAAAGCTGAAATAATAATGTAAGATTTACTGCATTGTTTACAATTTCAAGTTGTCCTATGTTATCGAAGACTTCTGTCTATAGTTCTTCTGCAGGTGTTGCTGGTATTTTACTCTGCCAGCAAAGCATGAAACCTGTGATCTTGAGGTGGGGAGGAAAGCAAAGCCTTGATCTAAAGAATATGGGCCATGTATGTTGAATTACTAGAACTGGCCTTAAAATCTTACCTTAGTCATCAAATAATAAGACTATTTAAGGAATTATTTCTAGTTTTGATGTTTCATTGTTGCAGGAAATATTCCACTGTCTCCTAATAGAAATGGGTAGGCTGATCTTTTGCTTTGTACTTTCCTTTTCTGTAGTTGGTGTCCTCATGTTCTTCTGATTTTTTTCTAATTTTCTCCTTCTTTTGGCCAGGATTATGCACTCTCTGGTTGGAACTTGAACAACATGCCAATTCTAGAACAGTCAGTCCTTGCTCACATCAATGCAGATATCTCTGGCATGAAGGTGCCTTGGCTGTACGTAGGGATGTGCTTCTCCTCATTTTGCTGGCACATTGAAGATCACTGGAGCTATTCCATCAACTACTTGCACTGGTATGAGCTGTCCTTCGTGCATCTACCTTACACTGTCCTGTTTGCTTTAGGAAATTTGTAGTTCTATTTGAAAGTGCCTCTGCACACTGAGGACATTTTTAAATAAAAAGCTACATGTGGTGAGTGGTTCATATTCTTAGCTTTGGTTGATTAGAAGCAAATACAGGTACTGTTTAACCATATTAGCGTTTTTCATTAACCGATTAAATATTCTTGTGTGGCCAACATTCCAGTGTCACTGTAAAATCATGCTTTATGGGGTCATATCTTTTCTTAGAAAGCTTTTCCTTTTGAACTGAGTTACAGTTCACTAGTTCACTGCATTATGATTGGAAGTTGAGATGTCTCTACTGGAAATTGAGTCTGCTGTCTGTCTCATGACTTACAGAGACATCAGAACTGACTCTTCAGCAGCAAGTCCATGTATACACAGAAATATTCCTGCTCAAGAGAAGACAAACTTGAAAGTCAATCTGACTTTCAGAACAATCCTAGAAGTGTTTTGGTGTTCAGCTTTTGTGTTTGAAAAGAAGACTTGTGATAGATAAACTATTTGCATTGCACTCTTCTCAGTTTATCAGACTCAAACACAGTGGATGGAGCAGGGGAGAAGGAGTGGAAAGCTGTGGGAAGCAACCCTTTTGAAAACTTGCTGTGTATTTGGTACAGATGAGTTGACAGCCTTCAGACCATGATTATACATCTCTGGAGAAGTATGTTTGATAGTAAGGTCTGATCCATAGACTCAGGAAGGGAATTAGTTTTGGTTTGAGTTCAGTTACTGTCCTCAGCATGCTGTTAAGTGGGTCGGTGTGTGAGGGGTTTGTTGCTGGTGAATTCCAGCAGCACATATCAGGAGGAGCAGATTTACTGGGGTGTCCTGGCTGTGTGCTGCCAGCAGGTGCCACTGCAGCCCACAGGAACCACGGGAAATGCTGCTTCAGGCATTGTCTGGGATGGTGGGTGACAGGATTATTAATACATTTAGATAGTGCTGTGTAAACTCTTTCAGATGTTTCAGTGTACTACTGCTTGTACTTTTTAATAAAGTATAATTTAAAAATAAACTTCAGCACTGCAGACACTAGATCATTACAGTTTATTTTGGTTAAGACAGCACTGGAAGGGCTGGAATAGTGCTTGAGTACTTATTTGTTTAGTTTTGGTCTTGTTAATCTTTCTTCCATCATACTTAACGAATTCATGTTATGTGGCATTTTTATCTTGAGACCAGTGTACCACAGGTTTTTAGTAGTTAGTTGTGTACATTAGAAGGATTGCTTGTATTTCATTCCTCTGGCTGCTGTACTTTTCCATTGGTTTCAGCAATGTGACTACTCCAAACGTAATTGAGTGGAGGAGTATCATGATCTCTTTTCTCTTAAACCTTAGCTGTGACAGCCAAGGTTTTGTTTATTAAACTTAATTCCTCCTTCCTGAAGGAAAATAATTGCCCATTTTACCCCTTAAGAGCATGGTAAGTGACAATTATCTTCCATGTAAGGCTTGCTTTGTCAAGGGAAACCTGCTGTCAGGTGTGCTGAGAGTTGCGTTGTAGCATAACTGATTTTCCAGATAAAAAAGTACATCCCGAAGAAGATGCTCATTGGTTCAAGACATTTTTTGTATCTAGGTGCAAAATATTTGGCTTATGAGGACAGTGCTGCTGGATGTGAGGTGTAGTTTGCAGCTGGGTTGGCACCATTACTTCCCTATGAGTCGTGTTGATTACTGTGGTTGTGTTTTGGTAGGGGAGAGCCGAAGACATGGTATGGTGTGCCCTCTCATGCAGCAGAGCAGCTGGAAGATGTGATGAAGGAATTGGCTCCTGAGCTGTTTGAATCTCAGCCTGATCTCCTGCATCAGCTGGTCACTATTATGAACCCCAATGTGCTGATGGAACATGGTGTACCAGTGAGTAGCACACGAGAGTTTTTTACATAAGTTACTCCTATGTGCTCTTTTTTTTTTTTCATTCTCTGCCAGTTTTGTATAACAATGGTTTGGCATAACTCTGAAGAATTTTTATGGTAGGCATTTGCATATTCCATTTGTTACTTATGGAGTGTTTTCTAAAGCTGTTTTCTAGAATCTTCTGTAAACTCACTAGAAAACTTAAATTATCTTGTAAAAGAAGTGAGTGTGCCAAGCTTGCTACGTAAAATACCTTATAGAACAAGAGTACATTGTGTATTATACTTAATTTTGAATTAAAAAATCCCTTCCGTTATATAACAGCAAGTTTGTCTGAAATGCTTTTAGTATCTCTTGACAGTAAAATACTTGTCTTATGTTCAGTGGAAATCTCAGCATCACAAAATGCTTTTTTGACCAAACGTAATTGACTGCAGAGCTCTAAGCAGCAGTCACTATCATTTGCTTTTGTCTTAGGATAAATTACTTCCCTGGCAAATACCCCAACAAAGCAAACTATAAACTGCTTCCAGAAGCTTTTGCACTTTGTGGTACAATAGATTAAACGATGAGAGAGAAACATCCCTTTTGGGATTCATAAAGAGAATTTTCAACTGTTGGCTTATATATTCAGCTTTTTTGAGTAAGGCTGTAAACTGAGTATTCATTTTGAGAGGACAGAAGCAGTCCTTAGCACTGTTGGGATAGCTGTGTTGCCTGTGGTGTTCTGTAGGCACAGAAAATGGTGTGCAAACATAGTGTAGTTTTGTGTCTTAAACTCTGTTGCGTGTTGCATATTGTTTTTCTTTCCTTTATCCTATTAGGTTTTCAGGACCAATCAGTGTGCTGGCGAGTTTGTTGTGACCTTTCCTCGTGCCTATCACTCTGGATTTAACCAGGGATATAACTTTGCTGAAGCTGTGAACTTCTGCACTGCTGACTGGGTCTGTTCTTTTGTGTATATTTGCTGTGTCTCTGCTCAGTGACCTCTGCAAGGAGTATTAGTAACCTAACTGTCTGAAGAATAGTCTTTCAAGTTATATAGGATATTTTATGTTTATAGTTCTTGGTACAGCAGTTAAAAACTGATGTGAGTTTCCATTACACAAAGTAATTGTGATGAGTGCATAACTTGAAGCAGCTTCATACTGAAACTTTGGCACATGTTGTTCCTTTTTAAGTATTGGTCGAACCAAAAAAAAGGACATCTCGCAGTACCTTTACCTAGTATTTCTGTGATGCCTTTTTCTGAATTTGGTACAGATCAATGTGCTGTTGTCATTTGGATGTTGAAGATAGGCATATAACAATCTTTTGTGCCTCTTTTTTCCCAGCTCACTGCACCTTTTAGTCATTTTAGTACTTGTTCTAAGTTATAATAGCCATGCCACATCAGTGCATAGCTTATTGTTCAGTAAATTGTAAAAAGTGTGTTCTGTTACTATCCAGGGTTTGCAGTTGGAAGTTATGATCTCACCTTAGTTTATCTATCTCTACCTTCTTTTTTGGTAATTACAAATAGAAATTTTAGCCCTCGGTCAGAGAATTTTATGCATTTATCAGAAAAATTGTCTGCAGGACTAGCAGTGTGTCTGTGTTCTTTTTTTCTCCCGTGCTCATGATGTAATCTGTGTATAGCCTCTGTGAAAAACAGCCAAATTCGTAACAGCCATGTGGGATTTCCTTTGCTTATGAAAATATAACCAGGAATCTGATTGGCAGATTCATCTAGCATCTTACTTTTTTTGCTTTAAAAGGCACAAAATGAGTGATTAGCAATTTCAGTTAACTCTAGGCATCTTGTGTTAAACGTTCATATCCAAGCATAGTAGTATCCACAGGGCAATGCATTCACCTTAGCATAGACCAGATGACTTCTCTTTGGTGCCAGTTTCTTTCCACTGGAAGTGAAAAGAGCTTAGGATAACTCTTAAACTTGCGTCTGTAAGTTAGGCACATAAGATTATGGAAGATGCCTTCCTGCCCCCCAACGTGGATATTATCTTTGTTCTCATCTGTGACGTGATTTAAGGTTGTTATAATTTGCTCTGTCCTGTCAAAACCAATTCTTTTAGCCTCAGTCTTTTCCCAGTTTTTGTCAGAGGAAGGGAAGTAGGAGCGAAGAGATGATTTTGCTCATCTTTTCCCAGAATGACGGATGTGGTTTTTTGTAGCTTCCCATTGGACGTCAGTGTGTGAGTCACTACCGAAGGCTGGGACGTCACTGTGTTTTCTCCCATGAAGAGCTGATCTTCAAGATGGCTGCAGATCCAGAGTGCCTGGATGTTGGGCTGGCTGCCATGGTCTGCAAGGAGATGACTCTGTTGATAGAGGAAGAGACACGGTTAAGGGAGACTGTTGTACAGATGGTGAGTAATAAAAGATGATTCTATGCTTGTGAAAGAACTTTTGCTTCCCCCTCCCCCTGCCTGCATTAGAGTTTTTGAGCAAGTGTCTAATTTTTTCTTGTTAGGGAGTGTTGTTGTCTGAAGAAGAGGTGTTTGAACTGGTTCCAGATGATGAACGTCAGTGCACAGCTTGCAGAACCACATGCTTCTTGTCAGCTCTTACGTGCTCCTGTAATCCTGAGCGTCTGGTGTGCTTGTACCATCCGTCTGATTTATGTCCATGCCCCATGCAGAAGAAGTGTCTAAGGTACACAGGATTTTTTTTTTCCTGCCTGCTTTTCTTCCATATCTAATATTTGCTGTAGACCAGTGACCAAATACATTTGGCCACACTTCTCATTTATTAAAGGGGTGGTTTTGTCTTCTTTGTTTCTTGGTCCCGTGGCAAATGGGTGTTGTTCTGTTTTTCTGGCCTTGTTGTAGCTGGAAAAACTCAATATTAGCAATATCCTGGCTTTTCTATGGGCATTAATACTTTTTCTGTGTTTTCCTTCCATATCTCCAGGTACCGGTATCCCCTAGAAGACCTTCCTTCTTTGCTGTATGGAGTGAAAGTTAGAGCACAGTCTTATGACACTTGGGTCAGTAGAGTTACAGAGGCTCTGTCTGCCAATCTCAACCACAAGAAAGGTCAGACTTCTATCATTCATAGTAGGATGTCCTGAAACTCCTACATTTGTTCTGTGCTCTCATTTTAATGAGAGCAACACTGTTTTGTTTAGTGAAAAAAAAGAGATGAGCTTATGCAAGACTGTTATGCAGCATTTCAAATTGAACTACCCTGTTGGAACCTTGATTGGAGACCTTTGAAGCAATCAAAAATCTCTCTTGTATTTGCATACAAATTATTTGTGTACTCTTATTACAGATGTGATTGAGCTGAGAGTAATGCTGGAGGATGCTGAAGACAGGAAATATCCAGAGAATGATCTTTTCCGCAGGCTCCGAGATGCTGTGAAAGAAGCAGAGACCTGTGCTTCGGTAGCACAGCTGCTTCTGAGCAAAAAGCAAAAACATAGGTAGGACAGGCATTTTTTCGACAATTTCCATCTGTCTCGGGTTACTCAGTTTGACCTGGGAACGTGAAGAACGCTGAGATCTCACTGTGCACTAACTTCTTTCAGTGGTTCCTGTCCCTAGTGCTGTGACTCACTGAGAGAGAGGTGGGCAGGGGAGGAAGCAGATACAGTGACACAAGGGGGCAAAAATATTGGACTTGGTTGGAATGTGATAAACATTATGTTTTCAGCTGACTTATATACTGAAATGTGAAATCCCTCGGAGAAGTTGTGTTCAGTTGATGATTGAAGTATTTCTCTGAATGTGTGGGAGAGTTGTAGGGAAAGACGACTAGAACTAAAAAAGTAATGAAAGTAAGTTTTGATATAGGTGTTTGTGATTGGGGCAGAACCGTCTTGGTGAGCACAGCAGAGCGCAGCAGAAGCAGTCCATAGTTTGAGCCAATCTTTTGCTTCTTGGGAAGGACTATTGGGAGGCAGTGATGTGTGGCTAAAAACTAGTAGCTTGCCTCAGTGAGTTCTGGCCGTTTAACTTCCTTAGTCCTCTGTGTTGCCTGCCTCGGCTGTGGCTGCCTCAGCGTTACTCTGTCCCCAGGCCCTGCCTCAGCAGTCTGCTGGTTATGTTCCTTGTTCTGCTCTCACGAGCTTTCAGCAACATGTTTGTCCTTCTCTCCTACATGTTCTGTGCACTGAATAAAAGTCCCATAGGAAATAATTCAATCAGGTGACTGTAGCTTTTGTGCCAGCAGTTGTGTGGTAAACTTCTATGGCTTGCAGTTCCTCTGTTGATCATAAGATTTGGCTTTGCAGTTGGTTGGGGTTTTTTTGCATTTGTAGTTTTTGTGTATAACTTAGGACTTTCAGAGGGAGTAAAAAGTAAATACCTTGTTAATTATAGTGCCCACCTTTGCTACACAAAACATAATGCATATCTTTAGTGCTTGAATTTGAACACTGAAATGTTAGAGTTACTCCACAGATCCAAGTGTAATCTGTTTTAATTTGAAAGCTATTACAAAATAGAGAAGCACTTTTGCTGTATTGGAGGAGAAAGAAGGCTCTCCTGTTTTGTTTTATTGCATGTAGGATCCCACTGCCACAGAAGTGTTAGTCACTTAGAACTCTGGTCTAGGTAAGAGAAGCAACACGACAAGGGGTTGTATTGCCCAGTTCTAGAGCAATTTAATAATTTTGGTAGCTCCCAGGTGTTCCTGGTCTGTTGCTGCTTCCTCCTCTTTCTCCTGCTGTTGGAGTATATCAGCCTTTTCTCAACAGATCTTCATGTATGAAGAAATAACTCTTCATTTAATTATTTGGTGGGTTTCCAGCCCTATCCCAAGAAAGTCTGGAAAGATTTGGCAACTTGGAATGGTGTGTCCGATCTAAAGCTGAAAGAAATCTATGGGACAAAAGAAGGACTTGTCTGAGGGCTGTTTTGTGCTAAATAACAATATTTTACAAAATTCAGATTTGAGAAAGATTTTAAAACTTCTTGGAACAATATTAGGAAATGTTATTACAAAGGTCACATTCAGCTGCTTCTTTAACATTTATATTCATATTTAACACATTGAGAAGGATCACAGTTACACAAGGGATAAGGTTATTAAAAAAGCAAATTAAAAATATGTGCTCAAACAGAAAAATTTGGCAGGGGTTGATGCAGGAATAAACTCATGGTCAAATGTAGCAAAAGAAAATCTGTGCGTTATCCATCTCTTTATGTATAAACCCAAACAACAGTTGATGTGTAGCTGTGAAGCCGTGACCAATATTCTAATCCTAGCTCTCTCCCTTCCTTTGGGAGCTGTGAGTTTGCATAGGCAGGAATAGTTGTATCTCTTTGTGCAGCACCTCATGCTGCTGCAGTCCGTGGTTGGACTAGGGACAGAATGACAGTGGGATATTTCAGTGTCCCCTCCCACAGTGCTGTCTCTTGGAGCCCTGTACCCCATTTGCTCTTGTGCAGGGATTTTGGGGGCACAGCAGGTCTGGTGCAGCCACCACTCCCCTCATCGTTGTAGCAAGTCAAAGCCTGCAGTATTTTTTCCTCTCTGAGGTTTAGGTGGCGTATAATTAATGTTTGATCATAATCTAAATTTTACATTTAGCGTTATATGTAAGTTGGGAGATTGAGTATTTTTTCTTTATTATTTTTATAGTAGTAAAAGGTAGATTCATTAGCAGGGAACAGCTCTTAAGTGTTTGAAATCTGTCCTGCTTGTGAGGTTGCGCTTGCCACTGATATGTGTACCGAGTGTTTAATTTGTGCTGTGTGTCACTTAAAGTCTTTTACTGCATTCAGGGCTTGTTTTGCTTGCTTCGAGTGATATTTAATGGAAGTGTCTTTGCAGAACATGTCCTGCTCAGTAGCAGTTCTCTGTTGCAAGGCTACTTTCAGCAGTACTCTGGCTACAAGAGAATGCACCAGAAAATAACTTGTTTTCAGGGTTGCTGTTACATATCTCAGACTTCTTGTCAGTGCCTGTCACAACGGTCAACTTCTTGAGCTGCTTAAAGCAGGCTGTATGGGGCTATATTCTTTTACGTATTTGTAACAAAGTCAACTTGAAAGTCATCTAGAGAATTGTACCTCTGGAAGAGCAGGGTAATTCCCTTGAAGATACTTAGGGGAATTACATTAAATTTTGTTTTCAAGGTTTTGGAATTCATTTTGAGTTCTCAGGTGATTAAACGTTTTTGGTAACTTCTCAGTAATTATGTTAGCTTTCTGTCACTGGGAGTAAATGCAGGGATCACTGTTATCTCTCACCCAGTATTGTTTAATTCTATCTGTTCATGCAGCAGGGTGAGCCAGGACAGCGGAAGGACACGGACCAAGCTGACTATGGAGGAGCTTAAAGCATTTGTACAGCAGCTTTTTAGCTTGCCATGTGTTATCAGCCAGGCCCGACAAGTAAAGGTAAGTGTGCATCTGCTCCTTAGATAATGTTGTGCTTTTTACTTTGTTCTGGTTTTGTGGTGGTATTTTTTTTGAACAGATAAGGTTGCCTGGTGTAAAGGATGAAAAGCTTTTTTTTTTTTTTTTTTTTGAGAATTAGTTCCTACACTGTCAGAGATGGATTGAGTGGGATGTTTCATTTCTAACTTTTGATGTAAAGCATATAACTGCTTTGCAATGATGTCTGTGGCCTCAAGAAAGGAAGTGCAGTGTCTTCCTGCATTACTGGGAAATGTTGCTGTTGTCGTTGGAAGTTTTGCTGATGACATGTTGCTGTCTCTCCAGCATGGAATGTAACATGTATTTCCTGTTAATTTTTAAGCATGTCTCTAAGTGGGTAATGTGATGGTGTTTGTATTTTGATGCTACTGTAGTCATAGCAACTCTCAAATTGATAGCCTGAGCATGGATATCTATTGCCCTGTGAGATAGTCAAATTCCACCTGGTCTCCATTGCATTCTGGAAGAATACCCGTGCTCTTGTGCAGCAGTCTGACATGGTGGGGGGTGTTGCACATGGTGGTCAGCATTTGGGCAAATGAAAAGAGCACTTTACATGACTACGTGTGCACTTTTTGGGGTGCCTGTTGCAGTGGGCATTGCCAGATGCGGTGGTCTCACTACAGATAAAAGAACCCCCTCACCTGTCACTGATCCAGATGGCCCAGTTGTATCTCTCTGAACCAGTTACTCGTATTCCAGAATCATTAATGCTATCTCTAGAGGTGAAATTTCTGGCTAAGTCCTGCCTTTTTGTTTGTTTTTGCAGAAATCTCTGAAGGTTACATTGGTGTGCTTTTTTAGGGGAGAGGGAAAGCAGTGCCACACTGTCAGTTACTCTGTAAATACTTCTCAGCCTTGCTTTCCTGGTTACAGCCCTCTTAATCTGTATGCATGGCCTGCATTTCTTACCCTTCATATATATCTTTGCACCTGTCTGTGAATGAATCTAGACTAATAAGCAATCCAGATCATACTGATTCCCCTGGCATTTGTCATTCTGGCATTCTGCATCATAGCAAGCATTTTCAGCAGCAATTTTAATTTGTTTCTCTGTCACTGATGATGAAATGCTAAATCATGTTTCACCTATTAACCAACTTCTAGAAAACTCCTTCAAGAAGCAGCCTTCAAAAGGATTTTTCACCTTAAGAAATGCTTCTTGAGATGAACATTAACCATTTATTAACCTGCATGTTCTGTTGATACTGTTTTAAGTGTTGTATAGTACTAGATCGGGAGCCTGAAATTCTAAACATGACTGTATGTACAGCTACTGCCACATAACCAAACAGTTTAAAGATAAATTAGTTTTGTTTGAGATGACCTCTTCCTTAAGTGTTTGCTAATGTTTGTTATGTCCTTCATTCATTAATTTCATATTAATTTTTCCATAGTAGTTTAGTGTTTGATAAGAGACTTTATATGGGACTTTCTTCTTGGTTTTATGATATTGGCATGTTTTGGCTGAAAATAGGTTCCTTCAAAAAACTATAGGACTCCAGGATGCAGTTTAGCCAGGCCTGTTGATGCTAATCAACATCTTTATCATTCAGAGGTGTTCTTTAATGACTTTCCCAGCAGTTGGTAAGAGTGGAAAGTGTATTCTCATCCTCATAGGACAGGATGGTTTTAATACCCTTCTTTCCATGTAAACCCCGAAAATATTTATTTATACTAATATTTATTAACGAAATTTTATTATCATGTATTAATAGACCTGTAAAATTGTCCTCAAAGGGCTTTTTTGTTCGTAATGTGTTTAAAACCTGCTTCTAATTAAAACATAATTCATAGATGGCAGAGCTGGAGGGGTACAATAAACTCTTAACAGTTTTTATTTGTATTTTTGTCTATAAATACTTTTTCCCAGCTAGTCTTTCTTCTCCCAAACCCCAGCATTAGGAAACTAGTTCTAGTTCAAGTTCTCTGCCTGTGCATGTGCATGTTCTTGAAGCTTCAACACCATCACTAGCCAATAAACAAATATTATCATTTTCCTGGTTACTAACTGTAGTTTATGAATGAAGTCAGATAATGATCACTTATGCCTAAGCACTCACTAGCTTTCAGCATGGCATTTGAATGCAATTATCCATCATAATGAATAGCAGAATAATTGTCATGTTGGATGATGAGTATTTTCTAGCACAAAAGGCATTGTAATTATTAAACTGTAATAATTTACTGTTGTCACTATGCAGCATTCAGTGTATGTTCCCTGAATCAAAATCTTTATAATTTGGTCTTGTTCTTTCTTATAAATGCCTTCTGGTTTTCAGACAGTCATGAGAAGAAGCATCAGCCAAAAAAGGCAAGAAGCTAAGGGTTAGGAAATGCAGGTTTTGCTCCTCATTGTGCCATCGACTTGCTGTCAGAAATACCTGTCTTCTTATAAGAGACTTGGGAGTGAATCAATTGAGTATACTGATTGAATGTCCTTGAATGAATCTCCTGCAGAGATTCTTTCCTGTCTGCTGGCTTTGGTTTTTTTCATTGCAGTGCCAAACAATGAGGATGAGGACAACTGCAGCAGTGTAGTTTGCTTTCTGTTGAAATTGTCTCCTTTAATAAGAGGGCTTTGCATTTTTATTTCTTTCCTTGGTGCAATAAATCCCTGATGCTTTTAAGTGGTGGGCCTGTTTTAGGAAATAATGAAAATATCATCATTGTTACTTTATGGATCTTTTGGAGTTCATGTTCTCGTGCATCTCTGGCTTGTTATTTCTCCTTAGCATGTCTTGTTCTGCCGTGTATTGCCATCATTACTGTAATGCCCTGACTCTGTATTGAAATGATGATCTGTTTGCAGAAGTCCCCTTTCTTCCCACTATTTTAAAATTCTGTTGACTGGGCCATGCTAAATACTCTGTTTTGTTGGGATCTGTAGTCATTTGCAGTCATACTATTTTGGGTGTAGAGTTCAGTGCAGCTAATATGCCTTGGGTATGAAACATTAGGCCATCAGATAAGTTAGATGGTCTGTTACTTAATGTGTGTCAGACTTGATGGCTTGTGACAGCTAGCTGGCATGGTGTATAGAAGCTCTGACTGATGATGTGATGATCACAAACAAATTCACAGCTGACTGATCCCTCAGTCAGATTTCCCTTTTGATTCCGTGGGCGTTTATCCCTAATTGATTCTTACTGTATGTTACTTCAGAATCTGCTTGATGATGTGGAAGAATTTCATGAGCGTGCGCAAGAAGCTATGATGGATGAGATCCCAGACTCTTCCAAGCTGCAGGAGTTAATAGACATGGGCTCTGGCCTTTATGTAGAACTTCCTGAGCTGCCAAGGCTGAAGCAAGAACTGCAGCAGGCACGGTGGCTGGATGAGGTGAGGTCCACCCTCTTGGATCCCCAGAGAGTCACCCTGGATGTGATGAAGAAGCTGATTGACTCGGGTGTGGGCTTGGCACCACACCATGCTGTAGAGAAAGCCATGGCTGAGCTGCAGGAGCTGCTCACAGTCTCAGAGAGGTGGGAGGAGAAGGCCAAGGTCTGCCTGCAAGCCAGGTGAGTGTTCCTTTGCAAACTGTTCTTACAGGTCACACACTTCTGTGTTTCTCATCCTCTTTTGAGGAGTGTGGTGAAGAGTTGGGTCTTTGCAGCTGTAGTGCCTTTGTTTTTTTGGGGTGTTTTTTTACTTCCCAGCAGTTAAGATTGCTCAAGAGTGAGATTTGAGGTTGATGAATTGCAGACGTGTTGATTCCCTGTCATGTTGCACAGTGGCAGGAGGCTGTGAGTGTTGCTGCTGTCTTTGCTATTCGTCCCCCTCAACAAAGGACCCTGAGTATGCTGCCCAGGACAGCTTTCTTGATGTTGAGGAGCTGTGATGCTGTGCCCTCTTGAACTTGACTGTGCAAAGTCGATCAGCTTTCTCACCTCCTGTTCTTTGGTAGCTGGTAGCGCCCTCCAAGCATAGAGCCATGGTGTCCTGCACTGCAATGTGTAGTGATGAAGTTGCATCACCAGCCTGTCAGATTTATGGCTGTAGTTAACTGGCATTTTGAGAGAAGGCTGGAACTGGGTTTTTCTTACTCTAGACCACGCCAAAGTATGATGGCTCTGGAGGGCATCGTGAATGAAGCAAAGAACATCCCTGCTTACCTGCCCAATGTGCTGGCACTGAAAGAAGCCCTGCAGCGGGCTAGAGACTGGACAGCCAAAGTGGAGGCCATTCAGGTAGGGGTTACAGCAGGGACTGGAATCTTCTGCTTGCATTTATTTAGGCATGTACTTTATTCCTAGCACCTCTGCCCACAAAGGTGACCTGAAGGAAAGCTTTGCTATAGCTGTTAAATGTATAGCGGGTGTCCTTGAATTTCATTTTCTTTTTGTGCTCTTGTTTCCCCTTTGGCTATCCCAATTTCTGTTTCTCTTCCTTTTATGCATTTTAGGGGGATGTAAAAGCTGGCAAATTCACTATGATATGGTATTTGGTATTGAAACTGTTTGGCATACTGTCAGTCGAAATATTTAGCTCCAGCAGAAGATGCTCTGCTCACAGGTCTTCAGTTTTGAATCTGGCTATGGAAATGCTTTTTATTTGTCTTTTCTCCCCAGAATAGTGTAAGGTTTAGTGGCACTGATGGCTAGAATTTTCTGTCTGACATAGATGGATTAGCTCAGTAGCTGTCCCTTCTATTAGTCTACCCACAGAACTTAATCCAGACTCCCATGATATTTCTAGGTGTTTATCTCTGGACTACAACTGCTAGTCTTATATCAGGTGTTTGTTGGAAATTGAACTGATAATCCCAATGGATTTCACATCAGCCTGTGTACAACTCACAAGTAATAGCTCACTGTTAAACAGACAGCATTAAAGACAATCATATAAAAATGGAGTGTTGTCTTACTCCCTAAGCCAGCTGGCCATGACTGTTAAAACAAAAGCTGTATGAGATGGATTTGTAAAATAACAGTAAGATTGAAATGCTGCCCTCCTTTCCTTTAATATGGAACTCAATTTTAGTCAATGGCAAAATAGCGTATGGCTTGAAAGTAAGCTGGCAACTGATACCATGGCAGAACTGTTTGCTTAGAAAAATTTCTTTCACCCCAGAATGGGAGCAACTATGCCTACCTGGAGCAACTGGAGAGCTTGTCTGCCAAAGGCCGCCCAATACCGGTGCGTCTGGATGCGCTGCCACAGCTGGAGTCTCAGGTAGCTGCAGCACGTGCCTGGAGAGAGCGCACAGGAAGGACCTTCCTGAAGAAGAACTCGAGCTACAGTCTGCTACAGGTGAGCAGCACTTCTGTCAGCCTTCGAAAACTGACCTTGATGGCCCTCAGTGGTCCACAGCAAACAGCTGCTTCAGCTACAGTGGATTACAGCTCCTTTTCAGACTGAAATAGATTTTCAGCTGTTCTCAGGTAAAAGGAGTGAGAAGGGTGAAGAGAAAGAAAAAGGCAGAAAGTCTGTTTGGTTAGTCTTGGTATATGTATGGACAACTTCATCTGTTACTTTTGAAAAAATACGGAAAGCAAAAGATTCCTTTTTGTGTCATTGTAGGCCTAAACCGGACACAGACGCTGCCTTGAATTGATAAATGTTTTAACTTGCTTCACTGCTTAAATGCTAAGAAAATAGATTACATATTTTATAAACTGTTTAACTATAAGAAAAATGAAGTCAGCTACTGTTTATTTCACTTCAGTGAATCTAGTCACTGTTTTAATAAAAATCAATCATGTGTTTGAAATCTATCATATCTACTTGACAGGCTTCCCTTTACTAGGGAGAAGAATTCAAGTTTGGTCAACTGCTGTATTTTTCATTCTCTTATATTGTTGTTAATTTTATGCAGTTTGTTTTCAGTTTTAGTGAGATGTCCAAAACCAGACAGCATCCTCTTTCTCTGGCTTCCCTTGTGCCATGTGAAATGCAATAATTACATCTTGTGTCTCAAAGGGGATACTGATGTTTAATGTTTCCCAGTAGGATCTGCCTCTATTGCAACAACATCACACTGATTTCTGTTTGCTTTGTCATACGCTCTAGATACAATTTTTTTCTCTATATTCTTCTGCCTGACTAGTTATTTAATATGTTCTGGTTTTGCATTCCCTTAAACGTAGCAATATGAAGTTTTCTATGTTGAATTTAATTGCTAGATTTCATATTGAAGTATGCATTCCAACTAGTTAAGCTAACTTCACATTTTATTCTTGTCCTTAAAAGTGCTTTGCAGCCTCTCGTATTTGATATTAAAAGGCTTATAGCATATTTTTAGTTTTATTTCAGCCACAAAATTGCTGATGTAAATATGAAATAATGGCAGATTTCTAAGAGTTGTGATTGATAAAGGCCCTCGAAGTGAATGTTAAACTACTAATATCTAACTGCATACAGTATTTTGGTTAGCTATTTGTATGGTAACTTAATCATGAAAACATAGTGGCTTTCAGTTTGACCTGCCACATTATGGTGGTACTGATTACATTCAAATTTCCTAAGTATGAAACACTTTTATCCTTTTCTGCTTATTCTCCTGTAGCATTAGTTGACAGATATGAAAGGTGTTAGATTGCTGAGTACTTCTTGCTCTCTGGTGACATTGCTGTAATTCCTCTATTATTAGATGTTCTCATATGGTGTCCCTGATGTCACAAGGTTGTAGATTAGAAGTTTTTTCTGTTGTTGGCATCCTTGGCTCTGATAGTATAAATTTTCTTGTTGTTACAGGTTCTGAGCCCTCGGACTGATATTGGTGTTTATGGGAGCAGTAAGAATAGGCGGAAGAGGGCAAAGGAGTTGATGGAGAAGGAAAAGGAAAAAGATCTTGACTTGGAATCCCTAAGTGAACTGGAGGATGGGCTGGAGGAGGCCAGGGATACTGCAGCTGTGGTAAGGAGCAATGAAAGGTGGTATCTCCTGATAAATTGTCTCTGATCTATGTAGAAATCTGTGGAAGAACTGATGAATGAATGTCAGTGAAATAGGGGAAGCACAGTTCAGAGTGTAAGTGCTGGTATTTAATATGAATTGGGCTGTGTGTAACTCTTAAATGCTCTTGGGTTAATATCTGTGGCTGCTCATCTCATATTAACATTTACTGAAGTCACATTGCAGTAATGTGCAGTGAGGTGCAGCTCTGCCTCAACCAGTACCAAGACATATTTGGTTAGGTGAACTTCGAGGGCAGCCTGTAAATGCTTGGTCATAGACACTGGGCTGGAGGGAGTGTTTTGTTTGATTCTTTCTTTTTAAGAGGATATTCATGCAGCTTATCAGATGAATTTGTTGTCATCTGGCTGCTCTTCCTTTGGGAACAAAGAAAATATATGCAGGCTCATTAATATGGCTTATACATAGTCTGTTTTACTGTAGTATGCTTTGTTATAGTTACTTGAAATGGAAACACTGAGGAAATGTAAGTTGCTTCGGAAGATATGTGGTCACTCGGATGCTTCTGGTGCTCAGTCAACATTGAAACAATGCTCAGCTGCATTGTCTCAGTAGGCAAATGGATGGAACAGATTCTGACTTCTTCCCTGGAGTCAAAATCTGTTCTTCTGGTGGTCTTTTGACAGATATAATTATAAACTTCAGAAACTTCATAGATATTGAGAAGGTTATCTTACGTTTACATAGTATCTCTGTCAGAAAGACTCAAGGGAGTAATGAGTAATTGTGCAAGGAGGTATCTTAGCTAAAGTTTTAATTGGATCACACAACTCATAAGTTTTGGGCTAGTTTAAATAGGAAGATATCTTGATATGTTTGGGTTTGTTTTTTTTTTTTTTTTCTTTTCCTGTGTTGCTAATAAAATGAAATCTCTCTTAGCTGTGAATGTCATGACCTGCCTTTTGTCCTTGTTGGGTAGGTGGCTGTATTCAAGGATCGGGAACAGAAGGAGATTGAAGCCATGCATGCTCTCAGGGCAGCTAACCTGGCCAAGATGACTATGGTGGACCGAATCGAAGAAGTCAAATTCTGTATCTGCCGCAAAACCGCGAGTGGGTTCATGCTGCAGTGCGAGCTGTGCAAAGACTGGTTCCATAGCGGCTGCGTGCCCCTTCCCAAAACAAGTTCTCAGAAGAAGGGCTCTAGCTGGCAGGCCAAAGAAGTGAAGTTCCTGTGTCCCCTCTGCATGCGTTCCCGAAGGCCGCGGCTGGAGACGATCCTGTCCCTGCTGGTGTCCCTGCAGAAGCTGCCGGTGCGGCTGCCGGAGGGGGAGGCCCTGCAGTGCCTGACGGAACGGGCCATGAGCTGGCAGGACCGAGCGCGGCAGGCGCTGGCCACTGACGAGCTGTCCTCTGCTCTGGCCAAGCTTTCTGTGCTCAGCCAGAGAATGGTGGAGCAGGCAGCACGGGAGAAAACAGAGAAAATCATCAGTGCAGAGCTACAGAAAGCAGCAGCTAACCCTGACCTGCAGGTATGAGTGGGGCTATCTAGCTCTTTACTGTGCCTGTCCTAATTCAGTGTGTTGAAATGCCTTATCTGTATTGGAGAAGCTTGGGGGAGAGAGGAGGAGAGTTAAAAGCTGAGGATTAGATGTGTTGAAACTACTCAGTTTGGAGCTCATCAGGCTCTGTCTGCTTCTGTCAGCTATGTGCCTCTGCAGGAACAGCTCTGTGGCTTTGTGCTCGCTGTCAGTAGCAACTGCTGAAGGGTCCTGTAAGAAACATCACCTCAGTCATCACAGCTGGGTATGAGCATGAAGGTGCATAAAGCAGTTGCTACTTTGGTGTCTGTATAACTATGTAACTGTAACAAATTCCATTTCCCTCTTGACAGAATCCAAGGTCTCTGTCTATAATTTCTCGTGGATTGTCATTGCTAGGCATTTAGTGTCTCGTTAGTAAATTTTGGTGAGGCTCGTAGAAAGGCACTGGTACTTTCATGGCTGGCCTCTTCATCTTGAGATTGGGGTCAGGGGATGCTGTGGTGAAGAAGTTTGTACAACCACAAGCTGTAATTTGGTAGCACTGAACAGCAGTATTTAGATTTTTCCAGTCACTATTATTCAAAAACATGGAATCGAAATCTAATGGAAGCTTTGCCATGGGTATGTCCCTATTTTTCTTCACATCTTGCTTTAACTAGTCTTTTCTGTGACTGTCCTTCGTTGCCCTCAGGCCAAAAGAAGTAATTCTTTGTCAGTAACTCTAGCTTTTTAACAGATTTTTTTGGAAATTTTGTTGTTTCATTCCCATATTTCATTTTTCTTTTAGGGACATCTGACTAGTTTTCAGCAGTCAGCCTTTAACAGAGTGATAGGGAGTGTGTCCTCATCCCCACGGCAGACTTTGGATTATGATGATGAAGAGACAGACTCTGATGAAGACATCAGGGAGACATATGGCTATGACATAAAGGTAAGTGTGGTTTATCTGCATGGAATTAATCCAGAACACCTGTCTCCTATTAATTCATTTATTTCAGAGTATATTTTGTATCTTAAGCTTTTTATGTATATTCTGCCCTGGTTCCTGTTGCAGAAGAAGTACTTCTTGATTTTTGTCTGAATGTCTCAGTTCTGAGGGAAGTTTTTAATGTTTTTATTCAAAATTTTCAGACCTGTGTGAATTTCAGAAGGTGCTTTTTAGTGTTAAGGAAAAAGATAAACTCACTAAGTTAGTTGTATTTATAATACCATGGAGGATGAACATTGTCTTTATGCCCCATTCAAAGATATCATGAGTCATAAATGTGTCTGTATGGAGAGCTCTTCAAAAGTTTTTGCTACAGCAGAAAAATTAGTCTTTGAAACCTGCATGCTATGTAAGAAGTTTCCTGATGTGAGAGCTTCTTTCATGTTTTCATACCTTTCTCTTCATTCAACCCTCACATAAAGGAGGTACATGTGTTCCATTTTGGACGTGTGGAAATACTGGATACTGGATGTCTGGATCGTGTTGTAAAATTAGTCTCTGGATTCAGTTCAGAAATTGTACCTGCAGTCAAATTTTTCAAGTATTTTAACTAGAGGAGAAATTCCATGAGAAAAGGGAATTTGTGGAGATAACCAAGTGTTTTCCATATGTTGAAACGTCGTTTTGATAAATGTAGAGACAAAAGCAATGCCACTGTTTGTTCTTGAGCAGTGTTTTCTTTTTAGCGATAGTGTCATTTCTACCTTAAAAGATGCTATCTTAAGAGACAGTGTGGTCATGTAAATTCTTCTAAGGCAGATATTCTGGTTTATAAAGGGACAGCACGTTCTCCAGGTATGATTTGCTGCAATCTCCTATTTTTAGTGTTTTGTTGCTCTGCAGCTTTGTGCATATACTCAGATTTTTCTTATAGTCCCTTGTGAAATGCCGACAAGAGTACATTGCAGTTGGGTGCTACAGCTTTTAATTAAATTAGTTTTATATATAAAAATAATTTCCAAAATGTTTTTTTGCATCCGGAGTCGTAATAAGGCATTTCTGAAACATGTGGCATTTTCTGAGGCTGTGATAAAGCATATGTCAAGAAAGATGGCATATGCTTGTCAGGATCTGAGGGTTTTGCAGGAGTATCATTTCATTTGTGTATTGATTCTGTTGTCATCATTTAAAAATCTGTTACTTAACCCTTTTGATTTGGATGTCCCTCACTATATATAATTATAGAAACCTGAAAGTAAAAAACATTGAAGCAAAGCTGTTAGGGACCAGAAATGTCTTTTGTAAGGTCAGCTAACATGTTTGGAATAGAAAACAAATTTTCAGGCAACCAAATCCTTTAGGTTTAAAGAGGAGGAGCAGAGTTCAAAAGTGATAGCCAAGTTGCTCAGAAATTAATTATTTTTAGACTTTTGGCTTTTAAGGGTTGAGTTTTTTCAGATCGTGAAGCATAAACATTTTCCAGCATGTTTAAAAAAATGTAGATCATGATGCATCATGTATGAATTTGCTCTTAACTTCTTGTGGGAGTAATCCCTGAATCCCCAAGGGTCCATAGACTGTATTTCCAAACCCACATTCTCTGGCTTCTCAAGTGCACAGTTGTTACGGAAATATATGTGAGAAAGGCCTGTTTGATCATAGTGTGTCTTCTAATTAAAACATTGTTCTTGCCAGTAAATACTTCATTGAGAGTGCGATAGCTGGATTTGTTTTAAGATTTGTTTCAATCAGGATAAGTCACTGTAAATTTTCTTCGCCTATAATTTTCATTTTTTTGTCTCATATTTTTCTCATTTCTTTGTACCTGTGTTGCCTATGGCCACTAGATGGTGATTCTTTAAAAAGTCAATTTGCATATTAGTCCTGAACTTTCTTTAATGTAGTATAGTGAAATACTCATAACAAGATACTGTACAGGATATAAACTTTATGGTGTAGGGAGAAATGTCTTCTTTCTGAGTATTTTTATTCTACCTTTTCACCTGGGCGATTTAAATTTGAATTTCCCACTTGTAGTTCTGTACAGAAATCATTAGTGTGCACTTCACTTCCTTTTAAACGTGTAATTGAAAGCCAGAGAGAGAGAGATTACCATTTTTAAACTCCCTTTTTATGTCATGAAATGACAGTGTCTGGGTGGTACAATTTCCTGAGTTGACCATTTTGGGACCCACACAACTAATCTTCAGGTAAATATTGTCAATAACTGCTCTGTAGCCTTTCTCTTTTTTTAAGACAGCTTTTTGTTTTTAATGTTTTCTGAAAGATTTCAGTCGTACACGGTGTGCTAAGTTTGTTAAAGCTGTTGTCCAGTTTCATCATACACGTGATGGAATAGCTGAATTCTGGAAAGTGCTGTGAAAATAAATGGTTGGTTGAGGAGATTATCCCCAGATAATTTCACCTCCAGGGTGAGTAAGAAGAGGGAGAAATTAGTACTAGGGAGCGTCAGGGAATCTACTCAGGTGGGCTTGTACCTTTGTGGTTTCTCTGCCTAATGTAAGGCAGAGTCAAACAAAGCTGCTCCCACTGCCAAGAGATTCCTAATCTCTCTTGTCCTAATGGGTCCGGCTGCACCTGAAGGCGGCATATGTCCCACTTCAGTGTGATGTATCTAAACAGTCGAACATCCATCTTACCCCAATACCTTGAGTGTCTTCAGCGTCTTACACAACTCACTGAGCTGAGCACAAGCCAATTACTCTGTTTGTGGAAATATTCACAACAGTCTTAGCTATTACAGCCCTCTTCTTTCAGTGTTTGGTCCTGTTTTAAAATGATTCAAGACTGACGTAAAAATCCCAATCCCAGGACAACATTGGATTTTGATATTTGTTGCTGTGCTGGACCTCAGCTGTAATATCTTTCTGTAGTCACAGTTATTTACTCAGCACATCCCTGCTTTACTAGAGGTGCCAATCTTTATGGTCTTGCAGTCAATTTTTTCAAGCAAAATAATAAATTATGTAGACTAAGAGTAAGCATCCTTTGGTTATGTTGACTTCTAAAGACCGTACTTGAGGCACTGCTGAGTGAGGAAACTTGCCAAGTGTTTCTCTTGCGGTAACTATAAATCTGCTGACCTCTCTCCATAGTTCCTGTATGCATCCACTATTTAAGTAGGGATGTAATCTGTAGCTTTTGCACATGGTCTTAGTGTCTCTGGTGGGGTGTTTCAGAGTCGGGTAAAATTTCCTTTGAAGTAGGTATTTTCTGGATCCACATGTTGCATGTTTTCTGTGGATCTCTTTCAGGACAATGCCAGTGTAAAGTCTTCTAGCAGCTTGGAGCCTAATTTGTTTTGTGATGAGGAAATCCCTATTAAATCAGAGGAAGTGGTAACACACATGTGGACTGCTCCCTCCTTCTGTGCTGAACACGCGTATTCATCTGCTTCTAAAAGCTGCTCTCAAGGTATTTCCTTTTGTGTACATTGAGATAAAATTAAATAGATAACTGGGATGAGCAGTCAGTAAGGAGGGGAACTGCTGTTACCCCTGCTAGTTGTACAGAGTATGTCTGTAAGAAGGTGCAGTAGAGTTACATTGCAGTTAGTTTCCTGATACCTGACATATAGACCTGTGTCAATGTGTTTTGCTTGGGATTGTCTCCCACCTCAGAGTGTTGTAAAAAGTATGTCATTTCTTTTGGTTTTCATCTCTTCCTTTTATCTTTGTTTGACTTTGCCAAGGGGAGGTTTAGATTGGCTATTAGGAAAAATGTCTTCACTGGAAGGGTGGTCAGACATTGGAACAGGCTGCCCATGGAAATGGTGGAATCACCATCCCTGGAAACGTTTGAAAAACATGTGGATGTGGCACTTGGGGACATGGTTTAGTGGTGGGCTTGGCAGTGCCGGGTTAACAGTTGGACTCAGTGGTCTTGGAGGTCTTTTCCAGCCTTAATGACCTGCCTCCTGTCTGAAAGGTTCTAGCACTCCAAGGAAGCAGCCTCGGAAGAGTCCACTGGTACCTCGCAGTTTGGAGCCCCCTGTATTGGAGCTGTCCCCTGGAGCAAAAGCTCAGCTGGAAGACCTGATGATGGTGGGAGATCTGCTGGAGGTATCACTGGATGAAACTCAGCACATCTGGCGGATTTTACAGGCGACTCACCCACCCTCTGAGGAGAGGTTTCTTCATGTCATGGAGGTATGGAACTTGAAGAAATACTCTGGTGTGGAACAAAAATCCCACCACATTATGTTGCTGGGGATTTTTTTGATATAGTCTTGGTGCTTAGTTGCTTGACATGTTTGGATTTCAACTGGGGGGAGTAGGTTTCAGAAAATAACAGAATAAGAGACCTAGAATTTCAATTCTTGTTCACTCATGCCGTAGCACTGTCCTCCACAATTAACCATATTTAGAACAGTTTTCTCAAGCAGTTCCATATGCAAACCTTATTTTAGAAAGTATGGGGTTAGGAAAGGAAACACTGCTCTTGATTATGCTTGGAAACAGAACTAATCTGCAAAAGAGTTACAGAAAAACATTTAGGAAGAGAGAAAGTCTACACAGAGCTTATATAACTTGATACTTATATGTTACTGAACTTTGTTAGTGGGGAAAGAACACTTATTTTTTAGTAAAACATGGTTTGGTAGTGCAGGTAATAAGATTGCTATTCTTCCTCACAATAACATAGACATAGAAATTTTTTTATTACTATATTTTGAAGATGTCCTGATTGCTTTGCTCAGCTGACAGTGAATCAGGCAGGTTTACCTGCTGATTCTGAGGTCTAGTCAAAATCACTTGGCCACGCTCGTGCAGTGGGCAAGGGGGTTGCGCTGGAAGAGGTCAACTCTTGTGTTGAAGCACTCGGCTGGAACCCATTCTTTGTCATCCGTCAGCTGCAGTCAGGGGTCAGTTTGACCACGTGTAGCTATGGAGTGTGTGATTGCTTTTTGGGTTATGCACAGGAAGCACATAGAAGATGGCTCTTTCTTGGTTTCTCGGTGGTGTACAGTAATACAAGATGGGAGGTTGCACACTGTGAAGGTTAGATGAGCATGTTAATTGCTGTCTCATTTTCTGAATGCCTTCCATGTACAATGGATGAGTTAAAAGTGTTGCCAAACTGCCATCAGTTAGGACAGTAGTATAAAACTGACGCTGCCTCCCAAGTACCGCTGCTTTACCACTTTTCAACCTGAGTACTTCCTAAGTCAAATGTTCTTTTAATGTAACAGCTTTGGCATGGAGTTGATAGAAGAACAGTTTGAATGCCAGCAAATAACAATTTATAAATAGTATTCCAGACTGTTATATTAATAGTTAAGCAAAGTTTTCTTTCAGGGGAGTGGGGTGAGGGGTGTGGGATGTGTATGTGTTGCAACATTTTCTGGTTAACCCTTATGAATACTTGTTTGACCAGAACTACTCATTTTGAGTTAAATATTTTCCATGTCTATTTACATATAAAATAAGTAGACTTTTGTAAAATAATCTTGAGAGGATTTGATTTGGGGTGGAGTAGCTATATTAAGTAATGTACAGTAAACAGAGTGTCTTTACTCACTTATAGTATGTTCTTAATCTATTAATAATTATTTAAGTGTATAGCTGGATTAACTGAAATTGAGTCAGTCCTGTTTCTGCAGAGGAGCTATACATGTGAATCTTTCAGATCTAAATAGGACTAGTCACTGTGAATGCTTCCTGTAGGGACAGAGTTTGCCAATTTTAAGCCTCACTTCTGATCTGAATCTGTTGTTTAAGAGCTGTCGATGACGCCAGGATATTTACAATGTCTGCCAGTTTGGAAGCTTTTCAAATAACTGATGTTACTTTCTGCTCTTGCTTGAGTTGATGATCCATTTTAAGAATTCACCAATTACGCTGTCTTAATCTCCAAAATAGCAGTTGTTTTCTCTCAAAAATAATTACAGGCAAGACTGACCTCGGATGAAAAATAAGCAAGAGCATCTAACAAATGATTAATCTTCTCAACTTCTATTAAAAAACAATGTGAGAAGGGAGTTGTAATTATTGCTTATTTTGCCTCCTTACCCTTGCTGATGATTTACTTTTTCCATTGGGTATTTTTGATTGATTGTACTTTGACACAGTTGATAACACTGAATTTTTTTGAATATGGTGAAAATAAAGTGCCTTTTTGTTTAGAATTTGTAACAGTATGTTGTTGAGTAGGTTTCTACATACTATGTCAGCGTAATGGTAAGTACATCTCTCAGACAACAGGTTTGCAGGAAATTTGCATTTGAATAAAAATCTCTCTTCACTCTTTCCATGAAGGATGACAGCATGGATGAAAAACCGCTGAAAATGAGAGGGAGAGACTCTTCTGAGAGGAAGCGGAAACGAAAACTGGAGAGAGCAGAGCAGTTCTTTGGAGATATGAAGCAAAAATCTAAAGAGCTGAAAAAACTGGAAAAACCTAAGAAGAAGAAGCTAAAACTCACCATGGATAAGACAAAGGAGCTGAACAAGCTGGCGAAGAAACTGGCTAAGGAAGAGGAGCGGAAGAAGAAGCGAGAGAAGGCAGTTGTTGCCAAGGTAGAACTAGTAAAGGAGAGCACAGAGAAAAAAAGAGAGAAGAAGATTCTAGATATTCCTTCTAAGTACGACTGGTCAGGAGCAGAAGAGTCGGATGATGAGAATGCCGTGTGTGCTGCACAGAACTGCCAAAGGCCCTGCAAGGACAAAGTGAGTTTTCCCTTAGTTCTGTCACAGGCAATTCCATGCAAAGTCAGACCCTCTCTGTGCCGTTTAATATTTAGGTTGAACAGCGTGAGAAACCAAAGTGATGTGATTAGAAATGAGAGAGGATGGAGTAGTACTTGGGTATGTACACAGGCGTAGATGTAGCAGATTAAACTGTAGATCTTCCTTACTCTCGGGTACTTTACAACAGGAAAAGATGGAAGATTGGAATCTGGATAAAGGTCTTGGTCAGGAAGTTTAACTTCTTCGAACTGTAATTTTTTGTTGACTATGTGCAACATGCATTGCTGATTCAAAGGATTAATTCTTTGACTCAGATAGAAATGTTCTTGTTTTTCTGAGCAGGAGTGGGATGTGCGATGTTCCTAAATGAAGTAAATTTTCTGTATTTCTTGCACACAGTCTGTGAACAGGGGTGCTGCAGGCTGAGTGATCTACCAACTTCAGTGCTTCATTTTTCATGTTACAGATGATCAGTCATTTTAGACCTGATTGGATTATTATGACAGAAACTTGATCTGCCTGTCTCTGTGGTACTGCCTGTCCTAATTTTCAGCTTTTAACACAGACTAATTGATGATCCATTAAAGTTTTTTCAAAATGTTTTTTTCTGCTTTCTAGGAAGTAGAAAAAACACACCCCAAATAATTGTGGGATTGAGACTATACTGCACTGACTTGCACAAGAGAGAGTAGCAGCAAGTGCAAATACAAAGAACTTATTTCTTGTTGCTCAGAATTGAAACATTGAGTTCAAGTCTTCATTGGAACAGTGGAAAAAAAAGCCACTTAAAAGACCAGTGTTGAAGTCTTAAACTTAGATCAAGGTTAGAAATTACACTCAGTCACTCAAAAGATGATGGTCTTTATATTCTCTTTACTTCACAGATAATTTTTACCCCATATTAGTACATTTTTATGGAAATTGAGATTGTAAGCAGGAGGAGAGTGCCTTTAAGCTCCTGTTATAAATAAGGTTGTACTAAATTTGTCAAACTTCCATGAATGAAACCGAGTTAAATTCCTGACTGTATAATCCAAGTTTTTAATGGAATGACTGCCTTGCCATAAGGTCGGATGTACTTCTGTACATTCGGCAGATGAATGCCATACACACGTACTTGTTACACAGGTAAAACATGGCAGATACAGGAGTGTAATGACTGAAGTTGCAGCTGTTGGTGACCATTACTAGTCACTTTGAAAATACATTCAGGAGTAATCTCTTACAAATTGAAGTAAAAATCTTGAGATGATAATGTTTCTTCATTTTGATAGGTTGGCACTAGTGCTGTTTTCCTAATACATTATCACATTCCTCTGTAAGGTGAAAGCAGAACTACAGCAGTAACAATTTTTATAGCTGTACCAATGCATGCCATTAGAATGGAGAATCTGTGTTTCTTATCGTGCAGATCACAGTTTCTGCCCACTGGCTCAAATTAACATGCACTTTTATTCAGGGAATTGCAGAAATCAAATAATCTTTTTTCCTTCTTAAGTTTTAATTTACTTTTTTATGTTTTTCCCACGCGATCTATAGCAAGTTCAACTCAAAGTCTGAAATATTCTAGGTTAAATGTTATGATGTTTAGGAGTTACAGTTGCATGTGCATTTTTTGGCATTTGGTGGCTAGCAGTATACCCAATATCTAGCTGGTAGAAAAGCGTTAAAAGCTGTTGATGTCACATGGCTCTTCTTTTTTTTCCCCAAAAGCATCAAGTCCTTTTATTTTCTGTAATTTTTAGGCTTCAAAAGCTGCCATTTGATAATGCAGTCTTAAGGGGGTGTATATAATTTAGAATGTGTCTTTGTAGACTTTCATCTATACTGAAGTAATGTCCTCCTCTTTTAAATGTGTTCCAGCACACCTCCTTTCATTTGAGGAGAGCTGAGTCATCTTCCTCAATAGTAGTACTGTATATTTGTATTGTTGTGGTCTAAGGATGCAAGAGGTTTGTTGGAAGAGAGTTATTTTTTAATAAACTGAAGCAGTTTTTTAAAACAAGCTCTGTAGGGCATTAATTTGTGCCCGAAAGCTGTTACGTGCGAGGCACCTCAGTTGGGTTTAATAGAAGGTATTTTCTTCACATAAACTGCGCCTGTCTGTCCTTTCTTGTAATGTGCCCTGTGTTGCTGCTGTGCCCTCTTGCAGGTGGACTGGGTGCAGTGTGACGGTGGCTGCGATGAGTGGTTCCATCAGGTCTGTGTCGGTGTCTCTCCCGAAATGGCTGAGAATGAGGATTACATTTGTATAAACTGTGCGAAGAAGCCCATGCAGGGACCGAGCAGCCCTGCTCACGCACCACCTCCTCCCTTCTTGTTGAGCTACAAACTACCAATGGAAGATCTTAAGGAGACAAGTTAGCAACTACTCGATGCCCAGAACTTGTTGGGAAATGGACCACTGAAACCCTACAGGAAGAGAGGGTTTGAAGCTAATGTAGCCACTGAGCTTCACTTCCAAGGATGTACAGACCTGCAGCAGAGTTGGTCCGTTCCTTACAGCTGGCTTCCTTCATACAATGGGAATGTCAAGGCACAGTGGTACCGACTCATCTATGCAGACACTGCCTGATTAGGAGCTCCAGCCAGTGTTTTCTGACTTGAGTGTTTCCATCTTTGAGTGTGGCTGTTGCTCTTAGAGACTGAGCAAACTGGAGGCTGTTAGATTAGACACTTCAGGGTGTTAGAAGTACATGTTGGCAGTGGAGCTGGCCTGGAATTGGTGGGCACAGGCTGGAGCTTTTGGGCCCATCAGGTTATCCTAAGGAGGTGACTTTGGAAGTTACCTTTTGCCTCTCCGTGCCAGCCGAGAGCGTTGAGCAGTGTATTGGGAGAGTTAAATTGCCTCCATATCCAGGCAGCTAACACTACATTATAAGGATGGGAGCAAGTGGATGAATTTCTTTTCATTTCTCTTTTGTAGCTAAAGGGCAGAGGAGCTCATAATCTCAGAAATCAGCAAAGGTTCTGTTTACCAAAAAAGAAACCCAACTCTACTCCACTAGGCAAAACTTTTTCCTCGGTGGGAAACAACCGATCTTCCTGTCCTGAGGAGGGCCAGAAAACATTGATAATGTCTAGCTAGACCAGAACTTGGGAAGAGCAGAGTGCTTCCCTTTCCGTGGGGATGCCCTCTCCTTTTCTAGGCTTTGCTTAGAGTTCTGCACTCCTGCACATTAAAGTTGTCTCGAGCAGGATGGAGCTGGTGAGGAGGTACAGCACCCAGGGCACCAGCTTCTGAGATCTGTACCCAGGGATGGGAAGGAAAGAAGACAGCCCACTTACCTCAGAGGGCTTGAGCACATGTGCTTCTGTGAAAAAGTTTCACTCACAACTATTTCCAGTATCACCAGGCTACGGGCATGGCCTCCTGTGATACCACAAGCAGTCTGCAGATACTGTTCACAGTGCAAATCCCCCTCTCTGCTGGCTTTGCTGGATGTGCACCAGTGTACAATCAGCAACAGTTCTTGTTTGAAAGTCGCCCCTGGCTTTGCCAGAGGACCAGAGGGGGCTTGGGGTCATCCTGGGTGACAGTTGTTTTAGTAAATCCATTTTTAAAGAAGGACTTGTTTTTACTTTTTTCTAAATGTCTCAGACTACTGACTTGTTCTATAAATAGATTATTTTTCTTTGATTTTTTTATACTTACCACTGTTAACCAGCAGCACAGACAGAGGTTCACAAAGCAAAAACCTGCCCGTGGGCTTGGGTTTTTTTACTCCATTCCTTCCTTGTAGTACAAGGAATTAGCAGTTACCTTCCCCATTCTAGCTTGACCAGCTGCCTGTGTTTAAATAGGTAAATACATTTCATGTGCTACCTTTGTGTTTGGGTTTGTTCCTATTAGTGGGGCATCTGGGCCTTAATGACTCCAGTGGATGCTGGCTTTGTGTATGTGAATGTCTGAAGTCAGCCACTGAGCTGTCTCCCCTCTCCACTCGCTCCCTATTGTGTTTCCATTCTTCTGCAGTTCTAGGAGTGTTGTAAGTAGTGTCCAGTCTTACTAGGAGCTGGATTGGGATTTAAAGAAATATTGACAAAAACAAAAGTGTGCTGTCTTGACTGTTCTGTGTCCCTTCTCTTGTTCTCTAATATTTGGAAGTCTATTTATCTGGCAGAATTATCCATCCAAAAAAAAGAAAATACTCAGCTCAGGTAGACGGAACTTTATTGCTTTCTTTTATTTGTGCCTGCTACCTGGGAAGAGGAAGACATGCAAAAGAAAATGATCTAAGATGGAGGGCAGAAGACACGGGGTCTTGGGGGTTTTAAGTGCAAATTGGGCACAGACTTAATTCCTGCTCCTTAAAGACTAAAATGGTATTAAAAGCAAAAGCAAGCTCTGGTTAAGCATGTGGCTGAACGGGCACCCTAGCAAACTTAAGAGTATTATTTGTTTACTTATTTATGAAGGAGTCTATGCTATAGCTAGACATACCCTCTCTTTGCCTCCAGTTAAATTTTTTTTTCTTCTCAGTGTACACTTAGTTTTGGTAAACTGGTTTAAACAGTTGTTACTTCCCTTCGAGCTTTAACTAATGGTACTACATAAATGTTTCCCTATATGGAGTGGATAGACTATCTGTCACAGATGTTTAATCGTTCCAGAAGTAGACTAGTACAAGATTTCTTAAAGAATCCCAGTGTTCTGTATTCTTTCCTGACTCCTAGAATCCGTGACACAACAGGGAAATCATGGTTAGCATATCCTGTTAGCCACTGAGCATATCCTCTTAACCATTCCTACATTCTCTGTCGCGATAAAGTCGTTGTTATGTGTAATCACCATCAACTGGAAAAGAGATCTTTGAGTAAATCTGCTTTGCATGTTCCTGTTTCTCTGCGTAGAAGGTGTGGTGGAGAATGTTAACAGTAGCACCGGTTACAACAAGATGGAAACAAACAGCTGTATGATGCAACAGTTGTCAATTCTGCTTGTAACAAGCACAGAAAGGAGTAAACAACAGAAAGAAATGTGCAAATCATGTGCAGAAGTCACATTTTTAGTAGCTGTTTTTCGTATAGCCTTTTCATAGGGCCTCTGTTTCACTGTTGAAAGGAGGTTGCCACACTTTTTCGTGTTACAGATGTCTCGTCTGCTTCTGGATAAGGTGTTCATAAACTGAAGACCATTATTAGCTTCACATCTTATTGTTTTAAGCTTGTTTTTTAAGAGCATAATTCCTATCAAAGGATTGCTGATAGTATGAACTTACGAATAAATGTTAACTTTTGGAAAAATCTGTAGATATGTAGTTAGTGGTTGAAAAACCTAAAGCTACAGCTGTGGTATTGTCTCCAGATCTTAGGGGTTTGAATTTTTATAAAAACATATGCAAAGAAACAACCCAAACTTGAGCTAAGGTAATAATGTTCTTACAGGTCTGCTACTGCTGTAGAAAAAAAAATCTCTCATGCTTTGGGGGCAAAATCTCAGTATACAAAAGCCATTAGCTCGTGCATATAGAGAGGTACATGTCTTAATGCCTACAAAGGCTACTAGCCACTGTTTGTGTTATTTTTTCCCATGTGTCTGACACATAAGGTCAAAGAAATCACCTGAGCTGTTATGAGGGGCTGAAAATGGCCAGAACTTGAATTGTATATCTTATACAAACTATGTATATCTTATGCAAACTAAGCTTTTTTTTGTAAAACCCAGAGCCTGGAATTTGGCAGCTTTACTTGCGGAGAGAGAAATGTCACTCCTGACCTTCAGTACCAGTGCTTTTAGGATTTATTGGTTTGACAGATCATCTGTGTCTGAATGCTTGTGCAGCCTGGACTGCTTGATAATGAGGGCTTAAGGTAATATTGATGATATTATGGAAATTATCTTGAGGGATTGGAATACAGTCACACAGCATAAGATAACAGGCAGTTGTCTGTTACATTAGCCACACTGTGAAGCTTGCATTGATCTTTTCAGTTTTTAGAACCATAGAGTAAATTTAGGTTGGAGGGTACTTCTGGAGGTCATATGGGTCAACCTCCTGACTAGAGCAGTGCTGACTTTGAAAGGGGGTGAAGTTTTTCAGGGCTGTGTCCAATAAAATTTTGAGTATTTCCAGGAATGAGCATTTAACAACCTTTGACTTCCTTTTTGGTTTCGTAGTATCTTCAGCGCAAACTTATTATCTAACGTGCAGATTCTCCCTTGCTGTAGCTCGCCTGTTGCCACTTGAAGAGTCTTGGCTCCATATTTTCTGTAACCATCCATTGGGTAGTTGAAGACTGCAGGTCCTGCAGCCTTAATTTCCAAGCTGAACAAACGCAGCTCAGCTCACTTGAGCCGTGTCATGAGCTGCAGCCTTCTAACAGACTTGGTGGTCCTCAGCTGGACTTCTTGCAGGTGGGTCATGTCTAATTGTGTAATGGGGAGCCCCAGACTGGATAATGTTATTCCATATACAGCTTACAAGTGTTGAATACGTGGGGAAAATAACTTCCTTGAATCTGCTGCCCATGCTTTTACTGTGCAGCCTGGTACAGGGCTGGCCTTTAGAGCTGCAGGTTTTGCTGACTCCTATTCATTGTGGCCACTGTTAGCCCCAGGTCTTTTGGTTTCTTATTTCTCATGTGCAGGGCTAATGGACTTGACAAACTTTCCATCAGCACATCACTTGAGCCAGTCAAGATCCAATTGAATGGGAGTTCTCTCCTCCCATGTTTTGGGGTGTCCTGCTCCTGTCCTCCACCAGCATTGTTTAGTGTTATCTGCAAACATGAGCATGCTCTATCCTACCACCCAGGTGGGTAAGACATAAACCAGTAAGTCTCCAGTACCAGCGCCTGAGGTACTGTACTTGCAGCTAACCACCTTCTAGTTTTCAAATTGTTGACTACTGAAGTTTGAGCACAGAAGTCCCCCCCATTTTCCACCCCCATTGTATGTTGTCCATCCATTCCACAGGTGTGTTTTTGCAGTAAGTCTGGGTAAATGCACACTGCTTTCCCCTTGTCCTTACAGTTCATCACAGAAGACACCCAGATTGGGCTAGGATTATAGTGGTGACCATTACCAGTCACCTTAACCCTCATGGGCCTGGGTGTGGCTTTGAGGAGGATTCCATAATCTTTCTTCACTGAATGGGCACGATGTACAGAAGGGTTTGTCACAATCCCTCAATAAAATTATCTTTCCTACAGATGTTTTCCTAGGCTTCGTTCATCATTATGGCATATCAAATTTGAAGAAAAAAACTGCTGCCTCTCTGAACTGCAGTTTTTAGGATGCATGGAAAGTTAAGTGGCAGAACCAGAGGTTTCTCTGAGGGCTGCTCATACCTCCGTGTGGGCCTGTGAGCAGTTATGTCAGTCCCTTACGAGTAGATACATGTCCAAGCTGCTCTGGTAGAAGTCTCAGTGTTACTGATCTGTGGTCCTTTTGCACACAGTTTTTTGCGCTCGAAGAAAGACATAATACAAGGAGCACGAACAGGGGCATCTCATCTAGGGGAAATGATAGAGCCTGCAGCCTTCGTTCAGCAGTAGTGTGTGCACTAGGCAGATGTCTGAGGAGAGCTATCACTTTCTTTTTTCTGTTGTTCTAATAACAGTTATTAGAGTAAACACAACACAGAGTTGTAGCAAAACAAAGCAAAAAGTAATGAGATGTTCACTAGTCGCTCATCAGACATGTCTTGCTGTCATCCTAGGTACACTTTGCATACCTTTAAAAATAATGACTGATTGAGGGAACCATTGTACAATAGCAGTCATTTTGTGTGTTGGAAATGGAAGGTTTTAAAATGGTGGAAAAAGCTTCTTACAATCACTACTGAAATAACTTCTCAAAACCCCCAGAAGATGTTGAGAAGTGGTCTGCTAAAAGCACGTTTTGAGCCTTACTCCAGTTAGATGAAAATGAAAAGCTGAGAACTTTACCCTCCTATCCAGCTGTGGTCACTGAGAATGTGTTTGGTCAGCCTGCCTGAACCAAACAGGAGCTCTGCTTGGAGCACCAAGGCAGTGGGGAGGTGCTATAAATCCAGCCCCTATCAGAATTCTAGCCATGCTGGCTTTGGGAGGCTGATAAATGTGTAGGACAGCTGGAAACTGCACAGCAAGACAGTGAGAGCATCGAGCCTTATGTAATGAGATGGCTCAGTACAAATCAGGGTTAAGTTGCAAGGTGAAGGAAATGAAAGCAGCAAGGATTTATTGAAAAACAGATACTTGAGAGGAGACACGCATTGAATGCCTTTGAAACAAAAGCCCTGCTGCAGTGAATAGTTGTAATCCTAGTTGGGCATTGTGTCTTAATTGGAGGCTTTTCAGAGGTCAGTTTTTGGCAGTCTGTGCATCACCCCGCACTTTCCCCCAGAAGTCATTTAAAGACAAGTGCCAGAGGGAACTGCTGTGGGTGTTAATACCCGAGGAGAGCAGCCACCTCTGAACACTCAAGTCCTGAGGTGATGGTTGATGCCTCTAGTCAGCCTGGCATCTGTTTTTAATGGATGGGCGATGTGCCAGCTGATCGAACTGCTGCATCGTTTTCCAGGTTGATGCTGTCAGTGCTCAGCCTTGCAGCAGCTCAGCTCACCCCCCAGGCAGTGGGCACACTTGTCGCTCCCCAGAGAAATGAGGTGTTTGCAACTGCTGTTCTGTGATAGCAGTGAGGCCCATGCAAATATATGCTATGAATTTGGGAAACAGCTCAGGTAAACACATTCTGTTTACTTCTATCAACTAATGATTTAACTTTTCCCTTTATACAGCCGGAAATTTAGTTAGTCAGCTCTTGTGTGTGTCTCTGCAATGACATTATCAGAGCAAAATACTGAAAAGATCAAAATCTAGACATTATCAGCGCATTGATAGTGTTGCATCCTATTATTTTCTTTCTGGACCGTCTCTCAAGCAGGAGAGAGGCAGGAGTTGGGTGCTTTAGCTTTCCCTAGAAACATTCTTGGGAAAGACAATCGCTGCACACCAGTGGCTGGTAAAGAAGTGGGATCACATGGGATCACCTAGTAGCAACCCTGCCTGGTGCTGATGAACCAGCCCCCAGGTGAGTGTGTGGTGCTTCTGCCCTTCACCTGTTGCTGGAAGGAGGTGATCTACTGGTGCAGCTGCAAGCCATTATCCAGGTTTGTATCCATACTGGTAAGGTTTGAAAACAGCTGGGGTTGCTTGTTTTCTGGGCCTTATCATACGTCATGGCATTGGTTTCCCCTGGCTTCTGGTAGGAATACACTTGGAATGGTCAAACCTAGGATTTAGGGGTGTTAGACAGTACACAAAGCTGAACAAATAAATAATGAAAGGTACACAGCAACAGAACAACTGTCCGTAACTTAAAGGTTAGGTCTTTTTTTGCTAAGGCAATTCTAGGAAGCTGATGGGTCAGATTCCTGTTTGGAACAAAAAGTGGATGTGATCTTGGTGTAACTCCCATTTACAGAGTGTGCAGGGACTGCTGCTGCACAAAGCAACACCTGAGATTTCTGCAAAAAGGAATTTGCTTTGCTTTGTCCTTAAAAGCAGCTGTTCTACATCACTGTTTCTCTCTGAGCTCCGGTGATCTCAAAGAAACACAGTTGTTTCCTGTGCTTTTTGCTTTCATCCCTCAGGGCCTTCCCCTTACACCTTGGGCAGTCCCTGCTCTCAGGGAAGTGTGGCCAAAGGAAATCAGGACAAATTCTCTTTGCAGGCTCCTTTTTGCTCTTCCTGAACTGCTTTCCCTTCCCAGCAGTGGAGGTCTTCCTCCCACCCCTCTAGGGCTGCCTGACTGCTTCCAGAGGAGCTGTGAGACTGCAAACTGTGGGAAGCATGGAGCTGCCATTCCCCACCTCCAGAATGGAGCATCCTCCATACAAGTTGGCACTTTGATGCTATCCTCTCAGCCCTGGCTGATCCTCCAGCTTCTCCACCAGCCGGTTGCTGGAAGCAGAGAGAGGCTCTGCTGAGTGTGGGAACGGTGCTGAGGGCTAGTGCATCTTCAGACTATTTTGACAGTCTGTGAGCTGTTGCCTGTGTGGCCACAGTCAATGGGCTGTGTGGGGCATCGCTTGGGTTCCTCACCGAGACCAAGTTTGGTCTTACCTTTCCAGCAAGTTCCTTCCTTCTGAAGTTCCATTAGCCTCCTGCCTTTACAGGTGAGTCACAGTCTTTCCTTCACAGTGAACCAAGTGTCCATGTCCATTGGCATCATTAGGGCTGGATTTGGACAGCGGTGAAAAAGGGCTGCTTCCTGGTTTGCTCTGGTGTAAATCCACAGGTTCTGTTCTAGCAGCAGAGTGTATGCTGGTACTGCTACGCAGTTCCAACCTTGTGGTAGGAAACTTCTAGGGTAAACAAGAATATCAAGGGCCATTCTCTTTTTTCCCCTAGATACCACTTATGATGAATAACAAGATTAAAGGTTTCATTGGCTCCATGTTTTTAATTATTTCCCCAATCTGAACATACCACCATGTCATCCCCCCCCCGCCCCCACCCGATCACCATGAAACCTTCAGATCTGGGCTCTGACTGACTTAATGAAACCACATTCCCTGCACTTGTCAGATGATTGGCAAGCAGTTCCTGACCTGCCTTAGCTTGCAGGGGCCAGGAATGAAATGTCTTTATCAAAAAGCTGTGGTGCTCTGACCTGTCTGGCTAAAGGAAAGAAGTTAATTAGTGTTCATGATGAAAACACTTTGTGTTTGGGTGTATTTCTCCCTCTCAGCTCTTGGTCAGGTCAGCCCCTGTGTGTTTTTATTTCAGGTGAGCATCAGTGTTTGAATTCATGGTGGCAAAAGGGTAATGTGGCTTGGAATTTGATATTCAAAAATGACAAAGAGTGAAGCACATGAGCAGCCCTTTTGTTCCCTCTGGAGAAGGCTGGTCTCAAGCAGTGCCAAGAAGCTACCTTCTCCATTTAGCATGTGTGTGGTGCGTTAACTGGGCTAGACCCAATCCACATGTGGTTTTGCTAAAAACTTGGTGCCTAGTGCCTGGGCACCAAGCCCCTGATCCACTGCCACTCCTCCTCTTGGCTGGAAGGGTTAGCTTTCTTCAGGCATCAGCTGCATCTAATTTGAAGCTTAGCTTTTTCATCTCCAGCACTCATCAACAGAAAAATAAGATTGTCTTAAGTTGTCAAAAGTCACAATTTACTTTTTTCTTTCTTTTTCTTTTTTGGACAGAAAATATCTTAAGCTTGAAAGAGAGATTTGGTGCCATATGTTGCAGCTGACTACCAGAACAGGAGTGACTTGTAGACAGAAGACTGGCCTGGGTGTGAAGGCTTGTGATTCTCGCTTCCAGCAGAATTCCATCCACCTGGGAAGCTAAAGGCTCTAGGTCTGGCTTATGTTATGTCTCAAAGCCCCACTAGGCAGTGAGCCAGTTCAGCAGATGAGTGATAGGGAGTGCAGCTCTGTTTGCAGAGGTAACTCTGCTCTCTGTCTGCCTGTGCTGTACCTTGCAGGGACCTCAGCAGGGCAGCCAAGGGGAACGGTAGAGACCTAGTCCCTCTGCTTCCTCCTGCCCTGCCTTGGGCTGCTGGTGACCAAAGGAGCAAAGCAAGAGACACAAACTGCTTCTGATGAGCAGTGGCCAGGAGCTGGCACACTCTGCAGAGCCTTGCAGGGGTGCTTGTGACCAGGCAGCATGTCAGGGATGGGCTCTGGACTCCACAGTGATGCTTTTCCAAGGCCAGCATCCCTGGGTGCTACAGTGGCCCAGGAGCTCAGCCAGGCACTCCTTGTGCCGAAGAGGGCTGCTGGGGATGTGCTTAAGAGAAACACTGGAGGGGCTTTCTAAAATCTGCTGTAATTCCAATTTTCGGAAGCGGGAAAAACTGAACCCGTGTTTTATTTCTTATTGACTGTTTTTGAAATGCCCAAGTTTTCACTTTGTCAACTCTTGCATAGAAAACTTTCTTTTTGAGAAACTTTTAAATACCTTCTCTCATTGTGTCCACCAGTGACTAGCTGATTATTGGATTTTCTCACAGAATGGAAACTTTGTGTTCTGAGTAGTTACCAGCCCAGTAGTCCTGAATGGAAAAGGGTTTTTTGTTTGTTTGTTTGTGTGGTTGGGGGGTTTTTTTGTTTGGTTGGTTTTTTCTTGTTTTTGTTAGAGTGTTTAAATAAGTATAAACAGATGCCCCAAGAACACTGCCAAAACCTTGCTTGTTTAAAACCAGGTTATGGGTTTTCTGGGGAGGAATCAGTTAAGCAGGTATAACTCTGTCTCTCCCCTGAGAGAAGTTTTCCTTATTTCCTGCCAGAACATCCCCCTTGCAGGCAGGCAGGGTGCAGGGGCATGCAAATCCCAGCCCCTTCAATGGCTTGGATGCCATTCTTTCTGCAGACAGTCGGTTTCAGACTTAAACCTTCACCTCAGAGGAGTAGGATGTGCAGAGCATAAGGAAAGACCGTCATCCCAATGGTCACAATATACATCTCCTTCTCTACCCTCCAATTTACCCTGTACCTAGTCAATCTGCTGATCCTATGCTTCCCACTTCTGGGCCACTTAAGCAACACTGCTATCATTACTAGCCTAGAGTTATGATTTCCTTTGCCACATGGTTCTTCATATGAAAATGTCCTCCAATTGGTTCCTTGGCTGCAACAATGAACTGGCAAGTTTTAATTTCTTGATGCAACTATCAATTTTCACATCAGGAGGTCCATGACTAGACTGCCCTCTCCCTAAAATGTGCTCAGGTTCTGTTGCCACAGTTACTCTGCCAGGGTTTGTTCAGGTTGCCCAGTAGCTGGCAAACTGGAACCAGGGAAGAGCCCTGAGGAACTGGAGTTACCTGGTGGAATTGAGGGGAAAGTAGAAGGAGATGCTAAAAAAGATTGAAGTCTCCAGGCTCGGGAGCCTTTTCTTGCTGCGCATCTCTTGTTTGTATTATATTGTATTTTATTTTATTATATTACAAGCCTATACATGTGTATCTATACGTGTGTGCTTGTAACTGCATAACCTTGCAGTGCTTTTATTTTGGCCCATAAATGAAATGAGGATGCTTTTGAATCCTGAGTAGAAAAAACACTGCTCCCTGCTCATGTGTGCCAAGGGCCAGAGTGTTTAACAGAGACAAGGTACGAAGGAGAAGTCAAAGCAGAGGTAAGATCTGCCTGCCTTGGGCACTCCTGCTGTGCCTGTGCTTGTGCATGCCATACAAATATCTGTGTGTTCCTGCTCTCGTGTTCCTGACAGGCAATTGCACACCCAAGGAGCACTGCTGTTTTCATCCTGGTCTGGAGGGAAACCACTGGCACTGGACATAGCTGGGATAGCGGTGACAGGAATCTGCAGCTCTATTTCTGCTGGGAATTCATGTTACAGCGAAAGTAGGTCTAGGAGCACAGTTCTTTTGGTCTCAACTTACCTCCTCCTGCGCTCTACAGCTGTTGACCAGAGGTGCCTGGAGAGGGACTCACCAGCACCTACATGCCAAGCACAGTTTGCCCACAGCTCCTGCCTGCAGGGGAGCAGAGGGTAGGCAGTGCTATCTGCAGGAGATGGTTCTCCAGTGCTGTGAGTGTGCCATCCCACAGTCAGACTGGTCCCTGAGCTCTGGCTCATGCACAATTGTCACCTGTTTATCTCCAGTGTGCAGAGCACGATGTCCACAGACAGATGTATCTTGTACCACAAACCTGGGCACAAAAGTGAGACCTCCACTCCTCTGCAGGCATCCGGGGGGACAGAGGTTTTCTTGCCTCATGATTCTGGTCTTCCAAGTCATTATTTGGAAGAAGATGTTCACTAGAGAGAAGCTGTGTCTGAATGAGGCTGTCCAAATGGCTGCAGTCGGATCTTCTGTCATGTGGGAACTACAGGCTCTTGCAATGGCTTTTGGTTTCTGCCACTGTAGTTTCAAAATATTATGTGCATTTTTGGGAGAGCTTAATGGCTCAGGCAGGAGTCACTCCTTTGTACTTACTTTGGCTTCTTTCTCCGCTGAGCAGTCTCCAGGTTCCTGTAATGTGCCAGCCAGTATCAGCCTCTATTTATCCCCTTTCTGTGCATATTTGTGACAATTTTTGCTTGCTTCAGCCACGGTCGCTTAAGCTGAATAACATTTTCAGGCTGAGCAGGCCAGTAGCAGGGTGGTTGTCAGATAGAGGAAATGCATCGCATTTGCTCTGGCCTTTGGTTCCCAGATAATATAACGGCAAATTGTGTTCCTGGAAGCTGGGAGGTGGCTTGCGAGATTACATGGCCTCAAAACACATGAAGGCAGTTTGTCACATGTGACAGAGGAGTGGAGGGGGAGGTGGAAGTGGGGAGCACAGTTGATCTCAGTGCTCAGCAAAGGCCAGATGTGGCTGGTGGTTGGGAATGAGAAGCAGCAGCATTTGTTCCCAGGTCACTCTCCTTAATGGAGTTTGGTAGGTTTGGAGCGTAATTTATTGGAGAGTAGCTGCTTACTTGCATTGCATTAAGAGGTTGTACTTGTCTCCCACTGAACATTTCCCTCTCCTCTTTCCCCCATCATCGTTCCTCTAAGTGGGTGCCTTTTGAAACCCTCCTCCTTTTAGGTTTGAACTGCCTCTCCAGGTGGCTGGAGGTGGCTTGGTGCACTGGAGGAGAGAAATCTAATTAACAGTCATCCTCTGCTAAGCTGGACATAGACATGAAGCAAGACCAGACCTGGGAGTAGGTTCTGTGGTTCCTACCACAGCATGCAGGGCCGACACTCCTGTGTGTGAGCCGTGCACAATGGGGTGGGTTGGCGCCAGTTCTTATGCACGTCTGACCCAGAGAATGTCAAAGTGCCTTATATCTCCAGAGGAAACTTGTTCCAGCTTTGCGTTGTTTGGGCTGTAAGCACTTCCCCAGGAGCACAGCCTCAGCTGCTGGTGGAAGACTGGGATCAAGATGAAGTCAGAAATCTTGACAAATCTTGTAAGATAAGGAGAGACATATAAGAAAAACACAACATAAATCAACAGCCTTTAGGATCAGGATTTCCCAGCCGTTGTCCTGCCTGAGGTGTGAGGCACACTGACGATGACCCCCACCTCTCCAGTGCTCTGGCTCTTCTCCAAAAGTGGGTGTTGGGGAGAAGTGGCTAAGCTAGCTGTGCCCCACTCACGCCCCGTGTACCAGCACTGTGCTGCTCTATCCCTTTGGCAGCCTGCCTGGACCTGGAGACTGCTTCAGGACCTGCTCCAGGTGGCTTCACTCCAGTATGGGCTGTCCCAGTAATCAGTGGGTGATGGCCTGGCTGCCTGGGATGGGACTGGGAGGAGTGTGACTGCTCTGGCTGGTGCCATCGTCAGCCCTGTGCTCTGGGGGGGTTACTGAATAGGCAGCCTCTCATTTCGCACCTGTTTCAGGGGGGGCCACCCACAAAATAACCCTCCAGTGCCTTCCTGGGGGGTGGCATGAGAGCAATGCACGTGTGACAGGTGCAGCATCGGGGCTGCCACTTGCCAGCACTGGTAGCATTGGGAGGAAGGTGCTCTGCAGCCTCCCAGAGAGGTTCAGCTTGCACAATTCCAGGTGAGACACTGCAACAAAAGCTCTTCCCTGCCGTTCTCCTTATTCATATAAATATGTGTGTGTGTATCTATCCAAATATTTCTAAATGGCATTACCTTGGTAGATTTGTGGTTGAAGTTGTTTTCCTGTACTACAGACTGCATGTTATTGAGGCTTGTTCCTTTTTTATTTTAAGATTCACATTCTTCCATTTCTCTTATTTCTTTGAAAATCTGTTTCCTAAGGCCTTGTTTCTGCCTGTCTCCATTCTTCCACAGTTGCCTTACATACGGTTATAGATTCAAAATCTTAGACATTGAGATTTCATCCTTTGCATTTTTCCCCTTCAGATTTTTTTTATTGTCTCTGATGGGTTAATTAAAGTCCCTCTCAGGTTCTTTGCCTTCTGCTATTTCAAAAATATGTACTGAAAACATCTTTTTCTCTGTAGTCTTAAACTGATTTGTTGTGGTATTTGTTGGTTCTTTTCTCTTTCTACCTTTTTTTTTTTGTTGCATCTCTCAAGTAACATCTCCCAAAACCACACAGACTTCTTCTGATTTCACTCCAGAATATGTGTAAAGTCATGTTTTACTTTAAAAATGCTTTCCTCAGGATTTTCCAGCTTGCTTTTACGCTTGTAGATTTAATATTTCCCCTCGCTGCTTATGTTTACACTGAACATTTGTTTTCATTTTCAAGTTATTGTAGTGTTCAGTGCAGTCTTATCTCACTGGGTGGAAGCCAAATAGTTTGTAATTGATTGCACATTTTCCTATCATAATCTATTAGTTCCTGCCAATTAGCTTGTCTCCTTGTTGATAAGATTATTGCTATCTATTGTGCTTACCCAGGGATATTCATGCAGTGATGCTGATGAGCACAACAGTTTTGAGAATGTCTAGAAATGTTTCCTTAATCAATCTCCTCTCTTCTTATACCAATCTGTTGCACAAGGCAAGATATTATTTGTTTTTGCTGTTGTTTTTAATCCCTACATTCTTACCATAACTATTTAACAGCTACACTATTTACCGTGAGATGGTTTCTGCACGGGGATTTTATCCATTTCTCACTATATCGTGTAATTCTTCCTCTGGAATATCTTCCCTGGTTTTCAAGAATCACTGATTTGAGGAGTGGAGCTGTTTTAGTTGGACCATCCTGTTTAATCACTGCAGAAGAGGAGCAGCCCTGTGTGAATGTGCTTAGATCCTTTCCAAATGATATTCTGTGGTAATGGCCACAGGTATAATGTTCAATTAATTATGCACAGTGGGAGGAAAAAGTATTTAATTTGTTTTAAATCTGAGTTATTCACTGAATGACACTGTCATACCGTGGTGAACAATATATTCATCTTCTCTGTGTTTTCCCTTTTCTTAGACCTCTGTTGTCACCCTGTTTTCATCCAAGGCATCTGTTCCCAAAATGAGAAGTCACTGCGTATTTGATCACTCCTTGATTGAATTCATTCCTTACACCTGTCCCTCTTCCATTTCCCTGTTTTTCCTATGGGAATTCTGGTGCTGTGTGGGTACACCATAGATTAATGTGGTGACACCACAGTGTGTGCTGGTTCATTCCTGTTGTTCTCCTACTGCCTTCCCAGACTGCCTGTACACAGCTCAGGTTTTCCTGCTGCTTTACACACTTGACACAAGGACACTGAACCCAAAACCATTAATTTTTTTGCCCCCTCTTCTATCTTGCCTCAGATATTTATCAATAGATGTAATAAAAATATTTTAAAACCTTGCCCCACTTACATCCTCTGACCATCACAGCTGTAACACACCTACCATGAACAATATCCTGTTCTGTTTGCCTCTTTTATGGCCTCTAAGCATGGAGTTAATGTCATCAACTACTTGCTGTAATCCCAACACAGCTCATTTTGCAGCCCAGTGCTGGGTTTGCACAACTGGGGCTGGTTGTCTCCCTGCTGCGTGATTTTTTTCATCTACTGCCTGATTGCCCATTCCCATTGCAGCTTCTGGAGCGATGGGGCAGTATTGCTCCCGGGAAAGACCAGTGGCAGAGATCCCTGCCCGTGAGGGAAGAGAGTTTGCAACCTGCCAAGTTTCTGAATGAGGCTGTTTTGGGCCCTTAGTAAGAAGCAGCAGAGAGTTTAGCTGAGTTTATTTCCAGCTTTGCTGCCTGCCACTGCTCCTGGCCCCAGCACGCCCCTGGAAATTGCGGGTCGGGCTGCGATGCAGGACCTTGCCCTGTGCCCATGACTTCCCTGCCAAGGCAAGACCCCGCAGTGGGAATTCACCGTGAATTTGTGTTTCATCTCTTACCTCTTCCCGGCAGGTCTCGGGGCTTGCACTCCCTCAGGCAGTGCTGTTGAGGCACCTGTGTGTGGTGGTCTCCCCTTTCTCCAGGACGGTGCTGGGCGGAGAGGCGATGGAGAGCAGGAGCCCAGCGGTCCCGGCCCGGCACGGAGCGCTCCGACGGAGCGGCGTGAGCCCTTCTCACAGGAGGGGGGAACGAGCCCCTTTGCACTGGCCATGAAATCAGTCATGTGTAGGTTTTTGTCCAGCCCTGGGGGGTGGGGGAAGGAATGTGGGTTGGGCGAAGTCTAGGATTACACCACCGCTGAATTTTTTCTTTCCAACACTTTAAATAGCCAGCACCTTTCGGTCCTGCCCTCGCCTCTCCCGTCGGCTCTCGCCCCGACAGCGCCGTCCGCAAGGTAACACCTCTGCCCCCGCTTCCTTCTGCCCTGCTCCCCCTGCGCCCCGCACCCTCCGGGGGCTGCCGTGGAGGAGAGGTCACGGAGCATTTTCTGCCTGTTTAATAATTTTCTAGCGTGGAAGGGTCCTCCCAGTCCTTCCTTTCGGCCGCTGTCAAGCGCTTGCCAGTGTTTCTTGCTCCTCTTCATGTCCCCCCAAGTGTTCTTTAGGGGACTATGCAGAGGGAGGGAAGAGGCTGTAAGTTCTGCTTTGCCCTTTTTAAATTCTCCCCGGATGGGGGAGAGTGTCATTTGCTGCCAGTGCCTTTTCCTGCTCTCCTGGCGAGGGAGTTGCGGGCGGGGATGAATGGCAGCCTAAGGCTGGGGCTGGGGGAGTTGCCTCTGCAGGGCAAGGAGCAGGCTCGAGGGCTGGCACTGTGTGGAGGAAGGTGCCCTCCGTGGCACAAGGTCCTCAGCAATCCCAGCTTTGACAACTGGGCATGGATAAGGAACCACAGTCCTCACCCTTTGTCCCGTGGGACTTGGCGGCCAGCGGGACATCCTGACGGGGAGGAAAAGGCTCAAACACCTTCTTATCCTACTAAATGGCTGCAGCAGAGATGGTGCCACCTGTGCTGCCCATACCTGTGACCCGAGGCACCAGCTGTGCATCAACAGTCACATAGGCTGTGCCCTGGCTTTCTTGGGAGGACAAATGTCCTCTCGGAGGTTTTCGGGGGAAGGTGGGACAGTGAGAGTGGTGCCCACCTACTCTCTGCTGATCTTCTCTCAGCACAGATCTATTTAGAGAGGGTGCCAGAGCTTCCTGAGAGCAGTACTGTGGAGAGCCTTGGCAGGCAGTGGGCAGATGTTTGCAGGAGCAGACCCTGGGAAAGGTGAGGTCCCAGGTGGTCATGACTTCTGCACCCTTTCTCTTCCTAATATTAGAAGGACAGCACCATTCTGAAAATCATTCAGCCTGGTAGATTGTCAGCAACAGTTGCTACTTAGAGAAGCTTTACGTTTCTCTTATTTCAGTTTGTCCTCTTCCTGTGTCTGAGACTTCTGTGTGTTTTATGGCTTTCATTGCATGGGCTGTCAAACCAGACCTTGGTAAGCAGCAACAGGAGAGAAGAGAAACCCTTATAAAATACCTCGTCAAGTATTTTATCCTGCTGTCATCCCCCTCCAGCCCTAGGTCTGTTCCCCGTTCTTGCCATGGTGGGAGCTCCTCCTTGGCTGAGCTGGTGAGTCCTCTGTGTAACACTATGCTTAGAGGATGGGGTTCCAGAAGCAGTAGTGTTTTGAGATGAGTCAATTTAAAATAAGGAAACTAATAGTGGCTTTCAAGGACTGGTTTTAGACTCAGTAGTGAAAGTGTACACATCCCCTTAGTGCCTTGTGCCAGCAGGAATCAGTATGAGGAGCAAGAAAGGAACAGTTTGACATGTGTTTGTGCATGTGTCCTTGCTCCTCTCTTGCCTCCCATAGCCCAGATTTCTGCCTCATTGTGTGGCTTGTGCTGAATGTAACAAATGAAACTCCTTCTGAAGGTGGGATGGATTACACAGTCCCTGGTGCTGTCAGCAATGGTGAAATGGTGCCCGCACACCCTGGCATGGAAAAGGAGAAGGAAGAAGAGGAGGAGGAGGAGGAGGACCAGACTCTGGAGCGTGGTCAATGGAACAACAAACTGGAGTATGTCCTGTCTGTGGCCGGGGAGATTATTGGCTTGGGAAATGTCTGGCGCTTCCCCTACCTCTGCTACAAGAACGGTGGAGGTAAGTTCAGCCCTGGCCATGATCCCCCGAGGGGCACCTGGTCACCAATGTCTCTCCATGATCCTCCAGCCTCTGTGACATCTGTGTCTGGCCCTGCCCAGTGCTGGCAGCAGCTTCTCAGCAATGCCCCAGTCACGAGTCTGAAGAGAGGATGCCAACCTGCCAGCATGGTACCACCACCTGGGCCCCCAGCAGGGGCTGTTTTGACCTGGTGAGACATGGATAACTGGGTGGCAATATTCCAGGGTTTCTGATGGCTGTAGCTGTGTTTCTCTGGGGTGTGTGGAGCTCTGGTCCTGCAGGTAAGGTGGGTGGCTATCTGCAGAGGGAGGCAGGAAGAGCAGGGAAGAGGCTTGACTCCCTGAAACAGTGTGTCATCCCAGGCACCGCTTCCTTGAGAGCACCAGACATCCTGTGCAAATCAGATGGTGGGTCCTGGGGGCAGCCCAGGGAGTGGTGTGGGAGGCCATGGGGCACTGATGTCTTTGCCAGCTCTGTGAGGAGCTGCAGCATTTCCAGGAGGTTCTGGGGCACTCCAGGGAGCTCTTGGCCCCACGTCCTGGTTTTGTCCGTGGAGGAGTGTCCCTGGGTGCTGGAGCCAGGTGTCAGGGACAGGGGAGAGCTGAAGGGGTTTTTCCCATCTCGGTTGAGAAATATTACATCCCTCCTGCATCCCAAGGTACTGTGTTGGCATCTGCCAGAACTGCAAGTGTGTGGGAGTGGGAACCCCTGCCTCTGATCCCCATGGCAGGGCTGAGAGGTGTGTGGACAGATGTGCCTGATGCACAGACAGGGAGCAGGGTGTTGTTGCTGGCACTGAGGTGCCAGCACAGTAGTGCTGCTCAGGCTGTGCCTGGCAGTGACCAGTGGCTGATCCCCCATGATGCTAGGCTGTACTGCAGCTTGGCACTGGAGCTGGGATCACTTTCCAGGTGAGCTGTGGGCTTTGACAGCTCTTTGTGCCTGCTTTTAGCTTGTGGCTGACTTTTAAGGGAGAAAATTATTTAAAAAACCCAAAACCTCCTTTCTCAAATTTGGCTCGGTGAAATGAAGAGAGAGGGAGCTGCTCTGCCTGTCTGGTGTTTAATTGCTAATTGGGCCCTCCGGAAGGGCAGGGGAGAGGGGAAACGGCACTTGGCTGGGAACTGGCGGGGAGTGAGTGCTGGGGACTCTGGGGCTGAAATTCCCTGGCTTGAACTTGGGGTAGTCTCATGGGCCTCACTAAACTGCTTTTGTCCCAGTGGCATAAAAGAGGATTAAACGCTGTTTAGCTACTTTCACGCCGTGCTTTGCTCAGAGCTTGTTTCTTTTCTTCAGGTGGTCAGGCAGTTTCTTTCCCTGTTGAAAAAAGATAGTTTTCCACGTTTTCTTTTTCTATGGAAAATGTTTCTTGGCTGCTTGTTGAGCTCTCTTTTCCCACTGCTGCACCCCTCTTGGGTACGATTCCATCAATGGGAGCGGGACCTGGAATCCTGTCCTGGCACCTGTTGCTCTGGGTGCCAGGGGAGAGCTCAGGGAGAGCTCTGGGGAAAGGGGAGCTGCTGTGTGTGGTTGGACAACAGAGGCAAGACACAAAGGGATTTCTCAGCTTTTTTTCCCCTGGAGAAATGGGCCTGAAGCAAAGCCCTGTAAAGCAGCAGAGGCCATGGGGAGTTTGAAGTCTCAGGCAGATTTTTCATCTCCAGTCCCCTTTCCATGAGATTAGAGCAAGAATGGGGCACGAGGGGAGCAGAGAGGAAAGCGTTTCCTCAAAGACTTCTCCGGTGGCAGTGCAGTGTGACAAAGCTGTGCAGGACATACAAGGCTCTCCTCTCTCCTGCCTCATGGAACCCAGCCTGTCCCAGACAGAGCTGTGTCAAATCCCTTGTAATGCCTCAAGTTTAATTTTAAAAGCTGCCAGAGGTTTAGTCCTTTACTTCTTTGAGAAGGCTCGTCCAGGCATTTGCTTCTATCATTCTTCAATGAAGGTGCAGGGCCTTTATTTAATTTCCAGCCCCAGGTCAATCATGGCCAGCCTACAGCTCTTGTACCAGCACTGCCATTCGTCTGCCCCGCTGGGTGACTCTTTCTCTCCATGCTGAACTGCGTGGAGGCAGTGGTGATAACTGCTCTCAGCTCTTGCTTTGCTTGCCTAAATATGAGCCTCTTCACAGAAAAGGTTTCTGCAAAATCTGAATTATGCAAAGAGCCAGTCACTTTTCCTCTCTTTAGGGATATTTTCACATAACAAAGAAAGAGGAGTCCCTTACGTATTTAGTGCTCAGTACCTGATAGCAGGGCCCTATATCGTGGAGGAAAAACAAAGAAGAGCAAAAAATTGTTCTGTTTGCTCTTGCTTTCACCTCCTGTGGCGGGGTCAGGCCCTCCCTGGGCAGGCTGATTGGGAAATACCAGGGAAGCCTGTCTGGTGGTGTGGCTGCTGGCACCACATCCCCCCACCAGCGCTCCCCAAACCCGCCATTTCCAAGGCTCACCACTGCTGCCATCCCTGCACGGGGGGAAGGTGATGTGGAGGACACGTGGGGCAGCATTTCCCCTTTTGCTCTCAACGTGGTTCAGCTGCAGGGAGGGTGGACAAGGCTGAACTGGAGAGATGTCAGCCCAGTGCAGGGGGGCTGCTTGGGCATGCTGATGGCCCCCTGTCTGCAGCACAGCCCCCACTGTGCGCTGCCCTCCTTGTCACCCCTCCTCAGAGTCACTGTGCAGGGCAGATCTGCCGGGCTCCTCTCCTCGACTTTTTCTCCTCTGCCAGCTGAAACGAGATGGGGAGGGCACTGGGGCTGGTGCTGGTGCCATCCCACCCTGGTGTCCGCCCACCTGCAATGTGAGGGGAGTGGGGCAGATCGTGGACTTTAGCCCAAACGTGTCTCTGCAAATCCTTCCTTCTCTCCAGCATAATTCTGCATTATTTCACAAGCTCATCAGGACCCCCCAGTTAGACTTCCAAAGCTTGAAACCTGCCTGAAACTTGGGATAACCAGAGGTGCTGAGGAAGGTGACAGGTCAGATTGCAGGCTGCAAATAAGGGAAACCTGGGCTGGAAATCTTGACCTGCCACCTCAGAGACCTCTACTGGGATACCCTGGCTGCAGTTTAGTTAAATACAAGCCTTTTTATGACAACAATCTCTCATAGGCTCAACTTCTATGATCATATGTTTTCACACAAGTTGGGGGTTGAGGGGATGGTGTTGAAACAACCATTTCCCCTTCCATTTTCCCTCACCAATTATTGGTAGAGGGAAAACATGTGGACAGATGCTACCTGGGGCTACCAGGTATTGTATAACCATTAAGGTTGGAAAAGACCTATGAGATCATGGAGTCCAACCGTTAATCCAGCACTCCTTCAACTTCTGTTTGTCCACAGGGAGCTGCCAAGATGCCTTCCCTATTTATTTTGCTCATGTGTTCTTTTTGCAAGAACAGGAGTGCTGTGGCTCTGCACCTGGCTGGGATGAGTGGCGGGGTGGGAATCCTGGCCAGTCCCTATAAAGCCCCCTTTCCCTCTTCCTGCCCCTGCATGCTAGCTAAGCTTCTTAGTGAAATCTCTTGGGTTTTGAGTTTACTTGTGCACCAGGATTGCTATGGACCGTCTTGCCGGCCTGTCTCCTGTGCTCTGTGGGGTAAAGGCCATTGCTGCATTTAACATGAGCCTGGGGTAATCAAAAGCCTAATGCATTTTATCTCTCCCTGCCTGTTTCATGACAGGGCTTGAACAGGAAGGCAGCCCTGGCTGCTGGCATGAGGTACATACTTGCTTTTTGTTTGCATGTCTGCTGCGTTTCTGTGAGCAAGGACTGAGCAAACCCACAGACTGGGTGAAGATGTCAGTCCCTCTGTGCCCCTCAGTGCCTTGGTGTTGTCATCCATGGGCTTGTCAGTTTATGCAGAATAATCAATGTGAAAGGACTCACCAACTTGATTAAAAGTCTCAGCGGCTTTACAACAGGGTGTTCTTCTGTATTTCCATGCAGCTATTGATAACTTGCTTTTTACACAAAAATCAGGCCTAGAAACTTTTCTTCCCTCTGGATCTTTTGTAAACATTGAACTTCTCGTGCAATTGCGTCATTCCAAGAGATGAAATATGAGGAAAATCCTTTTTTCCTGACATCCCTTCCATGATCTTCCTGCACCACAGCCCCCATCCCTCCCAGTCTGTCCCACCCAGGAGGAACCTACCTGGTGACAGGCTGGAGACAGCCTGACACCAGTCATCCCATGGGGCTTATTTTTCTATCTGCCACTTGAATCTGCCAGGTGCCTTCTTTATCCCCTACCTCATCTTCCTCTTCACCTGTGGGATCCCTGTCTTCTTCCTGGAGACAGCGCTGGGACAGTACACCAGTCAGGGAGGGGTGACGGCCTGGCGCAGGATCTGCCCTCTCTTCGAAGGTGAGTGGGGTGAGCCTGGGAGGGCATGGAGAGGTGGGGAGACTCTTGGAACCTGGGAAGATGAGTGGTGATGTCTCTCCCCACAGCCTGGAGCGTTACTCACCTCCACACATATGCTGCCCACTCCAGCCTGGGAGGGCCACTGGCTGCCCCCTTTCCAAAATCTGCCTGGAAAAATGGATCACCTTTTCCTACAAACAGTTCCCATCATTACATTGCATCCCAGGTTCCTGCTTCATGGCCAAAGCTCTGGCCAGGAGCTTTGTGCCCAATCAAGTTTGTCCTCCAAGAGCTAAACAGGGAAAACGCTTCTGGCTGTTATGAGGATCCTAAAACATTCTGCTGTTTTTTTAAGTCAACGCTGTGTCATTTCCCTGAGTTTGCAGGTTGCTTAAAACCTTAGCGATGAAAGGTGTCAGCTCTCTTAATAAATTGCTAGCAGTCAGATCCTCCATTTCTAGCACTATTTCAACGCAGTCATCCAGCATCGAGCCACTTTCCATGATTTCTCTGAAAGTCTCAGTTGATGATGACCCTGGTGGCCGCCCCACTGGCACTCATCCAGCAGATGCAAGCATTGGGTGAGCACCTCCCAAAGGGAGTCCTGTTCCTGTCCTCTGGCATGTGGGTCACCTGCCTTTGGGACTCGCTTTCTGCAGGAATTGGCTACGCCTCACAGGTCATCGTCATACTGCTGAACTTCTACTACATCATTGTCCTGGCCTGGGCCTTGTTTTATCTCTTCAGTTCGTTCACCATTGACCTCCCCTGGGGCAGCTGTGACCATGAGTGGAACACAGGTGGGTGTGGAGCCCCCTCGCAGTCCTCCACCACATCCTGGCTGAGGGAAACCTGCTGCTGCCCATGGCCAAACCTCAGGAGAGTGTCTTGCCCCTGTGTAGGTGGGACATAGGGGTGGAGGGTGCTGGGTCATGGCAGTGCTGCTGGCATTTCTGGGGAAGAGGCTCAGTTGTTCCGGGTCTTTGCTAGAGAGCACCACTGCCCAGCCAGTTGCAGCACCTGCCCAGTGCAATGCAGTGGTGACCTCCCTGGTGGCTGCTGCTCTGGGCTCCAGCCACCAGGAGCACCTTCCTTCTTGGATCTTCCAGTCAACCTATTCTGTGTGTTAGCCACAGACCCAGTGCTGGTCAGGACTGTGCCCACTGGAAGAAAAATTAAATGCAATCATCTCAAGTGTCCCTGGTGTGGACTTGTTTTGTGCAAAATTTGTCCCAGAGTCAATGTCAATCAGTGTCAGTGCTGGGGATGAAAAGGGAGGGATTTTTCAGATCTTCTGGTACTCCAGGCACTGCTGCTTACACTCTCTCTCTCCCTGGGCTTTTCCTGCAGGGAACTGCATGGAGCTCCAGAAGGCGAACTCAACATTCAATGTAACCAGCGAAAATGCCACCTCCCCTGTCATCGAGTTCTGGGAGTAAGTAAAAGACAGGCCTGTAGACCCCTTTCCTCTCAGACATATTTTCCCTGGGCAAGGGACAAACCCTGCAGTGGCACATGCTATTAGCCCATCCTTGTCAGAAGAGGACACAAGAGGGGAAGCTGGGCAGGTCAGAGTGAAGGCTCTCAGGGACAGCACTGTCAATCAAGGGTAATCTTGCTGTGGTTGTGGTGTTTATCTGGAGCTGTGCTAGCAGACCTCAGAGCCATCTGACTTTGTCCTTCTCTGACGCTGCATTCCTGTCCTTCTGGACCTTTTGGACTTCTTGCTCTCACTGACCTCTTTCTTTTGAATCCATGCTGCTATGTGATACCAGCATGTTCCCAGGAGGCTCTGGCATGGTGGGTGGTGACTTCTGTATGTGAGCTAGTCTTATTTTAAAAATAGAAAAAGAAGTGATGTTTTCACTATAGAGTGACTAATATGCAAGCTATCTCAAGGAGAGAAACTCACCAAAATTGAAATGAAGTTGTAGGATCAACTTACTTCACACTGAAATCTGGTCCCTCATTTTCGTTGTTTTCTCCCCTTGTGTTAGCTACCCCGAGGTACAGAGAAACTTTATTTCTGGCACGAAGGCATAGGCCTGCTGGCTTGGAATCTCTGATGGTCTTCAGCATCCCCTGGGAGAGCAGACCCAGTTAAGCACTGAGCCCTGGCTGCTAGACCGTGCCAGTAACTCCTCTGCTGCCACTGTGCATTTCCCTTGTGTGTTTAGCTGGACGGAGGGCTCTGCCCTCACTGCCCTCAGCAGCACTGCTGGGTGCTGTTGGTGCATGGAGCACACACACCGTACTCCCAGAGCATCCCAGGCTCAGCACAGGCATGCTGCTCTTAAGGTTTTTAAATTTTCTTTGTCTCCTGCATGCTCCTGTGCTCTCCCTGTGCCTGCTGCACACATGTGATTTAGATAGTGGCCTACCTTAGACTACTTTTCTGGAGGCTGGATGCTGGAAAAGTTGATATTTCCATCACTGCTGTGACCATCCCTGTGTTACTGGGGAATAAGCACACGGGATTGGAAACTTCCACTGTCCATTGCTTCCGATGCAGCATCTGTTCCTGCCTTCCCTGGGCAGGGTGGTAGGAGGCTTCTTCAAGAAACTCTGTCCTGTCAGTGGGCTGAGAGGCTCCAGAGGCCTCTTTTGGCTGCAGTACAGTTCCCAGTTAGTTACGGTCCACTGGCACCCTTTGCCCACTGGTTACATAGTCCATGTCCTTAGAAGCAGACAAAGAGCAACATGACGAAATGTATCTTGGAGAGCAGTGTGATTTTTCCAACCCCTCTCTCATCCTCTCAATCCACCAAAAGGCTCTGGGGCAGGAAGGGCAACAGTGTGTATTAGACTGTGGTTCTCCTGCAGCACGACCTTTATTTTGGGATAATCACTGTCTTTTGCAGCAGGGTGGGCATTGATATTGAGTTCCAAGGTAGTGCATGTCCCTCTCGGGGTGTATCAGGCTTGAGGTTTTAGGACTATGCTCCGGTGTTTCCCACTCAGATCCATCTGTGTGGTGTAGGAGATGGAGGAGGGTGAGTCCTTAGTTTTGTAAGTGACAAGGAAGATTTGACATACGCATGACATGGAAAGCTGCTATTGTCTGACCTCATCTGAACCAGCGTCTGTCTAGTCCAGGATCTTATCTCCACACTGGTTGAAAGAGGATGCCCAAGGTGGCCTCTTCTGACTGTGTGGTGGGGATTATGGCAGTCTTGGTTGGGTCTTAGTCACAGAATGGGATGCTGTGCTGCTCTGTGTCCTGAGATAGCTGCTTCTAAAGACAGAAGAAGTGTACTGTGGAGAAGGGGTTGGACAGCACTGCTTCTTTGGTGGTCCTGATGGATTCTGCATGGTAAGTGTGGTATCCTTCACTTTGAGGTTTTAAGCATGTCAGAACTGTAGATGAACTTTGTAATGTGCATGAAAAAGGCCTGGGCAGAGCTTGTGTGTTCAAAATGCTGCATCATCTTGCAGAGAAACAGCTCTTACCACAGAGGACAATACAAATGAAGGGTGTGAGAGGACAGGAGAAGAAATATCTTGGCCCAACAAGTCAGCCCTAGAGTGAATGTAGAAGCAAGTGTCCGTGCATGATCTTCCAGGCTGACAGTGTTTTTCAGGGGAGAGCACTGTTTGATTCCTTGAAGGCTTGCAGCTCAGACCTGAACCTTGCTAGAAAGACAGCTTGTCTCCGCAAAGCCATCAAGCACTGAGAACCAGGGGGGTGTTTGGAACATTAGTGGCCGACATCAGTGACACTTGCATGTTCCTTTGCTTCCCCCCAATGCAGGAGGCGAGTGCTAAAGATCTCTGATGGCATCCAGCACCTGGGTGGTCTCCGCTGGGAGCTGGCTCTGTGTCTCTTGCTGGCGTGGATCATCTGTTACTTCTGCATTTGGAAAGGGGTCAAGTCCACAGGGAAGGTGAGTACTTGGTTCAGGTCAAGCCTCTTCCCTTGATCACAGCTGGAGTGCTTGTTCTAATCACCTTTTACAGGTTCAGAGAGGTCCTAGAGATTCCCTGGGAATCACTTCCATCTGCATAAGCTGGCAGGAGTCTGTAGAGCTCAACTTGCAGCAGGAGTATGAGCCAGGCCCTGTGTTTTGGGTAGAAAAGGATGGAAGCACTGAGGCATCTCAGGGCATTAACTTCCAAGATGTATATATCCATCTGGTCCCTCTCCATCCACAGGACCAGGAGACTCTGCAGTCTTCCTGTGTGTGGGGTGGTTGCATGTTCGCTTCCCTCCCACCACAGTGTGAGCAGGCAGCATGTTTTTGCCTATGCTGGCAAGTGCAGCTGGAAAATCTTCAAATTCATTAGATATAAACAAAGGTAACTCTGATGGCCTCAAAGCCCTCTCTGCCTCATCACCAGGGGGGTTGTCTTCTATTCTTTTTGTTTGTCCCAACTCTTCATACAGTTGCTCGTATTCTCCAGCAATAAAGGTTTCCTTTTTTATTCCCTACGCTAGTCACCAAAGAGTTACATATTTAAACGCTTTTGGGAAGGATTGGTGTGACTGCCCAGCTCCATTCCATGCTCCCTCTGTTGCAAAGTGTGCCACTCTCATTTGCACTGACCCCATTACTTAGTTTCTGTTACCGCCTCCTGACCCCATTCCCAGCCAGCTTTGTCTGGAGCCGGCAAGAACAGATGAAAATGAAAAGGTTTAGTGTGTTTCCTAAACGGTGTCTTCTCCGCACGTCTTGAACAAGACATCATGTGTGATGGGGTGTAAATTTTAGCTGCACCCGTTTCCATCAAGTTGACGGCATGGATGTTAACAGTTTCTCCTGCTTCCAGAATAGTCTGGGTTATGAAACATGACAGGGAAATCAAGCATCTTGCAGAGATGATATTTTCTGGTTTCCATGGAGTAAAATTAGAAGAAAAGAGCAACCACTTGCTGTGGTGACCTGTTAAAAGAAAGCAGAGGCAATCTAATAACAGCAAATATGATACTAAGACACAGCAAACATAGTGTGGGAAGTGCTGAGAACAAATTTGATCTATTTCAGACAGAAGTACTAGTGATGGTGAGATCTTCTTGAAAACACAAACCTTCTTTCAGTGAAGCAACAGTGTCCATAGGCTTATCAACCCTCCACATATTTAATAACCTGACTAAAATGATGACTGTGGGAATACAACCCCACTGGGGAAGAGATACACCTCACTTGTGTGGATTTGCCTGTGGAGGGTCAAACAACATGAGCTGAAATCACCCTACTCAGAACACTAGCAGCAGTTTGCATCCTCCAACACAGAACGTGCCTGACCCCAAGGAGCACTCACAGATGCAGGAGGTTGTCACAGATGGAACCACTTTGCTGAGGCATGTGGATCAGATTCAAATAAAACCCTGGATGTTGTTGACCAGCATGTGACAGAACAATCACACTGATCCCTGCAAGGTTCCTGGTGATGTAGTTAGTGCTAGCAATGCCCAAGAAATAAAAAGATTGGGTCTGATCCAAGCACTGACTAATATCTCATTGGATCCAGATGTTCCTGTTGTTAGATGGAAGTTTGGCACTCTTAATACAGCAAAACATTCTCCAAGTTCAGGTCTCTGGTCTCAGTGGAGATATGTGAGTGACTGTTGAGTGAAAAGCTTAACACACTAATTTGCAAAAGCTGTAAAGCACATAGGATGCTACCAAAATGTGAAATCCAAATTATATGTTAGTTTGTACTCTGAGCTCCTAAAATTGATGTTATTTAGAGATCTGGCCAAGAATGTGCAACCTGGCATCCTGGAAGACTGGGCACTAGGGTTCAAAGGCAATGAGTTGTTTTTATGATTTTTGTTTTTAATCTGGCTTTTGCGGGCTGAGAAAGATTAGCCTTGCATTCTGTTATTTCCTGAAGGAAGCCTTTGGTTGTGTGGTAAATACAGTGATGATGGCTAAACTCGTAGGACCTGCAGATTTGATTAACCATCACTGAAGAGCTCTAAATCAGAGGCTCCTTGAAAACTTGAGAATAAAATGAATGATGGTGTTTGCCTGTGTTGAAGGATGCTGTCCTTGGGTTTCTTCAGTGTTCAGGGTGCAGATGGGGATGGATCTGCTCCCACAGACATCTCAGGCAATCCTGAGCTGCAGCAAGGAAGTGTTGTTCACTGATCACTGTGCTATTACCCAAGACTGCTGTGATATATAGAGTAGGGCACATGAATTGCATAGGAAACATGGAGTTGCAGGCAGAGACGATAATCTAGTATTGTGTTTTTTTAAGGACAGGCTATCTCTCAAATCCTTCTGTCCTACAATACAAAACTGAATCACTGGAGAGTGTGTATCCTGACTTAGAGGATTGAAGTGAGGAGCTTTGGACCTTGCTTTATTCAGATGGAGTGTATCGGAGTGGATCAGAAAAAATCTCTTTTTGAATCACACCACTCAGATCACAAGGATTACCCAGGGGCAGAGTGAAAGTGGTCGTACTGTCCAGGGAAATCAGACACTTGTTCTTAGAAGGACCTCCTCTAATGCAGAAACTGCTATAGGTGTGGCACAGCCTGTAACACCTGCTAAGGGATGGTGGCCTTTGGGTGGATTTTGAAACAGCTTATTCTGGATGGATGGGCAGGTATGATGAACAGATCATTTCACATCATTACATTTTGCACTTCCTCCAGAGAGGAGCCTTAGCTCTCCAGTGCACAACTACCAAGGCTGAGGCAAGAGCTGTGGGGTAGTGTCCAGGTGAAGCATGCTGGTGCAAGTCCTCACTCAGCACGTCCACACAGGAAAAACCTGAAAGAGCAACATTTCATTTTTGGCCTAGAACGATACAATGGGCTGAACAATCTCTTTTCAGGGTGGCCAATAACTCTTGAAGGTGCGCAACCAATGCAAAGGGATTAATGACATTACTTGAATTTCTGGGGAGGCTACATGAGCCCTTGATATCAGTTTGTGTGGGAAGCACAGACTACCATGTGGTGTCGTGGTGGCATGCAGAAAGTAGCCTGAACAGTCCTGAAAGTACCCTGGTAATCCCCAAATTGAGCGTTACATTTACCAGAGGTGAAGTCTCTGAAAGGATTAGTGGATACTGGCCTCCAGCTTTCCCCCAAGGGATGTGGCTCCTTTGCTAGAGGAAGGAATTTCAACCCTACCTAAGTATGTCTGCATTGCTCATGAGGCTGGTGGCATAAACAGCAAGAGGACACAGGTCAAAGCTTCTGTTTGGGTGTGCATCCTTCGTGGCAATTCTGAGATGTGCTGCCCTGCTCTGCCTGAATCACCTGTGTTGGGTAATTGTACAGGGGTCAGTCAGAGGCAGCCTCTGTGAGTCCCTGCAGTAGGGAGAGGTGAGTGCCAGCCCTGAGCTGGGCACCCCCCACTGTCCCTGGTGGTCCTTTGGTGGCAATCACATCTCAGGGTGTATCTCTTACCTGCACATCCCTTTACCCTTGCCACTAAAAGCTAGGGAGAAGAGACTGTTTGTGTGTGACTCAGACTCTATTTGAATTAGGGATGTGCAGATAGATACTGGTGGCAGCTCCTTCTCTGACGCATGTAGATATTACACTGCTGGCTTCAGTAGAGCTACTCCAACTCCAGCCTAGTGACAGCCTGGCTCATGGTCTGGATTGCTCTTGGGACTAGAAAGGTTTTCTGTGGCTCCACACATTATATGGCCTGTCACAATTTTTCTGGATGCATTTTAAAATGCATTTCTTTCTACTGCAGAAGACAGGAAGGTGCTGGGTGAAGCAGCCTGATGTGTCCCTGGCCATCTCTGCCAGCCTGGGGGCCAGGGCAGTGCTGCCAGCACTGGGTGCTCTGGCCCGTGCTGCTCTCTCACACTTGTCCTTTCATCCCCCTCCCAGGTGGTGTATTTCACAGCCACGTTCCCATACATCATGCTGATTGTTCTGCTGATCAGGGGAGTCTCCCTACCCGGGGCATCCCAGGGAATCCTCTTTTACCTTTATCCAGACATCAGTCGCCTTGGGGACCCCCAGGTAAGGTGGTAGTGGGACTGAATGGCTGAGCTGCGCTTGCATGGATTCCTGTGGCTGCCCTCACTCTCTCCTTTTTGTTTTCCCACTTTCTTTCTTCCAGTTTCTTCCTTCTGACTCCTCTTTTCCACCTCTGTGGCCATAGGGCAGGGTTGTGATACTGGTGCCTATTCTGATAGTACCTGCTCTCTTGCCCTCCGGTGCTGTTAGAATATTTTCCTGTCTGAGTTGAGCCCGACTTGCTCAGGGGCATGGGCACTGGGATTTAACCCTTCATCACGAGTGGTGCCAGCTGTTCCCCCTCTTTCCTGGGGAGGCTTCTCTGCTGTGGAGGCAGGCAGTACACGGGGCGCCACTTTGCACTGTGCTGGCAGCTTGTGGGGTTGAGCCCTGCTCCTGACACGTTTGTTTTAGCTTCCTGGGGAAGCATGCCGGATACATGGATGGTGGGAGCCGTGGCATGCTGCAGCAGCAGTCCCCGGGATCTGGCTGCCTTCCTTGCCTTCCCATCCCTGGTGAGAAATTTCTGCCAGTTTGACAGGAGGGTCAGCGCCCGACTGCTGCTTTTAATCTCTTTGGGACAAGTTCTTCCACGTTAAATCCTGGCTCCAGCTGAGCTGCTGTACCAGCTTTTGTGTGAAGGTGTTTCCAAAGAAGATTAAAGGGTGCCTGCCTGGAAAATAGGCCAGCAAAACCCTTGGTAACCTCATTAACTCTTTCTGGTCTAGCACCAATGTTGCCTTGGTTATTAGTTTTGTGAATGGGAGAGGTACGGCTCTGGCTGATCCTGCCCTCCCTGATGGAATAGAGAGGATGCCTCTTTCCTGGGGGCAGGGGGCGAGTGTAGCAGTGTGTCAGAGGCTTCAGGTTATCCCCGGGCTCTGCCAGTGCCCAGGGTGCGTCATGGCTCCATGCAAGTCAATTTGACTTACAGCTTCTCATCCGGGGAGGTAAACACAAGTGTCTGGTTTCCAGCTCGAGGCAGTCTGGTTTTTATCAAGGGAAAGACTCAGAGTTCCTACTCAGCTTTCTGGAAGTCGCTCTCTGGTCAAGGCTGCGCCTGAGCGTGGGGTGAGAAGCCTGTTTTACAGTGCCAGCTCCTCTCTTTCTCTATTTTGTCTGTGGACAGGAGGTGGGTAGGACAGCTGTTCCCTCAGCATGAAGGTGCAGCAAGGCTTGGAAGGGGGTTAGGACAGGTCTGTGTTTGCAGTGTTTGTGTCTCCATTCATGCTGATGAGGTGCAAGAGGCTTCTGAAATGAAATAATATTTTCAAATAGTGCTCCTTCCCTTGTGAAAAGTCCTGTTGTTACCGTGGTTGTGTTGCCCAGGGGACTGAATTAAACCACCTCAGGCGTGGCGTAGTTGGTACTAGTTGTGTCCTCATTAGGTCCATCCTGGCAAACTTTTTCAATTACAGCCTGAGCTTTAGAAGCACAGTTTCCTTCCAGCCTGGAAAATGCTAATGCGCTGGTAGAAAAGCAGAGTAACCCTTCAGAGCAAGAGGAAAACTGATGAACCAGGGAAGGAAACCTTGCTCCTCCCTCCCTCCCCAGCTCCATCATTCCCCAGTGAATGCTTCACTTCTGTGGGAAAAGCAGGAGTCGGCAGCAGCGGTTTTTGCTCAGAGGACAGTGAGCTGTAATTGTTTACCCACAGTCCTGCACTGCCCGGAAAAATGGAGGATTCTTTAGTGCCTGGGCAGGGATTTTGGAAGTTAAAAAACAAAATTAAGAACGCCCTCTGCAATCTGAACCTTATGATAAGGCCTCTCGAGGGGAGGTTTAAACAAAGGGCAAACAATATACAAGGGGACGAAATCAAAACTCCTCTAAGGTACATGAAAAACTAGGTGAAAAGAGGGGATGAATTTTTTATCAGATTCTATCAAGGGAGCAGCAGCAGATGTGATTAAGTGTCAGAATATCAGACTGTTGTGTGGAAATCATTGCTTATCACCTGCCAAATGACCTTGGACAGAACCGGGAAATCCTGCCTATGAGAGTCAGGCGAGCTGATTGATGGTGGTCTCTTCTGGCCATGAAGTCTACAGTGCTCTAAATCTTCCTGCACCTTCATTTTCTAAATCTATGAAATGCTTATAATTAAAATGGTAAATGAATTGCGTTTGACAGGTAGATCAGACTGTACAGAGAAACTGCCAAATAAAAGTTTTGAATAATGAAGTCCAGTTCTGCTCAAATACAAGCAGATAATAGCAAAACCACCAAAGAGATCATCAATTTTGAACTGTGTGCCTCCAAGCGAAAAACAACCCCACAGTTAGTTTTTTCTATGTATAATAGTTAATATTATGATATTAGCACTTCAGCCACAACTAAGTCCCGAGTTTTTCTCCCCACCTTGATTGCATTTTCTGTGCTCCAGAAAGTTCCTTCTTATTTCATAGAATGGGTTGTGTTTTAACCAAAAGGGAGTCCTGGGGTCGTCGACCATTTCTTCTTTTATTCACTCACTCCTCCATTTGCAATTATCAATTTTATCAATTGTCTATTTCAGTAGCAAATGCTACTGGAAATTTATGAATATGATTAAGGAGAAGGATGCACAGTGCAATCCACTAGGGAGAAGGTGAAATGAGAGGAATTCAGGGAGGAATAAGGTTTAAGTGTGTGAAAATTTTCATTTCAAGAACTTTTCTCAGATGCTGGCAGGCTCTCTGCTGCTTGATGCTTTCATACCATGGCCAGGCACTGTTTAAATAGACAGATTTAAAGTGAGGACTGATGGGCTTGATGCAGAAAGTGCCAGCTGGGTGTTTGGGTTTGCTTTAAAGAGAAGAAATGTAATAGTCTCCTTTCACTCATATCAAAGCTCAAGTGATTTTAGCTAAATTTCATTAGATTTAATGAATGAGAATGGAGAAGGAGTTACTCAGCAGTCTCTGAGCATATCTGTCTCTGAAAAAGAAGCGAATGTTTCTCCAAACCTCCCACTCTTGAAATTTTCCTCTTGAAATTTCCAGAAAACCCTCCATCTTGCTCTATATGCTTGTACTTTATCCAGTCTTTATATAAAGGAAGAACTTTCTGTGACAAGCCATTTTCCAGGCACCCCAGATGTGCTGAAGGCCCTCGAAGTTGGGGGCTGTATCCCAGTCCTGGGGGCAGGAAAGCACCAGAGGTGCCAAGGGCTAGCAGAAGCCTGCATTACTTTTCAAATATCCTTCCCTACATTCCTCTCATTTGCTTTCACCCATTTCCCTGATGGTTGCTTTTTTTGAGCAGCATTTGCCCCTGCAGTTTTCCCCTGGAGGTTTTGCTTCCCAACAGGTATGACAGGAAGGGGAGGCAAGAGAAGAAGATGCCCCAGTTTTTGCGGGGGTCTGTCCACTCTGCCCGTGGCTGGAGAGGGAGAATGTTGATGGCTGGCTCATGGTTTGGCTTGGAGCAGCTCTTACTGCCGAGGTTGTGCTGAGGATAAGCCTCTTAGGCCACCACAGGGAAGATGAGAGGTGTGTGCATCTTGTAGGGCTGTGACCTGCCGAGTTAACCAAGGGCCCCTGTAGCCACGCTGGGTAAGGGGTCAGAGCCCCAGATCCTCTCCAAATTCAGGCCCTTCCTGATGCTGCTCCATGGCCAGCAAGAGCTGCTGCTTTCCAGTGAGCAGGGAGGGCGACCATGGGCCTGCTAAATATTATTTGTTCCCCTTATTTATTGTTTTCCCAGCAGGCCTTTGACTTGACCCCTTGTGCTGGGTTTGTGCCGTTGCCGGCCCCCCGTCTCCCCTTCCTGGCGGCCAGAGTGTTTGTTTTCGTGCCGGAGGACGAACCGCTGTTCCTGTGTGTGGACACGTGCACCAGCTGGGCTGCCCTGCCACGCTGTTCTTGCTCCCACCATGCGTCCTCATGCCCTGGCAGAGGGTCTGCAAGACCAGGCACTGCTCACACTCTTCCTGGGGGACAGAGGGCAGGTACTGGGCAGCAGGCAGGAAGAGCTTGCAGCTCCCCCAGCAGTGCCAAAGGGGCTCAGGGCTGGAATTCTCTTCTCCGCTTTGCTGGAGCAATGCATCCACGTGGGGTGAACCACAGCTGTATTTACCTTGCAGGGCTTCCTCCTCCTCCTCCCATGCCTCTTCCCAGCCCTGCCAGCATGGGACCCGGGTGGCTGTCTGGCCACAGCCATGCAGCCCTGCTGAGTCTGATCTCAGCGCTGACATAGCAGGAAGGAATAAAGCTGTCTGTCTATCTGCCCACGAAGCAGCAGGGCAGGGAGGACCATAAAGCCCAGCTTCCCAGGCAGAAAGGAACATCCGTCGGAGCACTCCTTGCCTCTTCACGCCTCCCTGGGGCAGGCAGCTGCATTTTTGGGGACGAACCAGAAACCTGTTTGTTTTCTTGTGGTGTTTAAAGAAATGCCAGTGGTTGAAGGGCCCTGCTGGTTGTAAAATGTCCCTATGGGTCTGCAGTTCCCCTGAGGTGTGGGAGTGACAAGAGGTCAGTGGTCTCCGATGGGGGTTATGGGGGCCTTGAGTGCTGACATAGGGAGATTAAGCGGGAAACAAAGCCCCTGTCCCCCATTCCCAAGGAGCCCAAGGACGCATTTTCTAAGCAGAGCTGGGGCTTGGGACTGGGAACATGATGCTTGGCTGCGTGTTGGCTCGACAGAAGGACCAGGAACACTTTACAGAAATAGCAATGACTTGTTCCCTGCCTCCTCTCTCCTGGGGTAAATGGGAATGAGGGAAAGCCTGGCCTGTGCAGCAGTGCCCCAGGGCCACACAGCTCTGTGCTGCTGCAGTGCTGTGGGCTGTGGCCTGTATCTTGGGACTGGGGCCTGTGGGCTAGTCCTGAGTGAAAGGGGAAAGGCAATCATCTGGAAATGGTGCTCTGGGAGTCTTGCAGCAAAACCTTAGGAATCGTGATCTCCCCTTTTAAGGGTGGGATGAAGTGATATGTTTGTGTGGTGCAGGGGGTGGCTGGTGGGTAGTGTCAGCGCCACAGGTTGACTTGCAAGCAGTGATGTTGTGAGCAAAAGAAATGCTTGTTGAACTGTAGCTCAAGACCTGGGTGGTTTTTGCTCTCTGCTCTGCATTACACCGAGTGTGACTCTCCACACAGCATGTACCCACCCTCTGCTGCATCATCTCTGCCTGCTGATGGGATGCTTCTCAGCATGGCACCTGTATTTGATGTATGGCATACACTGGGGTTCAGCAACATTTGCTCAGAAATGGTCTTTACTGTTGTAAGTGCTTTGAGATCTTCCTAAGGAAGGATCTGTTTCAGTACAGGGGGCTATTAAATTTCAGTACAAGTAATAAAGCAAATATTGCTGAGAAAATTAAGGGATGAAGGAATGGCTGTAACTATCTTGGATAACTGCAGCTCAGGTGTAAAGGTTTTGGCTAAAAACTGAGAGCAGGAGGTTATTAAAAACTGAACAACATGTTCAAAGAAATTGAATTATGAATTAAATAAACTGAATGGCTTAGAAAACTGCAGACAACAATCAAATCAAAATACCCATGCTGCCAATGTGCCAGTGAAATCTGAACAGGATAAACTTTACCGGTCTCTTTGGGAGCAGCGGCCAGAGAACAGCAGGATGTTTTTATCTGCAGTGGAAAGAGAGCCCTGTCTGACCCCAGCGAGCCCATTTAGTCAAAGAGGTCTGGGAACAGCTGAAAAAAACATTTCTCTGAGTCACTGCAGGGAGAGAAATGAGCAGAGGCAGCAGGTTGGGGAGGAAAGATTTGGATTGCTGTTTTCTGAAGTGAGTGGTCTGCATAGCCTCTGTGAGCCCATGGGGCTGGATGGGCAGCACTGCTTTTGGCGAGAGGCTTGAGGAGGCTGGACCGTCTTCCGACCCCACTGCTCCTACAGTCCTGGGAATTGCTGCTGCTGCTCAACCCCATCACTAGTGGGTCAGGAGCACCCGTGGCATGTCTTGTTGCATCCCATTGACCCCCATGCAATTTGGGAGCTGCAAGGAGGCTGGCAAGGTCATAAATGTATCTTGGTCTTTGGCCCAAGAGCTGTAGTAACCTTTTAGAACATGAAATAATGTGCACACAGCCTGAGCTGGTGCTCACAGTCATGCTGACTGAGTAGGATCATAAGATCTGCAAGTCAAGCTTAGCTTTATTTACAGTTTCAGCCACAGGCTGCCTTGCTTCAAATGGGAGCATATGCTAACGCAGGTCCTGTATTCCCTAAAGATATCCCTTTGGGGCCGGACTCCCACACAGCCCGGTGTGCATCCCATCGGTGTGGTGCTGGGCAGAGCACGCAGCAAAGTGGGGAGCCCACGAGGTTACCACTGCATTTTAGAAACGAGCCACTTCATAAGCCACAGAACTAATGAAGCTTGGTGTCTTGATATTTGGCTTCTACCATGGATGGTAAAGCAGCAGTTCTTTTTCTGCCCCAGGGATTTTTCTCATGTCTCTCGTTTGTGTGATTTATCTGATATTTAACACTGGTTGACTCTTCCTCCCTGTAGCTTTCTGCTCAGTGGGGACCCTGAGTTCCTGTCTTTTTCCTATTCCCTAACTGTTGTGAAATTCATAGGTAGTTGATATTCTTGAGGTTTCTAACAACTGTTAAATCTGGTTGAAACTTGTCAACTGGGTCTAATGTTACAAGCATGGGGTAGGCAGTTTAATGACAAAAGTCTTGTTATCTTGAAAAATTAAATTACAAGAGCTACAAACCCCATGAGAGGGTGTGTTTTGAGCTGGAATTTGATGAAAAACAAGAGCTCTAGTAATAACAAGCAAAATAAAAAGCAAACCTAACAAAACATTTCACCCCAATCTGTGCAAAGATGTTTAAATTATTGATGCAAAGGTGTCAGCTGGTCCAGCTCACCTCAGTGCCTTGCTGTGCCTAAAAGGTAGCTGCAGAGTGAAAGCTGTGCCCTTACTGCCCACAAGCACAGTGATGCTTTAGGAATCAAATTTTTAAAGGGCTTTGATCTTTGTCTAGTGTTTTTGAAATGAAAAAAATAACTAATACTCTGCTCTCTAAACATATCTTCCTATTCATCTCCTTCAAAAAGAGCAAAATATATTGAGGTGAATTACTTTTTCAACTTCCCAGTGCCTTGAACTAGCTGTTCCAGTCCCACCTCATCACCTGTCCCTTCCCATTCTACAAATCAGAGATTTTACCTCACTCCCTGTTTGATCTGAAACTCAAAGTCCGGGGTTTCCATGGACTGAAGTGGAGGATGTGGGGTCAAATGTTAGACAAGTTGCTTGCAGGACAGTCAGGGAGAGCAGTTTCACCAAATCCAGCTCTAGCAGTGCTTCTCCTTCTCTCCCTACGGACAGCCCTGCTGGGGTTTGCATCAGTGGGCAGGGAGGGGATTCGTTCTGTGCATCTGTGCCTTGAGCTAAACCTGGAATTTCCTCCAGAAAGACGACAACTAATTGTATCCTAGCATGCCTTCATAAGGCCTATCAGCCCAGGAAGAGGTAAATATGAAACAAAACCTCTTGCCACATGATTGCACTTTGGCCAGCATGGAAGAGGAAAGTCAGAACCGTGCATTGCTAAGGGTGACCTGAGCAACAGGGGTGGTTGGGCAGGTGCTGCCAAGCTGACCATTGCCTCAGGATGGGAGGCCTTGGCTGACAGGTACAAGTGTGATTTGAAGTCATCAAAACCGATGTGGTGCTTTCCATTAACACCTGTTCTTCTCAGAGGGGTCCTGGGGCAAGGCTGGCATTTGTCCGAGGGTTCACTGGCACTTCTGGGAGAGGACAGTATAGCCAAATGGAGACTTTTCTCGTAAAGTTGTCCCAGTAATACTTTTCTTCTGCTTTTCTTTCCTGACTAGCTTATCTTTTGTCTAAAGAATGTGGCTACCCTTCAGCAGTGGTTGAATGATTGTCTCATCTCTGTTTTATAAACCCCTTGGGAAAAAAGGTCTTAGAGGTTTATTAAATAACCTTTGTCATTGCTTCATTCCTCACTGTTGGTTCCTGCTTTTGCTGTTCTCTGCAGAAGGCAGTGACAGTGGTTGCATTGGTGACAGATCAAATTTGGCATTGACAAATGTCAGCCTTGGAGCACTGGGACTTGTGAGCACGTGGACAGTGAGTGCAAAGCGCCTCATGGGAATAACAGTGGTTTTGCATGTTCTTTTAGGAGCTGTCTTTTGCAAACAACTCTGTTTATTTCTAGTAATCCTCTCCTCCCCAGTTAATTTTCTTTTAAGTATTGGAGCCTTTCCATTAGGTCTTGGAGAAAAAGGGCCACCACCAGAAGCTGTATCCATGCTACCCAGTGGGAGACCAGGCTTACCTGAATCAAGTTCCCCTTCTCTACTAGCAGAGGGCTCCCTCAGCTCTCATGGAGAGTGTTCATCCAGTCTCTCCCTGCTGGAAGGCTCTCCACAGTTGCAGGGTTCTGCAGATTTGTCAGAGAAAGAAAGAGGTGGTGAAGAGCTACATGGGATGTGGGTTGACAAGGCTCCTGATGCATTCCTTCCCTTTGGCACTTCTAGGCCCCCTGGGTGCCTCACTGAGCACTGTAATTCCTGGCACACAACCTGCCTCTAGAGAAGGCTTGTCTAAGTGCTCAGTAGTGCTGACCTCCCAATCCCTGGCCTTTCTGCTGCTTACAGCAGCCTCCAGGCTCTGCCTCCTCTCATCTGTGCAGTGTCTGCGCTGGCCTTGTCTTCTCACCTCTGTTTGCATCTCCCTTGCAGGTCTGGATGGATGCAGGCACTCAAATCTTCTTTTCGTATGCAATTTGTCTGGGATGCCTGACGGCTCTGGGCAGCTATAACAAATACCATAACGACTGCTACAGGTAACTGGAGCATGGCTCTGCTGCCTAGAGCCTTCCCCTCCCTGAACATCAGTGTGCAGAGGCTGCTGAACTGCTGGAGGCTTCTGAAGTGTCATGATTTCTGTTCCTACTCAAGGTGTAGGAAAACTCTTTCCAGGTGTTTTCACCCCAAATCCAGCTCTCTGTGATTCCTACCCAAGGGACGTTTCTATCTGTACCATGGATGACAAATCCCCTCTTCCACACCCAGAAAAGTTAGATCCTCTTCACTAGCTTTGTGACCCCAGCCCAGACAACAACTTCCCCTATTACATGGATGCACAAGTAGCAGTAGGGGAGTCTACAGCAGAACTGGCTGTAGACTGGGAGCTCTTTCACCTTGTGGTTTATCCTTCCATGGCTCACTTGGACCCAGTGACAGTTGTCAGTGCTCTGGGTTCCTACGTGTTGCCTGTGGTCTACATATAAGCCTGCAGAGGTGACTTCTGTTTCTTGCATGTGGGACTGCACGAACAGGAATGGGCAAATAGAATCAGGTTGAAGTGGTCAGGTGAAAATAAGCTCATTTTGCTGTAGGTGTATTCAGGACCTGGAGCTGCATCCCCAGGTGCAAAAGGGTAGTGTGAGAGGAAAGAGGACACCTCCAGGTAGACCTGCCCACCTCTCCTCCCACCATTTCTCTGCTGATTCTCTCTCTGTTGCTCCCAGCACTGGGTTCTCCCCTCATCTTTTAAATTCAAAATTGTGGTTGTTGCCATGGAAGGTCCGGCAGACCACTGCTACATGATCCTTGCTTGGCATCTTTCTCTCTCTTCACTCTAGGAGAAGTTGATTCCGGCTGCAGGGGTGCCACTCCAACAGCAGGTGGGCTGGGACTCCTCTTTCTTTCCATGTCCCATCTCCCAGATTCAGTTCTGACAGAAAAAGCTGTAGGACAAGAAGACATAATGGATCTGTCTCTGGCCTGCTACATGTCCTTGGACATTAGCCCTTTGCAACTCCAGTCTAATGTGTAGCCTGGGGATGATGACAGGGGCTGCTCAGCAGCAAGGTTGTAAAGGGCCTCAGTAACTGCAGATGAGAGATGCTGTAGAAAGGGGAGGGATGTCTGTTTGCACACAGACCCTTTATGCTATTTGGCTTTTCTAGGGAAAATTGTTCTTAGTTTTAGAACATGCCTGCTCCCAGGCATGGACCCGGCTTCAACGAATCAGTCCTGTGCTCTCCAGGCTTGGTTTGGATAGGCAGACAGACAGAACCAGGCTATAAAAGGGCAGACGGACAGCAGCATAGTGCCTCACTCTGTTATGCCAGGCCCAGGGTAACCTTCAGTGACCTGGAACAGGAAAGAATGTGGGCAGCAGGAACCATTGTTCAAATGGCAGTAGTCCAAGAGAGTACCAAACAGCATAAACCATCTCTTGTTTTCTGCGACAGTTAGGAAATTCTTCAGTGTTCCCTGGCTCCTCATTTTTTCAAGTGCAAATCTGCAGAGAACTCTTTTCTCTGGCCATTTCCTGCATGTTCCTCTCTACCTTGACACCTCTTCCCACCTGCTGGATGACTGGAAAACACTTCCAGTCCATGCCTTTCCAAGGAGGGTTTGGCCTGTCATGCACTCATTCAGGGGAAAGAGAAAGAAACACCAGGAAAGGACAGGAACTACTTGAAAAAAGTGGGAATTTGTATAAAATGACTGAGAATGTAATTTAAGTGGAGACCAGGCAGTATATAGCAACTGGAGAAATGAAGTTCTGGTATGACGTCCCATTGGGTTAGCTGGGCTTGGTCAAGTGTGACCCTTCTTTCCAGCTGGAGATTCACTGGCCTCTTTCAGTCTCTCCTGCCTTAGAAATCAAATGCAAAGGCAGAGCAATGGTGTTAGGTGCTGTGCAGTCCTTAACAATGCACTTTGGAAGGAATAATCTGAATTTGTATGATGTAGAAGCTCTGGATGAATTGTACTTTCTCTCTAGAAAAGGTTGCAGACCAAGAATAGATCTAGTCAACATTCAAGGAGCGGCAAGGAACCCCAAAAATGCTAGATACCTAAAGACTAATACGGAAAATCACACTAGATTTGCAGAGCAGCATTTAATAAAGTCAGAGTGGGCCATGAAACGCCAGAAGGAGCACGTTCAGATTGGTTCAGAATATCTCAGAATGATGCTGCAAATGTTATTGTTGTCCCCAGGGTTGCAGTCACAAGAGGATTGGGGAGACTGGAGCGTGAAAAGGAATTGGATAGATAAGAGATGTTTAGTTTAAAGAGTAGATGGATGAGAATGAGATGAAACAGAGACAAAAGGGAATAGATCAGAGAAAGTAAATTGGATGGCTCTGTTTATCTTTTTCTCATAATGCAAAGACCAGGAGATACCTAGTAGTGCTGAGAACCAAGAGGATTGTAACTGGTCTGAGAAAGCTATTAAGGAAAAAAAACATGTCCCCTTCTCAGTCAAAAATAAACTCTGGTACACTGCTACAGGAGGTACCAGGGAAGAGAGAGAGGGGAAAAAAAAAGAGGAAAACCCCTGGCATTCAGATTCAGACAATCTCATGAGCAAGGACCTCAGGTGGGGAATGCATCTGCTGTCCTTGGGTGAGACTTTCCCCTGGGGAAATCCTGCTGTGTTGTCCACCCTGGGGCATCTTCCTGCAGCTCCTGGCGCTGAGCTGAACTGTGAGTGTGCTGGGAGAGACGCCCTGCTGTGGGCACAGTGGCTGGGGCAGAGGAGTGGGTGCTGCCCTGGGTGCTTCCATGGGGTGTGGGCCATACCTGGACCCCCACTCTGGCTGATGCTCTGCCCCCTTCTCCCAGGGACTGTGTGGCCCTCTGCTTCCTCAACAGTGGCACCAGCTTTGTGGCTGGCTTTGCCATCTTCTCCATCCTGGGCTTCATGGCAGAGGAGCAGGGTGTGCCCATCGCCGAGGTGGCGGAGTCAGGTGAGTGGGGACTGTGGTGGGATGGGGCTGTGGGGGTGCTGTCCCTTGAGCCCCCAGTGACAGGGACCTGCCTGCAGGGCACCCTCCTTGCTGCAGCTGCAGGTTCCCATCCTGGTGGGCAGCTTTGCTCTCTGCCCCCAAAAACCAAGGAGAAACAAATGCACAGTCATGAAATACTGAGATACAACAGCTGTGGTTTGAAGTTAATCTAAGCTGCCTCTAAGGGCAACGGTTGGTGTTAGGCAACTGCTGTCCCTTGTGGGGAGGGCAGTGAGGTGACTGCATTGGTGTATGCCCAGGCTTGTGCTGTGCTTCCTGGGCTCAGAGACTTCCCCTGGCTCCCAGACCTTGCAACGGTGATGCAGCCAGTCCCCTTCCTTCCCTTCCTGCTTTTCCTCCACACCCTCCAGGAGTCTGAGCTCCATGCACAGTGGAGGTATAACTAGAGTGGGTGGCTGCTCAGGCAGGTCTGCCCCAGCTGTGTCGTGCCACTGCCCTGCCACTGCCTGCTCTGAAAGCCCTTCTCCCTGCAGGGCCTGGCCTGGCATTCATCGCCTACCCTCGGGCTGTGGTCATGCTGCCCTTCTCCCCGCTCTGGGCGTGCTTCTTCTTCCTGATGGTTGTTTTGCTGGGACTGGACAGCCAGGTAAAGGTGCAGGTGTAGAGAGATTCCCTGCCAGACAAAAGCCGCTGTCTCTCCAGGACAGGCTTCAACTTGGCCGAGGGGGATCCACCGGGGCTAGGAGGCTGGGAAGGGTGGGCTGACAGAGATGGGATCTCTGCTCTTTGCAGTTTGTCTGCGTGGAGAGCCTGGTCACAGCTCTTGTGGACATGTACCCCAGCATCTTCCGCAAGAAGAACCGCCGGGAGACCCTCATCCTGATGGTGTCCATCATCTCCTATCTGGTTGGATTGTTGATGCTCACAGAGGTATTTTGGGCTCAGACCACCTGCATGGTGCTTGATGGGGCTGAGGGGGTCCTGGTGGATGGTGGGGTCTGTTCTGGGGCTGAGAGCTTGCTGGCGAGTCCCACCCTGCTGCACAGCCTGAAGGAGGTTGTCCTGCCCATGACAGTTGCATTTTCCCTTCCAGCCCTCACCCCTTGTCCCACTCACAGTCCTGACACTTCTCCTGCCAAGGTTGATAGCTGGAGCTCTGGACAGCCCATATTTTGGCTATAAACTTTACACAAGCCAAACCTTTTACAGCTCTAGCCTGTTGCATGGTAAGGGGGGTGCCTTTGTTCTTAATGGAGCTACATGAACACTTGATGCAAGGAAACTCAGTGGGCCTGAGTATGACCCTTATTTATTATACTGATATCCTCTGTATTACCCTTGTGATTAATTGCCTTGGAGTTAAACTGTTCTGGTTTAAAACCTTTAATTGTGCCTACCAGTATGTGTGTGTGTATTGATGCTGCCCTGATGCTCTTTGCACTTTCTGTTTTCATTTGGGCATAATTTCGAAAAAGCTGCTTCTGATGTTGCGCCAGCAGCGTCGTGCCTGGGCTTTACCCACCTGCCTGTTTTGGAGTCAGCCTTGCAGACCTGGGCAGTGAAAACAGCCAGGCTGCACACACAGTTACTTCCCTCTGCAAATCAGGAGTCTAAAGTAAATCAGAGGGACTGTGTATCTTGAGGGGGTTTCCATCCTCACTTCCAGCTACAAGAGTTGCTTTGGTTTTGTCTTCTCCTAAAATATCCCCACAATCTCTGGCAGTCTGTTGCACCGTCCTGCCCTGAAATGACAGGTTGCAAAGACTCCTGAGAGCAGAGTGGCTGCATGTCCCCATCAGGCCTCAAACACAAGGGATATGCCCTTTGCTGTTGGCTAAAACCCTCTCCCAGAGAGAGGAAGGTGCCTCCAGCTCTGGGGAAGATGCTGAGTTTGTTCCCTGCTCTGGCTCTTGCTCTTTGCCTGATTTCTCTTCCCTCTCTCCCTCCCCATTTCACTTTGCTGCCCACTTGGCCCTTCCCAGGGTGGGATGTATGTCTTCCAGCTCTTTGATTACTATGCTGCCAGTGGCATGTGTTTGCTCTTTGTGGCCATCTTCGAGACTCTCTGCATCGCCTGGGTCTATGGTGAGTATGAACCAGGGGGGGATCCCCAGCTCTGGTCTCTTAGGCTCTCGCCTGGTTCATCTCAAAACGCTGGTCTGTAGCTCGCTCAACTTGGTAATTGCTTTGCAGTGCAAGGCAGACATCTAAATCCTTGCTTTGGTGCCCCCGGCCTCAATCTGAGGGGGCTTTTTCACAGGAACACCCTGGGGCATCTGCTCAGCAGACATCCCCTGCATGTTCCTATGTGCTCCTGCTTTTGAGGCCTTCCTTCATTGGAGACTTGGAACTATCTGAAAAATCTCTTCCCAACCTGTACATAGAGGGCTGTGAGACCCTCAAACACTTTTGAGAGCACTCTCTCAGTTTTGACATTCACAAGGATGGGTAAAACCTGGGTTCAGGTCCTAGTCTTGGAGATGATGAGGGGCTGGCCCTGCTGATCCACTGGACTGTTCTGGGGAGAGAGGAATTTAGGCGAAGACTGAACCAGGCCACACTCCTGACGAGCTCCCCTGAGAGGACTGTTTGCGATGCTGAGGCTACTGCCTCATCTTCTGGGGAGCACCCCAGCAGTGGTGCAGCAGGACCTTGCTCCTGCAGACCCCACTGCCCTACTTCCCTGGTAGCTGTGAGGTATCCCATCCTTCCCCTCTTCCGCCAGGTGCTGAGCGTTTCTACGACAACGTTGAGGATATGATCGGCTACCGGCCGTGGCCCATCATCAAGTACTGCTGGCTTTTCATCACCCCAGCTGTCTGCATGGTGAGGGCCCACAGGAAGAGGAGCCGTGGGGAGGAAGATGGGCAGAGCTGGGTGCCTCTGAGAAACAGACAGCTGCATATATGCAGAGGGATGTGCATATGGATAGGGGGTTTTGTGGCCTGTACTATGGGAGCCTCTTGTTCTATGTGCTTGGAGCTTTGGGTGCTGTGGTGCTGAACAAGGGGCAGAGGGCCTGAATCAGCTGTGATAGAGGTGTTTGCTGGTGGGATGAGCTTCTTGATGCTATGACCTGTGCTGCCCGTGGGGGCTGTCCCAGCAAAGCTTGTCTGTTGCTTTCCTGGGTTGCTCTTTGTTACCACAACACTGTGCAGGTGTGTACTCACCAGGAGGACCTCTCTTTGCTCATGGTGTTGATTTTCTTTCTCTTTTTTTCTTTTACTCTTTCACCTTGCCAGGCAACCTTCTTGTTTTCTTTGATCAAATACACCCCACTGACTTACAACAAGAAGTACGTGTACCCGTGGTGGGGTGACACCCTGGGCTGGCTGCTGGCCCTCTCCTCCATGGTGTGCATCCCTCTCTGGATCATCTACAAACTCTCCACCATCAAAGGCTCCCTCAGAGAGGTAAGGTTGGTGCTCTGGGACCAGGGCATGGGCTGTGCTTCCATGCTGAAGTCCAGCCTTGCAGGGGGAGTCATTTGTATGTTGCTGGTTAATTAGCAGGGAAAAAATCTATTGAATGAGTCCATTGCTATAATAGACTTGGGTTTTTAAGTTCTGTGTTGCTGGAGGGCTGCTCCAAGCTGGCTGTTCCCTCTTAGTGCCCTTTTTCTATTGCTTCTGTCTCTTTGCAAGTACTAGTAGGAAAAAGGTCATTAGATGGAGAGGATAAAGATGATCTCCATGTTGTCCTTAACTGAGGCTTGCGGACTTGCTCTGAGAAAGCTCCAGATGCCCCGAGCATTGTGGTCAGCTGAGTTCACCAGTCTATGGCTGAGGCCAGAGGGACAGAGTGGAGGGGATCACTGGGGGTTTGGAGTTCCCATCACGGTCTCAGTGCCCTGGATCTACCCTGCTTCTAGAGCTACTGTGATCCATTGCTGCTGCACTAGATCTCATTGAGAGGGCAGGGATCTGGAAAACCAGACCTTGCTCCAGATGGGCATCCCATCCCTGCCATGGCTCATGGTTTCAGGGAGAGATTTCACAAACAGGCCTGAACCCCCAGGATCCCACCCATTCTCTGCCTCCTGCAAGTGTTCAAGAATGTGTTGTGACAGCAACAGGACTCTGACCCATGTGTCCATCACAGACAGGGAGGAGTGGACACAGCTGCAGGGGCATGGCAAGGGCCATGCAGCATAATGTGCCATGAGAGTAGCCCCTTATGCACTTGCTGTCCCAATTAAAGCCAAACCTGTGTGCGCAGGCTCACCCTTTGCAGTTTGTGCTGATGGAGGGCTTGACCTGGAGGGACTTGGTCACCAGCCTTTCTTTGGACTGCTTTGTAGCTCTGGCCTGGAGCAAATGGAGGACAGAGCTGTCCTACCATGTCTCAGATCCTTCACGTGCTCAGTGCTTGTCTTGGGACAAGTGGTTGGAAGAGGAGTTTACCCCCTCAGTTTCTGAAGTGCTGACTGTCCTTGTTTTGAACATCTTGAGAATACAGGGATCAGACCTGCAGCCCTGCCTGGCTGGATGAATGAAACCCATGGCTGGAAAGGAAGGGCCCAGATGACCTTTTATCCTTGCAGCTGTGTTTAGTGCCTGTCTTTGCCTTCCAGAGGTTCCGCCAACTCACTTGCCCACTTGAGGACTTGCCTTCCAGGCCAGGCATGGGACAGTCCCTTCCCAGCACCAGATCTGGCCTCCTGACGCTGACAGAGCTCGAATCTCATTGCTAGGACGGTGTGGCTCTCCCTCCCTTCCCCCAGGATGGTTTCTATACAGCGTTTACCACCTGTTGGATAACACAAGGATTCTTCACTTGCTGAGAAGAGAGGGATTTCTGGGCTGAGCTCCCTTCTCTGGAAGATTTGAAGGGCTGAGGAAGAGGCTGCCATGGACATGGTCTGTGTGGAGTTAGCAATGCACCTTAATTCTCTCCCTGGAGAGGGCTTTGAAGGGGCAGATCAAGCCACCAGTGTTCCTGAGCATCCCCAAGCCTCCGGTGGGCAGAAAGGAAGGACTGACCCTGGAATGGAGAGTGTCAGAGGGCCTCAGAGGTGTGGCTCCAGTGTGGACTTTGGGAGCTTCTCCATTCATTTGATTAAATCCATGTTTTTCCCCACTAGATCCGCTCTGTCTCAGTTTTGTCTCACCAGCATCCCTTGCCCACGGTGTGTTGGGTGAGATGTGTGTCAATGGAGCTGTGCTGGGCTTTCAGGTCTGGATCTCTGTTGCACTGGCACAGTGGAATGGGAGGGTGGCCAGAGGAGAGGAAGCCTGGCAAGCCCCTGTATGTGGCAGCCCTGAGGTGTACCCCAGGTGAAGAGAAGAGTGCAGTGCCACTTTCTGCTGGAGCCCTTGCCAGCTCCCAGACAAAAGTGTTATCTGTGTGATGAGTCACTGGGATACTCCCGGGATCTGAGAGAAGCATGGATTGGTGTTTTCTTCTTGCAGGTGAGGGATCATGGGAAGCTTTCCCTAGTCTCTTCAGGTCTATGTCTTTTTTATGCTGACTTGCCTTCCAGGTGCTCTAGGGCCAGTCATTTCGGTTTTCCTGCTTGTGGAAGAACAGCTGAGTGGTGGAAATGGAATCTGCGTGTTATGTCAACAAACAGGGCCCCTTGTTTCCATGCTGTTTGGGTAAAAAAACATAAAAATCAAAGAACTTGTGTTTTAAGTGCTGTAGCCCCAGCATCCGAGGAGGGCAGCCAGAGGACATGCAACCCTGGGAAGCTGGATGGCTCCCAGGAAACCCTGAGGAAGCTGGAGCCTGGATAGAGCTAAGCCAGTGGCCGGAGGTGCTCAGCTTCCCGAAGCACAAACGGACACGGGTGGGCACCACGCTGCAGCCAAGGCTTCTGGTGACGCGGGCAGAGGAAGACGCGAATTAAAGCAAATTAAAGCAAATTAGAGCAATCCATGCCATTAGCCACAAGGTGGCCCTAGGACCTCACCCACCGCCGCCGTTCGGGACGGGGTCCTTGGCTAGGCGACGATGGGACCCCTGGGTCACGATGACCCAGCCATCCCCCTTTCTGCCCGTCCCGGTCGCCTGGCGAGGTTTTTCCCTGCAGAATCTGCCTCCCACAGGGAACGGGGACCACAGCTGTGGCTGTGTACTCGTTTAGACTTCTAGGCAATGGCAAATTCTTGGGTTTGGTTTTCCCTGGCTTGGTTTCCTCCGGTTTTTTAGTGTTCTTGGAGCATGGTAACCATGGTGGATGACGGAAACCTGGTCCATGATGGAAAGGAGTCATGGACTTTCGGTCCTAGAGCCTGTGAAACTCTGACCAGCACCAAGTACTGAGGGGATTGCTGCTAGGAGGGTTTGTAGTGGTGCAGATTTAACCTCCACGAGGGAGAGCCCACTGATCTGTTTTCCTCTGGGGCTTCATTGGCTCTCTTCCAGAGTGGCTACGGAAACGTCATCTCATTTCCAGCCTGTTGTCTCTCTTCCCAGCCTATTTTCCATGGGGGCTCAGAAGTGGGCAGGTTCCTTTGCAAGGCTGCATGGGCAACCATGGGATATGGTACTTGCTGGCAGAAATTGCTTTTAGAAATGAGAGAACAGAGTTCAATACAGAAGTTTTTTCCTGCCTTTTTTTTTTTTTAATGAATCAAATTAGAAGCTCCAGCAACAGATATTTTTATTCATGTAATTTTAACCTTAAACACAATTATAATTTCATTTTCCAGTAATATCTATAAGAGGTTTGGCCCACTGGGAAGAAATTTTTACCATAATAGAAAACAGTAATTGTGCGCAGCTATCTCAAAAATATGGCTGATGTATAAAGTCTGCTTGGCTGCATGTAGGCAAATTTGAGTTTGCTGAAAGCCTTGTGACTTGCTTTGTTTTAAAACAGCCTGGTGTCCAGTGAGTTGGGCATGTGGTTTATTGATCTGCTTATATATGAGCCAGGAAACCTCCGAAACCCATGTTCCTACATGACCCAATTGCTGTAAAGCTTTGGATGAGCTAGACAGGTCAGATAGGCAAGAGGACCAAAGGTTTTGATGAACACTCTTAAATAAATACCTTGTTTCTGATAGGAATTTAAGACAAAGTATTAGAACCTATGACACCTGGCTTGAAATATGAATCAAGTATATTCTGTATTGCTCATTGATGAGGTTGATGGACTAAATCTGAAATTATTATATTTGAAACTTCCGGACGTGAAGTCTTTCACAGCACTTTTTAAGACCCTATGATTAGAGAGAATTTTGGTAAAATTTGGAATATGGTGATTTCAGCATATGGTGATTGTTCGTGATTTGGATTGCGGTGAAAGGGATTTTCATTGATTTCAAAAGCAGCCCAGTATTCCTTGCAGTCTGTGGAATTTACACCTACTCATATCATCTCTACCTGGGGAGATGCTGATGTCCTTTTAGAGAGGAGGTGTGCAGTCATTGAAAATTTCCCACCTTTAGAATCCAAACCCTGCAACTTAGGCTGAGAATTCAATCCATTTTTTTTTTCCTTTTTTTTTTTTTTTTTTCAGATGAGAAGTTCACCTAAAAATAAAACCACCCCTGACATTCTGCCCCAGGTTGCTAGTGCTTGGAAAGGATGACCTTTCCATCCATCTGTCCATGAAAACCAGGCTCTGCTTTTCCTGTACTGTGATGCTTACATCAATGGTGCCTGGGGAAGTCTCAAGCCCTCCTTACCTACACATGGAGATGCCCAAATACGGCAGGGGAGAGACTCAGGGACAGACCTGTGGACTTGTGGAGCAGGATGCATCTCAGAGAGAGCATCCTGAATCCTGGGGCTCCCAGCATGTTTGAAGAGGTGCCTTGAGAGGTCCTGCTCCTTTTGCCACTAATAATATATACAAGACAGTTTTCCATGGGTGTTGAAAAATTATGTAGTAGGAGTTGCCATTTGGTGACAAGAAAGGTGGATGTGTTGGGAAAAGACAGGCCATGGTGCATAAACGGAGAGAACAGAGTAAGATTAACATGCTAACACATGAGATACATAATCCTGTGAAGCAGAGATCCCCAAATAATCTGTGAAGTGTGTCCTACAGGCGAGTGCAGATGAGCATATCCCACGCAGCAGGGTGTTTGGCTGAGCCCTTGTCTCCTAATGTGGTTAGCAGCCTGCAGGATGGGGATCTGCATGGTGCAGATAAGGGAAGCATGTGTGTGGGAGCACAAAGACAGATTTGGGAAGCTGTTACTTCTAAGAAGTTAACAGCGCTTTGCTTACCCCCTTCTCCATCTGACCTGTCCAGAGTTGCATCATTTGGGGCAGCAACATGTGCTTCTCCGTGCCTGCAGACTGACCTTGTCCTTCCTGTCCTTGTGCCCTGTACATTGGAGGTGTTTGCTGTCACAACACACGTCCCACAGCACCAGGCTCAGCCGCCCTGAGGAAGCAGGGAGGGAAAGCAGGAGTAAACAGGCAGTTTGCCCTCTGCCTGCCTTTGTACTGTGATTCTCCTTGGTCTCTGATCAGTAATGAGCACTGCTGTGATACTCAGAGAAGCTGTTAGACTACAGATGTCCCCCCAGCATTGTCCTCCCTCCTGACCACCTTTATTGCCAGCACTGGGCTCCTAAGCCATTTGCCCTTGCCTCATCCTCTCCCCCACCAGGAATGCTGTGAAACAGGGGATATCTCACCCTGCCTGTACTTCCAAAGATGGAGGCTCCTGGCAGCCTCCTCTCCCCTGGGAGCTCGGTGAGGGAACAGCGCTGTGGCTGCTGGAGCTCATCGTGGTTCTGTGGGGTCTCGTTAACGCTTGTTACTTTGGTCCTGTTAACTAGTGATTAGTTCTGGTGGAACTGTTGTCAGAATTCACAGGTTTACTTAAGTAGAAGTTAGCTGTCAACATAAAAAATAAATTATACGAATGCCTGGGAGGAAATCCTCTGCAAACACTGTTCAGTCAGTTAGGCAAGTTCGTGGCCAAAGAGGCAGCGGCGTTGTGCTCAAGGGGGAAGCATTTCTTCCATTTTGTTAGCAAAGATGTTAAAAGGTGGGATTAGTCTGGACAAATGAGGGCAGTGGTGACTTCTCCCACAGGTGGCACAGCAAGTTGGGCAGCCAGGGCTGCAGGGTTTGCTGTCTCCAGCTTCTGGTGATTGCCTCTGCAGCTTCTGTTGTTTGTAAAGCAGGAGCACATGTTGGATTCACCCATAGGGTGTCATGCTGACAGACCTCTCCATAAAGCTGGGCTGGGAGAGGGAAATGGACTCATTTTGGTTTGAATCCTTGCATCTCATTCGCTCAGGGATGAGGGAAGCATCATTGGGCCCAGGACTCGCTGCTGCCAGGGAGTGTGGCCCTGGCGTGGCCTGGTGTTGGCAGCCTGCCGCTCCGGGCTGGCTCTTCTGCAGGCATGTCAGAGCTGGCTGGAAGAGAGGAAAGGGTGGGGAGACCCAGATAATGGGAAAAACCAACACGTGCGCTGAGAAAAGAGAAGGTACAAAGGGAGGCAAGGGTGCACTGCCAGCTGGCAGAGGGTGAGCAGGATGGGGAAGAGGAGACCTTTGAGGAGGTACAGGACAGATCTGAAGTTGTACCCATCCATCAGAGCAAAGGCTGGTGCAGCAGGCTGAGTCCTGGTCTCCAGCTGCCCTTGGCCTGGTAGGTTGAGGATATCAGGTCACTTCAAAGATAGTTCTCCTCTGCTGATGGGAGGGGATGGAAACCCATGCAACCGGCTCTGAGTGAGCTGGCAGCTGCAGATGGAGTGGGTACCTCTGTGTGGTGGGACAGCTGTGCTTTCCCATTCCTCCTGTGCACCCTTGGGCACAGCAATGGGGCTTCCTCTTGTCTTGGTTTTCCCTGCTTGCAAAATCAGATGGTGCCCAACCTTCCTTTGCAAAGCCCCTCAGGGTGTGCTGTGGGGAGAGTTATGGAGATCTGTGTGCTGCTGATGTCTGAGAGGGGTTTGTGCTGCCTGGGGAAGGGGGTGCTTCGAACATTTCTAGGATTTATTGCGAGCAGTGCTTTTGTTTTGAGGATGGAGTGTTTAAGAGCGACCTCACCCACACTCAGAGAGGAGGAGCTCTGCAGTCATGTTGTCATGCCCCTTAGCAGCCGGGTCCTACCTACACAGCTGTGCAGCCCAGGGTGCCAGCTCAGGGCTGACTCTGCCAGCCAAGGTGGCAATTATTGGTCAGGGAGTGCCTCACCCCTTACCTCGCCCTCTCCTGAGCACAGTTTGTTCCCCCTCAGCTGCGCTGGTTGGAAGGTGATTTCTGGTTTTCAGTCTGGGCCATCACTCTAGTGCAATCCCTCACGTGGAAGCTGCCATGCTGAGATAAATGTGCCCCATGCCTGTAGCAGGATTTAAAAACACCATGAATTATTGCCTGGTGGGAAACACTGAAGCCTGAGTGTAACTTCTGGTACCTTCTGGGCTGGAAAACAGAAATAGCAGCCTTTTTTTTTTTTCTCCTGGAGAGTGACTTTCACACGTTGCTGGATAAAGTTTTCATTTAGGTTGACTTTCTTGTTGTTTTACCTGAATGTCACAGGTCATTTCCCATCTACAGCTTTGCACAAAACCCGCGCTGTTCCTGTGAAACACTTCAGTGTGGATAAATCAAGTTTTTAGGTCAGCTCTGCTTACCTAGTCTTATCTCAATCCCCTTTTCATATCTGGATAACCTCTACTGCACCTTTTCCTCAGATGTGCTGGGTCATGCCAGTCCTCCGTGACAGGACAGGCAGTGGCACTGTCCTTCATGGGCAGCGACAGAGGCAATGCAGTGGCTGTGTTGTGTAGCCAGCACATGGTGTTCACCTTGCAGTCTTTCAGGACTTCAGAGACAGTCCCTAAAAGGCAGAAGATGGAGCTTGTCCCCTCTGATGTCGATGCCAGATCATGCAAAGGAAGAATCAGACTGTATTTCTTTGGGTATGGGATCGATCTGCTCAACTAGCCCGTAGGGAACGTGAAAGCCGGGGCTTTGAAAATGTCATGTTTGGAAAGTTTAATCCCAGAAACAGTGTACTGCCCTTTGTCCTTGGCTGCCTGTGAACAGGCATCACCTGCTCCAGCTGCCACCCCAGCCCTCATGGCCCCACTGCCCAGCTGGGACATCTGGGAGAGGGCTGGGCTGGCTCAGAGCTCCACCACCCTGGGGATGTCCCCCAGATCTCACCGCGAGCTGCTCTGCCCCTCTTTGCATTGCTCAGAAGTGTGGGCTCAAACCACCTGCCTCCAGTGCCAGCTGAGGTAGTAAATTACACGCCCAAAGTAGATGGAGATGTTTTTCCCTACTGCCTCCAGCGCTGGCCTCAGTGGTTTATCCCACGGATCCCACCAGGCACAGGGTTGATTCCCCTTACACATGTCTCCAGCATCATTTGTCCCCAAGGCAATCCAGTGTGCTCTAATGCAATCTGAGTCACTGGCTTCTGGCACCTGTGGAGGATTTTTTTGAGATAACTTTACAAATGACCTCTATAAGTGTGTGCAGGCACGTAAACCTACTGCTTCCCCACTCTGTAGTGGTGAGGGCTCATGTCAGCTCCCAGTTTCCCACTGAGGGGGCTGAGGGATGCTCATCTGGTGAGCCCTGACACAGATGAGCAACTGGAGCATGTGCCAGCTATGTCCCACCTCCCACCCCACATGCCGCTCTGGTTAGACCACATGGGTACATGAAAAGGTCTATAGGAATTTGTCAGGCACATTAACAGGCAAAGCAGAAGACAAAACAGTAATAGCATTAAACATAACATTAAAAAAAAAAAGATCTGAGCTGAACGATCTTGAGAAAAATGATGTAACTGGAATGCCTGCTGCTAGTGTTGGTCATGAGAAGCCCTGGAAAAGTGTACCAGGGCTGGGCACAGGCGGATTGCTCATTTCTAGTGAGCATCCAGATGCTACAAAGATTCCAGCAGTACCTCTCCTTGCTGGCAGAGCTCTGTCCCACAAGCTCTGTTTGCACTCAGCATAGGGCACAGGCATGGAGCAAGGGGTCTGCGTGACCCCAGGACAAACGTCCCCCCCTTCACCCACCCTCTGCCTTTTGTTCACCTGTCTGATAGTGTTGGTGAGTCTTGAGTTTGGCCACAGAAGAAGGTTTAGTGTAGTGCTGCCTGGAGATGGAGATGATTCATTCTGCACATTTGTAGGATGACTTTGAGGGATGCCACTATCCCACTAAAGTGCTGGAGCTCCAGTGCAGTGGGAGCACGTGGCAGCCAGCCTGGGCCATGCTGCAGGGTCTGCAAGGGGGGAGGCCCCTCTCTGCTGAGGTCCAGATGACCTGGAGTCACTCCCTGACTGCTGTCGCTGGGCCTTTACCCTGCCTGCCTGGGGCTGGTTTCTCATTTTGCTTTCCTGTCAGGGCCACAGTTCAAGGTCTGGAGGGGTGCATGTTGTGCATGTTGTAAGAGAGTAGGGGAGAAAGTTCTGCCCTGATGCACCTCCCTGCCCGATGTCCCATCACCCACACATGAGCTGGGTGATAATTTGGGGGGGGGAGCTGGTGGAAGGGGAGGGACAGGAGGAGGAGAGAGGGTAATCTCTGCCTAAACTCTTGCTGTATCTCTTTGGCACTCAGTGGATTCCCCGCCTGGATTCCAGTGGGACAGGAAAGGACAGGACAAGATAGAACGGGAGGGGCTTGCCTGGGGGAGACCTGCACAGGGTTCAGGTGAGTTGGGCGTTTGCTTGTTAAGCAGATCTGGCTGGATTTGTGTGTCATACGGGGAGTGCCAGTGCCTCTGGTCCTCCCTGCTGCATGCCAGTGCTCTGGAGAGTGGTCCAGCAAATCTGCAAGGGGAAAATCTTCCCAGCGTTAAACAAAGGAAGAGAGAAGGAAAATAAGGAGCAAATAATCAATTTGGATCAACCTAGGGAAGAGGGTTTTCTTTCAATGGTTCCTATAGGAAAGGACAGGCAAAGATGCTGCTGGGGGGCTGCCGGGAAGCTGAGAGCAAAGAGATGCCTGAAGGATGGATAATTGGTACTGAAGGTTGTGGTAGCAGAGAGAGAAAGAGAAAAGTACTCAGCAGAAAGATTGAGAAGAGAGATAAGAGTGAGCCAGACAAGGACAGGGATGAAGGACAGATGACTAAGTGATAATAGGTACAGGAGCAAAGGTGCTAGGAGTGAAGTAGGCTGTAGGCATTTCAGCTACTGCAAATATGAGTCAGTGACTCCTTTTCCTCCTGTGCTGCCCTGCAGAGGTGTTGGCCCTAAAGCATTGACTTGAGGGCTGCAGCTCTAAAAGATGTGCCTGGGAGTGTGCTCCTTGTTCTTCTTTCCACCAAGGCTTCATCAAATTTGCCCCTGCATAGGAGTGAGGCAGGGAGACAGCCTAGTTTCTGCATGTGCTAAACTCTGGGGATCTTGGGCATTTTTGTGAACAAGCTCAAGCAGAACACATGGGGGTTTCATAACACCTGATCTGTGTCTTCTTAAATCAACAGTGCTTTTAAAGTAAATCACTACTAATCAGGGCTTTCATCCAATGCTATTGGAAATGCCATTGCCCTAGTTTTCCTCTTTGACAGCTGCTGATATAAGAAGTTGAACCTTGGACCTGACCTTTGAAGCTCTTCAACAGCCCAGCTTTGCTGGATTCATGGGTGCAGATGTGGCCCTTGCAGAGGGCAGGCTAGAAAGTCCAGTGCCATATATCTACTAGACTGTGCTCCTGGGCAGGGCTATAAGAAAGTTTTGGTGCCCCAGGCTGGAGAGCAGACACTTTGCCTCTCAGAGGGTGCAGGTGGGATGCAGTCCCATGGCACTGCGGTATGGTGTTACAGCAGGCACTGCTGCAAGGCACTTATGGCACTGCTGGAGTCATAGTCTCCATGCACCTCTGCCTGCACTGATTTCACCTGGTGTGACTTGTCCTGAGCACGAACTGGAGATGGCTGAGCCTGCCCAGAGCCCACCAGGTAGATCCCCAGCCTGCACCTGAGCAGGACACAGGGTGCTAGGCTCCCTGTGCAGGGCTGAGCAGTGTGGGGATGATCACAGTAAGGAGCTCCTGCAGCTCTGCTCCACTGCTCTGTGATGTCTTCACACACATCTGGGCTGAGACACCGGGCTCTGCCACATCAGCAGTTGGCTCCCATTGTCCTCCATGTGAGAAGCATAAAGCAACGTGTTGTGCCTTAACCTTGACTGCCTTTTGGAAGAGTGTTGCTTGAGTGCACTTCCCTCATGCTCCCCGTTTCTCATCACCAGCAGCAAGTGCCCCCAGCATGTGCTTTTGGGAAGTCTGACAGGGTGTGCCTACCTGGTGGAGTTCAGATACGACTGCCTACAGCAGTGCGATGCCAAATTCCCTGTGCTGCTCTGACCGTTTGTTGCACTGCTGGCTCCTCTGCTCTCTTGCTCCAGTGGCTTTGCTGCCCATCCTTCCCTAACTCCTTGGCCTCCAGTCTCGGGCTGCACACAGGTGCCCAAGCCTTCAGGGCTGGCAGCCTCTGTCTCTTCACCTGACCTGCCCAGGGCTGCCAGGTGCTGTGCCTTGCTCCGTGAAATTGCTGCCCTGGCGAGGTGGCAGCCCTGTAGCCACCATGTCCTGTCCTGCAGACTCTGTCCTCTCCCCGTGGAGCGCCGTTGGGCTGCACCACAGGTCGCTGCCTCTCTGTGCCCCCACAGGGCCTGTTTGCAGAGCGGGTGCTGGAGCAGCACAGCTTTCACCCTCTGTGCCGTTCACCTGCTCTGCTCCTTCAGCCAGCGACAGGAGCTGTGCTGTCCCCACGCTTTGGCTGTGCACTAGGACCTCTGAGCAAGCCACGAGACTTCGGCCAGACACCTCCAGCCACCAGGGAGGTGGTTCTAGGGGCTCCCCTGGGGCCAGGCTGGCTCTGTGTCTGTAGGAGACCTGTCACTGTGGTGCATTGTAAGAAAGATGGATCCTGCTGTGGCTGGGCCTTCTGTTGTGTTGCAGCAGATGCAACCAGACTACGAGCTGAGTAGAGGTCTTGAGAGTATCTGGTTTTATGCAAAGGCTGGTTTCTGGTCAAATTTACACCCCATTTATGGACTTTATCAGTTAGCCTTGACTTTTTTTCTGAGCTAAAGAAAGAAACCACCCCTGTGTCTCTGTAGCCAAGAGCAGGGATGGTGAGCCATGGACACCGACGGAGACTGATCTGGCACTGAGAACAACAGCCTACCCTGCTTTTAGCAAGAGATTTGCCACTGTTCCTCAGGAAAGTCCAGCCACTGTTAGGTACTTAGGAGGCTCTCCTGTCCTGGCAGCAGAAGACAGGCCTGGAGCCATTTGGTACTCACCTGAGCTGGAGGTGTGTGCTCTGAAGGGTGATGCTCTATAATCCCTGCAGCTTGTACCACAGATGTACACGTCATTAGCAAACTCTCATTTTCTTCTTATCTCACTCTTTCTGGTGCCAGTAAGTAGCAAACTCACTGACTGCAGAAGAATTGCTCTTATTTCACGTTGGAGAAAATATAGGCAGGATCTGATCCTTGTAACAGCCTCCTGTGCCCCATGAACCTTGCTGAACAGATGCTTTGAGAATACCCTGCAGCCCACAGATTCTGGAAGTTAATTAGAAAGTGTAAAGAAGCCAAGTAGCTTTCAACAGATTGAAACAAAAGGCATTTTAATTTCAGCTGCTGTCCTAGAGTTGATCAGTCTTTATCTTGCTACATCTTTCCTTGTCTTTTTGCTTTTTGCAGCTGGAGTGAGCCGTTCTCCGGCAGCACCTGGGTTTGGAAGCAGCCATCCCCGCTCGTGTAGCTGCTCTTGGATTGGCTGGAAAACACTGCTTCTGCTAACACTTTCCTGTCCATCTTGCAGAAATGACCTATTCCAATAGCAGCCCCCACTCACGAATTTAACTGGGTTTGTTCCTCAGGCTGTACCTTGGCATTACTGTTCCTCTCTGAGCCCTGATTTTCTGTCTCTGCTCCCACAACCACCCCCGCCTCCTGCCATCAAAATGCAGTGCAGGATTTCAGCTGCCGACTAACTGCTGGCTCTGATTGTGCAACCAGAGAATTTTCCATGTCCTCCTGCTCCTCCTTTTGTAACACAACCCAGCCTGCTTTGCTTTCTGATTCCTCTCTCCCCACCTTAAATTGCAGTTTACATGCTTGGCTGCTGCTTGTTTCAAAATGAAACCAAGAAACATAAATGCGGTGCAGCTGTCTGCATTGTCACCTGTGATTCTGCAGCCCAGGCAGCACCTACCAGTGTCCAAAGGAGCTTTAACACTGTGCTTCCTCTAGTAAGTGTTATTGTCTGCTTTTAAAAGACATCTCTGTTTGCAGTTCTCTCTGTTTCACTATTCCCTCTAGAGATTGTCTTCTTCTCATTTGCCTTAAGATAAATCAGCAGAAGAGGTCAAATGGAGGATCTTAACTTCCCAGCAGTAGAAGCTCCTGTCTTGACAACAGTCGGGAACAGGCAGTAAGTTTCGGGAAGAAGAGCTTTAGGAGAATCGCCATTGGCTTCTTCCTCTGGTGTCAAAACTCCAGGTGGCTTCACTCTCAGCTTTCTTCGTCTCTCTTGCTCCTTGTCTCACCCGAAAAACTCTGAAAAAGCCATTTTTTCACCCTGAAGGAGGCTGAGGATACTACCATGTTTTGCTTTCAAATGACACTTTCTCTTCACAAGCTCCTCTTCTTCTGATTCCTGTCTCTCCTCTTTAGTGGCATCTTGTTTCCAAATAAAGCCAAAAAATGCTGTTCTCCTGCATATCTGTACTGTGTGTTCAGCACATCAGACCCAGCAGGTGAGTGTCCAGAGCACTTCAGAGGTGTCCTTGCTTTTCCTTGCCTTTTGTGACCATACTTGAAGAATCCCTTGTTGGCAGGCGTGGGACAAAGAAAGTCCAAAATTTGTGACCAGAGGGAGACTGAGTTATCTCATTCAAATGTTGAAGAAGGGAACTTGTTGGTCTGTGTTTATGGCTGCCTGCATGCTGCCTGTTCTCCTTCCAGATCCTGCGGGAATCCAAGTATATTCTTATTTTTTCAGCAATAAATCTTTCTGGGAAAAAATGTGGCTGCCTCCATGCACCAAGCCCAGTCCTGTACGACTTCATACAGAGCTGCCTGTTGCACTGGGCACAGAGGAAGCCTCCTACTCTGTGGGAAGATGACAGACTGCAGGTCATTCCTGTGAAGGGTACTCCAGGCCTGGCAAAAAGCACCTCCTCGAAGTGCTGAGGGCTGAAAATACAGCAAAGCATCTCTAGGAGAGACTGTTGAGTTCAGAGGGAGCTGAGAAGGGAAGGTGGTGGTGGTGGCTGAGTGGGCCCAGGAGATGGGTAGACTGCGGATTGCATCAGGTGGTATCTTAACAGTTGGAAAAACTTTATGGCAGAGGGAAAATAAGAGGCTGGGAATGAAAGAGTCGTAGGATTTTTTCCCCCCAAAATTTGGTAAAGAACAGCAGAAAAGGTGCAGGCAAGCAGTGGGTGGCATAGTCTTTACTCTGAACTCATGTATTAAGGAGAGGGGTATCCAAAGGGAGAGGAGAATGTCTGCCTGTCAGGAGGGATGTAACACAGTAGGTGGCTGTGGCTGCTGTGGTAGAACCAAATTGTTCTTAGCTGGAAACAAGAAGTTATTTGAGTCCCCATCTGGCCCCAGAACATATAGGGCAGGAGCACAGTAGGATTAGATGTTTAGAAAGAGAGCCAGGAGGTACATAAATAGGCTTTCTCACAGAAACAGCAGGCAAAGCTGAGAGGGAAGCAGTGGGGATGTGTAATGCTGTGCATGGCTTTGTCTGGGAAAGGAGAAGCTGTAGTTCATGTAGTTCATGAAGGGCCAAAACTTTGGGCACCAGTTTAATCCATCATCTGTTTTCAGATGAAGAGGTTTGACTTCATAATCAGGGTGCTTTACCCCCTCTTAAAGTAGAAGAATGAAGCCACAGGTGCTGCGTCTCCAATGCTGTTCTGTGTTTGTCCAAGCCGTGTTCCTCATTGCAGCATCCCAGAGTCTATCCTTCGTGTTGGCCTACTCAGGAGTCAAAGGACAGATGCAGAGTCAAAACCCTGGTCCAGGTGTCCCTGAGGTGGAGGCTGGTGACAGGGCTGAGGCTGCAGGCTGTCACTCATAGCATTCCCTTCCCAGGGCTTGGTGACAAGTGATTACCTGATTGTGATCTTCCCCTTCCCCCACAGGTCTAACAAAAGGGAAGTAAAACGCAAATATTAGCAGAAATAGGCTGGCTCTTGCATCCACCTTACATTAAAAGAATAAAAGCAAAGAATTAGGTAAGTCATCTCCTGCCATCTTCCTGTGACATCGTCAATAAACCCTGACTTAAGCATCATTGTACTTGATAATGTGCCCTGGACTGCAGCAAATTGGAATGTGCCAAGGACTGTGACAGATCAAACACATCTCATTAAGTATGTGTTACTTTTTCTCCCACATTTGACAGTGCGTGGAGCTCTGCTCCTCTCAAAGATGAGGAGGCTGTGCTGCAGCATCGGAATAAACTGATTAGCCAGCTGGCAGGCCTTGCTGCAGGCAGGCAGTGGGGAAAGGGGCCTCGTCTGGGCTACAGAAGCTGAGAAATGGTTTGGCAGGAGGACACAATGTTTCCACCTCCCTATGCAGCCCAGCAGGCAAGCTAAGGGAAGGGGGCAAAGCTGGGGCTGGGAGGATCTGATGTGATGATGCTGGTGAGCTGCTGCTGCAAGCCAGCATTTAGGGCGTTTGCCTTGATACTGCCTTCTTAAAAGGTGGGGTGTGAGGTTTGTATGAGCCTGTTAGAGGGCTGATTCATCTTTACACTCATATGTAGATCCATATGTGTTAGAGCCCTTGCTGGGTTTGGGACAATGCAAGCCATACCAGTAAATAGCTGCTTTGCAGCATATGGACCATAAAGGGCGAGGGCTGGAGATAAAATGGAAATTGATTCCTTAGTGCCCTGATGCATCTGCAAATGACACTGAAACTGGTTATGCCTACTGCAGTACTGCCCATCTATAAGCTCTTATTGGAAATAGCTCTAAACCCCTCTCAAATTTGTAAGGGATTAGGATCTTGTGCAACGTTTTCGAAGAGGCAGCTATATTAGCCTGGAGGATGCTCTTCTCTGCCCCTTGACTGCTCTCCTCCTTGGTTTGTGGTCCCCTGTTCTTGCTGCAGCCTCTATTACAGTGGTTGATGCTTTGCTTGAGATTCATCCCTCTACATTCAGAGTCCATGAATATCTGCTGCTGATTTCAAAGCAAATAGGATGGGCCCTTCAGGAAAGCAGATGGGGGAACAAAGATTGTTGTTGCCTTGGGCATTTAGAGAGCAAGTGGTGTATTACACTGTGAGATCTGATTTCCTTTCTTTGCTTGAATAACAGAGGCAGGAAACATGTCTGTGTTAAAGAACTACTTGTTTTGCTGTGAACATTCATTAGAAGTTGTCTTTTCATACGCAAGCATGTTTCTTTGCCCGAGGGCCTGATATATCCAGAGGGTTCGCATTTAGGAAATCATTTCATTTACAGAAGTAAATGAGACACTTTGATAATGATGCTGTCTTGTGTGGGGTAAGTGCCAGGCAGAGCCAACCAGATCCTGCTCCTGCTTCCCCCTTGCCTCACTGAAAACAACACCAAAACAAGTGCTGTGGTGTTCCTTGGCTGCTGGGACAGTTAGATGTTAGGGTCTACATGTGTGCTCTCATTTCCAGTTAGGTAAGATTCCCTGCTAGTCCCTACTCCCCATGAGATATCTCATGCCCTAATGCTGGTCCAGAGGGAGATGACTGGAGAGAGACTAGGCACAAGGAGGGAGGGAATAGGGCGCCATTGTGGTCCTGGTGCACCATCCTGGTGCAAAGGGTGGATAGATAGATTTGGTGGTCCTATAAGGTAAAGGATATCAAAGGTGACGAGATCCTGCTCACCACTGAGTTACTGACTGAGAGAGGTCCCTGGCCTGAGCTGTGCTAACACTTTGTCTGGGAGAGAGCAAGTTGAAGTAGTCCACAGCAGATCTGGGGGCAGTGAAAGTGTTAAGCAGTGTGGGTGATGCAGATTGCTGTCCCTGTTGCTCCCTGGAGATGGGGATGTCCCCTTAGGTGGCACAGAAGGAATGACAGATGTGCTATTAAAAAAACCTGGTGAACCACCAGCAAACTGAATCTATAAGTTACCATGAACGAACCAAGCCCTGATTTCTTTTCAGTCTCACATGGTGAGAATGGAAGCAGAGATGCTGCTGCTTTGCTTCCGGTGTAGTTTCCTAATCCCAACGTGGCAATGTGTATCCCTTGCTGATGCCAATCACTCTGCCAGAGGCCAGCCTGTGCTTACTAATAATGCCACCAGTGAGATGTAGGTAAAATTAGGAGTTCCCTGTCATGGTTCACCAGCTCCCCTGCTCGTGTTAGATCTGTGCTTTCTGTCAGGACTGACATGTGCATCCCTACCTCAGGTAACTCACGAGAGCAAGATTTTGAGAAGAATTTTTTTAGCTATGTCAGAGGGAGCTTTCTCTCTTCGCGCTTTCGTTTCTTCTTATAATCAAATGCCTGTAAGAACATGAAAATGTTGTTGAAAAGAAGATTCAGTCTGGTCTGTGTGAGTTTTGACTAGATTTAAAGTAACTAGCCAATAGAAGGACTTTGTGTATGATAGAGAATCGCATCTTTTACCAAGCAACCACTAACACTGCTTCATTAAGATGATGCTAAATGTAATGCAGGATTTAGTATAGACTGGAAAATGCCTTCCTTGTACCCTCCTGAAGGTGCAGCCACAGTCAATGTATCTCTTCCAACAGTGACTTCACTCTGTGTTTCCACATCTGGGCTTTTTCCTGCTGATATTTTCACTGCAGCACTGGACTTGTCTAATCTCAGAACTCCCTTGCCCAGACATGAAACACCTCACAAGTATGGGGCCCTTTTGCTCACCCCAGGAGCTTTGTTTCCTTGCCCTGTATTCTTTGAAAGGTTGGGCAAAGGTGGAGAATTGGTGCTGGTGCCTGTTTGTTAGTGACAAGAGCCTGGGTCAAATAAGCGTCTGTGCATTGCTGCATTGTCAGGCGGTGGTAGTGTAATGTGGTGTCCAGGGGGACAAAGACAACAGTCCTACCAATGCCTTGAGGTAAGATAGTAGGTTGTCCATTCTTGTTCAGACTATGAATCTTATTAACATTTCTCTCCTGCCATCTAAAACCACTCCAGAAGGAGACAGTTGTTGTATAAAACACATGAGGAGAAGAAATTCCTTCTGCCTCCATTCCCTGCTTCAGCTCCAGCTCCTGTTCGCTTCCTCTGAACTGCTGTTTCCAATGTAACAGGCAAGGTTTCAGCAACGATGGAGGTGCAGAGCACTTAGTCAGGGATAGATGGGAAGGATGAGGAAGAGGACTTTGGGCAGGGAAGGGTGAATTCAGGGGTGAGTCCAGCAAAGGGGTAGTGCGGGTGGGTTCGTCTCACCTGAGCAGCGACCTTTCCTCTGTCTCTTCAGCACAGACATAACTTGGGGATAATCCTATGTGCTGACACTAAAGAAACCATTTTCCAAAGGATGAGGGAACCTCAGGCTGACACTAGGAACACATCTATTGTGGTGACAGGTCCCCTCCCTCCCTCTTCCCACCAGTTCGTCCTGCAGCAGCTCCCTACATCCCATGCTCTCCTTTTCTTCTGTCCCACAGAGCCATGACAAGAGCTGTGTCTAAGAAAGGAGAGCCCAATGGGGCCATTGCAGGTCCTGAAGAGGCAAAAGTGGAGGAAATGGAAGACAGAGGCCAGTGGCGTAGCAAAATGGAGTTTGTGCTGTCTGTGGCAGGGGAGATCATTGGTCTGGGTAACGTGTGGAGGTTCCCATACCTCTGCTACAAGAACGGTGGTGGTAAGTTCACAGCATTCATGAGATGTTCTAGATCTGTAGGCATGACAAGAGATCTGTGCATGCCTGAACTCATTTCGCCTATGCCTCATGTGCCCCAACGTGCACTCCCTTATCTTCTCCTCCAGCAAGTTAGCTCCTGCCAAAACCATGAGGAATAAAAACTGAGGGGTGAATTCAGCTCTCCAGCAGGTACTGTTTCTGAAAGCAGGAATCTCAAGTTTGGATGCTGGATTAACTCTAGTAACTCCTTAAGGCCCTTGGGTATCTCAAGAAATTGGTGGTCTCTGGAAACTATCAAATGCTGTGAATGGTCAGAAAGCCATCAGCAGCCTCCTCCTACATAATTCCCTTTTCCTACTCCTTGTGGCACCTCCACCTCTCTCAGGCCCTTCCTCACAGAGGAAAAGCTTAGATGGTGCTGGTATCCTTGCCAAGGCTTGATACCCCTTAAGAGGACATTTCTACCTCTCCCCAGGAGCAGTTCCCACAGTGATCAAACCACTACTAGGAAAACACATCCCCAGGAAGGGATCATTCCCCTTCCCCTTTGTTTCTTTGCATGGCTCTCCTTTTCCAATAACACTGCAGTAAGACCATTACATGGTTAAAAATTAAACTTTCTCATAACAATAAAATGAAACGGAAGGGAATAATTGACTGTCACTAACTTTTCTCAGTGAATCAAAATCTAACTTTGTAGAAGAAAAGGAGGAATAACAAATTATATGTCAAATACAGCAATAACTTCGCTTTTGTTCTTGTTCTCTAGAGACACCTTGAAATAACACTCTGGGACTTGCTTGTTCCCCCCACTTTAAAATTCCTTTCTCTGCAAACCATGCCACAAAGGCTTTTTTTTTCCAAGGTGCTATGAGTTTTCACCAATAGAGGAGTGGTTCCACTGTAGTTTATCCCAGGACTTCCAAATTCCTGTCCTCTGTGCTGCTGCTGGAGTTTATCCAAATCAAACAGGAGACAGTACAGTGTCTCCTCTAAAACAAAGAGGGGCTGGGTAAGAAATAGTTAAAGAAAAGGGAATTGAGTTTTTCTTAAACCTGGGATGTTTTTTAGCGGATCCTCCAGTCTCTTTTTCCAGTGTTTTGGTGGGAGGCACTGGAGGCACCAAAAGCAAGTCAGACCAGCATGGGTTAGTAAACACTGGAGGTGCCTCTGATTGAACAGCCCATTCTGCAGTGACGCTTGGAAAGAGGAGTCATGGGTTTTGCATGGAAAATTTCTTCCAGATGATATCTTTGCGGAGTTTATGCCTATGGTATCCGGCTCAGTAGCCCTTGTAATTTGTATGCTAATCAGTGCAAGTGAAAAGGCTACTTTTGTTCACTTTGGATATCTATTGAATAACTTTTTTTTTCTTTTAATTAAACTACTCTGCAACGATGCTAAGGCTGTGATTCAGAGGGCAACAAGGCTAGGCTTGGAAAGAATAGGATGGGAGAGGCCTTCCCTCACAGCTCACATACTGCCTTTGCAGAAGGTATGTTACTGCTGTACAAGGTACAATTCTCTCTCCAGGGTTCTGGGGAACCCGATGGCTGACAAACTTGTGTGGGACAAGGCACTGTCTTCCCTGTGACACTCAAAGATACTCTCATCATTGGAAAAGTCCTTGAAATTGCAAAAAAGGCATTTTCCACCTATAATTGTTGTACCCCTGTCACTCCTCCCCAAACTGGAGACTGGTCTCCTGTCACCTTTCTCCACCTTCAGATGTGCTGAGATGGTTATAAAGCTGTAAGACAGATGCCATAGAAACAATAGCACTAACTTGCTGTAAAACAACAAACTGTAGCCTTACCTATGGTTGCACTATCAAATTTGATCTAATTGCTCAGCATCCCAAACTTGCTGTTGTCTCAAAAGGAAAAAGAATCTGTTTCTGGGAGCCCCTCTCAGTCCTCCAGTGGAGCAGCAAGTTGAGGAGGGGATCACAACTGGAGTTTCAGCTGGTAACTGGGATGCTTACAAGAGACAGTGTAATAGAGGTGTAACACAGCCCTCATTGCTCAGAGACCCACAATGGGTCAACCTCTGGGACAAATGGTATCAGAGGAGAGGGTCTGGAATCTGCTGAAAGACTCGTCTGAGTGCAGGATGATAAAGCTGTCTTGCAGATTTGGCAAACAGATAGGTGTCTTGCAGCACCGAAAGCAGCAGCTGCCTCCAGTTCAGCATATGCAGTTCCTATTCCTTGCTCTGCCAACCTGGACTGACTCTGAGAACCAGCCTCCTTCCCTCTGGCCCCAGGTCTCCCGCAGCTACGCACAGCTGTATTTAGGGGAAAATATGGATGTTCCTTGTTATTGTAACATTGTTGGCTTAAAAACAAGGGCAAGTGTTCCCAATTGCTAATTGTCACAGGAAGGGATTTCAGTGTGGATGCCTGTGCTGGCAGGGGAGGAGAGGGCCTGGAGGGACAATGGCTGAGTTTGACTGAGAAAGGGACCCTCATTGTGACTGCGAGCACTGGCAGCGAGAGCTACCCATGACTAAAAGTTTACTGTATGGAGTGGCAAGACCTTGACAGTTGTTTCAGCGAGGAAGGCAGGTGCCTTAGCTTGTTTGGAGCAGAGTGAAAGTGTGAAAACCTACACTAAAGATGAGGAGAAAGGCGGTGAGGTGACAGAAAGAAGGTCAGCTGTGAAAATGACATCTCAGGACCAGTTTTGAGCAGAGCAGTGAATATACTGGGTGTTTTGGTTTGGCAGCAGAACTGAAAAGAAGGAAAAAAAGATTTAGACAGCTAACAGGGCATGAAACTAGTTTTTCAGGGCATTTAACTTTGTTGTTGTTGTTTTTGTTTGTCTTTTCTGATGCTTTGTTTATGTTGGTCATTGTCTCTGGAAAAATTCCTGCTCTTGCTCTCCTTCCTCCTCCATTTCTTCAAGGGTTAATCTGAGTTCTATTTCAGGCTGATTTCTCTTAAGACATTGCTCTACATTGTAATAAAAAGTTGATTTTGAAGAGAGAAGTTAACCTTCTTCATTTTGAAAATGCTGGAAAGATACTCTGTTGCCCATCCCCTATTTCCATGCTTTTGGTGCAAACTGCTTTTCAAATTTGACATGAAATATATCTCAAGTAAATTTATATCCTGGCAAATTTATTACTTACTAAGAAATGTCACCAGCCTCCAGGTTTGTATCCTCTGGGCAAGTGGGAGTTTTGCTGTGACTCTCGTGAAAGGCAGAACAAATGTGGTTATGTGAAACAAGGACTTATTTGGTTCACCCCACTCCCCCTGAAAACTGGAATGAGGACAGCAGCATGAAGCAGGGAGAACTCCAGCACTGCCTTTTTTTTTATCCCCTTATCTGGCCACTCTTTACCTCTAGGTTTTGGCCAAGACCAAATGCAGAAGTACTGCGGTAGAAGAAGACAGACCACCCTTGTACTTTTTTCTGAAAAATGATGGCGTTGGAGACCTTGCTTATTTAGCAGAGGTTGCACAGTTAATTCAGAGAAATATTTGTGTTTATCTGGCTGATTCCAGCTGTGGCCCCAGGTACCTGGCAAGGAGTGGTGAGAATAAGGTTTTTGAAGAGGTTTGTGAGGCAGCATCTTACCCCTCTCTGCAGGAGCCTTCCTCGTCCCTTACCTCATCTTCCTCTTCACCTGTGGGATCCCCCTGTTCTTCCTGGAGACGGCGCTGGGGCAGTACACCAGCCAGGGAGGGGTCACTGCCTGGAGGAAGATCTGTCCCATCTTTGAAGGTCAGTCAAGTTACAGGATTTACTGGCAGACTTTCTAACAATTAGTGACTCAGAGCCTTTTTCAGAAATGTTGTTATTCTTATTCTTTTTTTTTTTCTTTCTCCTTTATTCTCCCTCCCTTCCTCTCTCCCAGCCTTGTTATCCCTCCTGGTGATTGCTGTGTGTGCAGGGACAGTTCCCTGACCCCTCTGTAGGTGACCAAGGGTGTGTGGTGCTGACTAGGGGCTGTGCTGGTCCAGTTGAACTCCAGTCTCTGCTTTGAGAAGCTCAGAGCCTGGGAGAGAGGGAAAACAGGATGGCCAGGTTGCAGGAGGAGGATGGAAATGTCAATACATAAACACCTGCATGTAGTCCAGGACAAATAGTGAGAAGAGGATGAGGAGAGCTGGCTGGTTTATAGTGCTTTCCCTGCCTAGGCTGCTGTGCCCAGGTTGCTGTGGCAGCATTTGCAGGCTGGCATCATCCAAACTGGAGGGAATCACATTGCACGTACTGGTCTGACAGCTCAGAGATGGGATGGGGTTTAGGTTAAGGCACAGGTATAAGAACCAGGACTTCTGGGGCCCTGGGAAAGGTTGTTTAATGGTATTAATGTATTAATGAACCTAATTTCCTCAGTTCTCCTGTCCAGAGGAGAGCTTATTACCCACCTTTTGCAAGACAGGGAAACCTGTGCTCAGGCAGATTGCAGGCCTGGTTAGTTTGCTCGAGCACGGGTGTGCAGCTCTATTTGAAACTCCCTGTGGACTCCAGGATCTCCTGCGCTGGAGGCCTCTGGCACAAGCCTGGAGGTGAACAGCAGTTGCATCTCAAAGGTCACTGACAACCAGTTTTAAAGGAATGAGCTGGGCCTTTCTGAGCTGAGTACGGTTCTGATGTCTCAGGGAGCAACGGGCACGATCAGCACAAGACCAGCGCTGTGCTCCTAAGTCTGTACCTTGGCCCCAACACCTTACTTCATGTATATTGGCTGTGAAAATATTTTCTCCTGAGTTTTCCCAGAAGTAAGAGACTCACCTGGATTTCTTTTCTTTAAAGGCTAAAGTTGGTTTTCCTGAAGGAGAGGCACAGCAATGCAGTGGCACTGTAGTGACAAAACATTTTTTTCATATCAGCGTAAAGTTTTCTGGCTGTTGCAACATAGACCTGCCTAGACATACCAACAATGTGTCCTGTCTGCAGGCACAGTCACAAAATCCTTTCTCCTTCCCTTATGGAGGTCTTGCCCTATTGTCTAGTGAGCCATGTTGTTAGCGTTGCAAACCTGATGTGTTGGGAGTTGGTTGGCAGTCCCATCCTCACCTCCTTTGCTTTCCTTCACAGGAATTGGATATGCCACACAAATCATTGAGTGGTATCTGAATATTTACTACATTGTCATCCTGTCCTGGGCACTCTTCTACCTGTTCAGCTCCTTCAATTCAGTGCTGCCATGGGCTAACTGCAATAACCCTTGGAACTCAGGTACACCTTCCCTGATCAGCTTTTAGCTTCTTTCCATTTCCCAGAAATTATTTGGGTTTTGTAGAAAGTATTTTTTTTTCTTTGGATAAGAAGCTCTTAAGAGCTGCAACGTGATTTCACCAAAAAAATTTCTGGCAAGTGGGAGAGTTTTCAAGCCAATCTAGAGTCCTCCTCATGTGGCAGGAGCCTTTTATTAGCTCCAGTACAACATTTTATCTTACAGTTCCCTTCAGAGTTACTGGGACAGTTGCTGCCAATGCCTGAAGAGTCTCCTCTGCACACTCAGCTTTTGGCTAAATCAGGCCAAGCCTGCACTGGAGAATTTTTCCAGTACAGGTCCCCAGGTGAAGGAACCAGTAACACAAAATTCTAAGGGCACTGTTTTCCTGGTTTAATCACATCCATAGAGCCTCTATATCTTTACATTGGCCAGGGATCTCATCTCCTCATGCCCACAATTCATATAACTGCACCCAGCAGAGAAGACCTGGCTTTAGTTTTACTCAAGGCAGTGGGAAGATGGGGTAGATGTGAAATAATCCTCATGGATCTCATGTCCTTGACAGAATTTTTTTAACATGTTGAACAGGTTGTTTTGCTTGGCAGCAGCTTGGATCCCTCCCTTTTTCTCTTGTCAGATGATCAGTTTCTGTGATGTGTTAAATTTTTCCACCCCATGGGCCATTCACTTACAGCTTCTTCTGCCCCTTTATCCCAGCAGAGGTAACCAGCCTTTTAAAGAGCTGATCTGATTCCTTCAGCTCCCCCAGCATGGGTTTGTTTGTGAGGAAAGCCACAGATGTTATCTTAACAGACACAAGCTTCCCAGCCACATCTGGGCTTCCTTGTTTTTTCCAGTGGATTGTCTTTTGCTGGTGAAATTCAAGATGAGGTGCATTTCTTGGATGCATGGCATCTCCTCTGTTTTTAGTAATTTCATGCTGTGTAACAGAGTTGGGATGGCAGAAGGGAACATCTCTGGTGTGTGTGAACATATGCATGCATGTGTGGACAGGGAATGGTACATGATGTGGGAAGAGAATGGGATTTTCTATCCTGGCTACTCATAGTGGCTATCCCTTAATAATCTATATTTTGCAGCCATCTGGTTTCCATTTGGCAGGGAATTGCTCTCTCCTTCCCCTTTCCCTTTTCTGAAGCCCTCTGGCTACTGCTGGATTGGGATTCGTAGCTGGGGAGAGCCAGAGTTTAATGAGATGCTTAATGAGATGCAAAAGTTTAATGAGATGCTCTGTAGCACAGGGTAAAAGGTCTGTGTGCTGCCAGAGTGAGGTTTAGGGTACAGAGGGGAAGGAGCATCCCCCATGGAGGAGCCTTAGAGAATTTCTCTGGCTCATCAGCTTCCTTTTCTTTTGGTAGATCTCTGTGTGGACATTCTGAATAAATCCAGCCTGGACAACAGGACCTTGCCTGCGAACGCCACATCCTCAATGATTGAGTTTTGGGAGTATGTGATCCCTTTCCCTCTGTTCAGGCTCCTCTCTCATCCAAATGCTGCAGCTCTAGGAGTATCTGGGCAGTGGGCTGTGCATCTCTGTAGGACACCTCTGTGAGGTGCCACATGTCAGACCTGACCGTGGGGAGCACAATGAGCTGCCAAGGAGATGGGCACAGAGCCCAGGGGCGTGAGGACTGGGTACACCCCACAGTGTGCCTTGCCCGAGGGTACTCATGTGCACATGTACACAGGCATGTTCTCTTTTTGGCACTGAGGTGCCTGGGTGAGTGTGGCCACTGAAAGAGGCGCCAAAATCAGATGAGGACTTGCTGAAAGCAGGGGATACATGTGCTGGGTGTTACGGGCTACTGTTGGCAGGTGAGCATGAGGGGCGAGGGCACACTGAACAGTCCTCCACAGTGAAACAGAAAGGACCAAACTGCCTTTTCCCTTCTTCTGACCATGTCTTGCTTGCTGCCTAAGGGAAGTGGTCCAACAGGCTGCTCAGGATCATCCCTGGAGAGCAGGGATCTGAGGTGCATTTTTGAGATGCTGGGGAGGAATTTCAGGACGTTTGGTCACAGGGCTGGAGGCAATAAAGCATTGTCTGAGGGAGAGGTCTTGCAGGAGGCCAGTGTCCCAAAGAGAGGTTGAAATGGCTGCTGGTGCCACACTACCTCTCCACACTCTACTGAGGAAGGTCTCATAAAGAAGAGGGGTGTCATGAACTCCGTTTAAGCAGTTCGGGTTTTTTTTTTTTGTTTGTTTGGTTGGTTTTGCCTCCTTCCCCCCCTCTCTGATGACCCCCCCCCCTCCCCGCCCCGCCATTTAAGTGTCCTTAAGTGTCTCTGAAAGGGTTGAGTGTCCTTTGCCTGTTAAAGCCACCACAGGGCACATAGAAGGTGATAAGCACCCATGGTTGCAGGAAGAGTCTGCACAGTGCTGGCCCCCCTCTCCTGCCCTGTTCTTTGCACACACTTTTTAGTGAGAACTGAGACCCCTCTGATATGGTTTTTCAGGTTTTCTGCAGAGATAGCAAGGGGACCCTGAGGGGACTGGTTTGAAGAAGGGTGGGCAGAGGAATTGTAAGTGTGGGGTGGGGCTTCTAGGGACTGCATGAGCTGCAGTGCTGAGCTCTTGTGTGGCCCACCTTCACGACGGTGAATCTTCAGTGAAGGAGGCTGAAGGAAGGGCATGGGAATCATAAAGATCATTTATACTTATATATAAGGTGTCTGCAGTATATAGGGAGGAGGAGTGATGGTCTAGGGTGACAACAGCATTGGTGGCCTGCTTTGGGTTGAGTAGTCTCTGCTGGGCATCTGCCAAGGTGGAGGAGCAATGGGGACCAGGTGTTGATTTTGTGTAGCTTGGGTCTAACGGGCATGGCACCATGAGTTTGGAGAGTGGGAGAGTTTGGACCAGCTACAAGACATGATGGAGCAGCATCTGCAGAAATGAGGGAGAGGGGAGCCCTAGGCAGAGCTGGGGTGATTCACATGGCTGGGAGCCCTGGGCAGATGTGTTGTGGATAGTCTGCTAAGATTTTGGATGGGGTAATATGGGAAAGGTGTGTATGGGTGAGTTGTGTCTGGGGTGTTAATGCTTCTCTCCCTGTCCCTGGACACTGGCAGGAAGCGAGTCCTGGGGCTCACGGATGGTATTCACAAACTGGGCACTGTGCGCTGGGAGCTGGCTCTGTGTCTCCTGCTGGCGTGGATCATCTGCTACTTCTGCATCTGGAAAGGGGTCAAGTCCACAGGCAAAGTAGGAACGCAGATTATCGTCCCAGTCCATAAGCCTCCTTGTACCCATCTTACATTTCTTCCCCAATCTCTTTTCCCCCTTTGTGAAGTAGAGGCAGGAGACACAGTACCAAAGTCAAACCTAGAACTTGGTGAGGCCATACTGATTTACACCCATGGTGCTTGACCCCTAAAAGGAAGAATAAAAGAGTAGCTACAACAGGAGGAGGAGAATGGGGAAAGAACTGAGGGGAGCCTTGAGTCACCTTTTCCCTTGAAGATACCCACAGTGGCTGATGGATACTCCCCAGGTGCCCTTGGGTATCTTCTGCTTGCCAGTGTGTTGTCCTGGTGTTGCTTGCGGGTGTTTTTAACAAGATCATCTGCAGTGGCAAACTTCCCATCCCTGGCAGTAATTAAACACTTGAGCAAAACAGACAAGCTGCTGCCTGTAACCAGCTCCGTGAATAGATAATGAATCTCTCCTGCTTCTTTATCCTGCAAAATACTTGCAGTGAGAGAAGTGTCTTTGTGCTCTCCTTTTCCTTCTCCCTGCCTCTGTGTTTTTTGGCTCAGAAGGTCACTTTCTGCATTTTGCTAATGAGGCTGGAGCCAAAGCTCTCTCCCCATGTTGATCATGTAGAGCAGATGAACTGGTTTTGCTCCTGGAGTGAATGCGTGTGTGATGCCTTGGTCTGAGTGTTAAGGACACTGCCATGGCCTTGACTTACTCAGGATCACGTTCCTCCCTGGAGCCACAATGAGATGAGTGGGTTATTAATGACAGTTGAGTCTTGTGGGTATCCAGTGGATGTCCCAATGGCAAAGGGAGGGGAATCCATTTCTGCAACAGATTTCTTCCTTCAAGTCACTATCTCTACTGTTGGCAGGTGTTTCCTGTAGCACTGGACACCTGTGTTCCAGAGTCAAATCCCTTCTGCTGCCTGAAAACTGCCCTGGATGCCCATTTCAGCAAAGCCAGACAATAGCTTTTTCTCAACTTTTGCTGATGACTGGCTCTTGCTGGTGCTGACCTGTTGTCCACCATTTCTCAAGGAGGGAGAGCCAGACTCCATCTCTATGGGAAAAGGGAATGCTCTGCATTTTCAACCTTAAATCTCTGATGCCCCCTGGTTTGCCATCTTCACAAGAGGCATCGTGCTGATCTTGGGAGATTGGATCTTGATTGAGAGGCAGTTTGATCTGCATGGAAGTGTAACAAACTCACCCCAGGTTCCCCTCAGCTCTCAGCTTTCTCCACTAAGTCTTTCCTTTGCCCAGTGCTGCCCTGGTGCACAAAACTTCTCTGCAGAAGGAAAGAACTAAAGAAGTTCGGTCAGACTGGTTGAACCGACAGGGTTTGGCAAGACCAGGCCAGAGAGTGAGAAAAAACAGTGAGTGCACACAGTAGCTGGAATGGTCTTCCTGAAACTACAGAAGATTTTTCCATCACAAGTTTTAGGATACAGGGCTTAGTTTTAAGCAGCCAGATGTTAGAGACATGGTGCCACACCACCGGGTGGGTTTTTCTGTCCCAAAATACACTACAGGTCAAACAGGTCAGTTGTCTTCTCTGCAGGTAGTAATTTTGAGTATTACAGGGGCACTGTCAAAAAATTCAATTGCTTCTCTTTCTTCACTAACAATGTATTAGGATATGCAGTAGAGAAGACCCAAGAATTCTGAGTAGGTGCGTAACTTTGTTCAACAGCTGCAGATTAAACACGGGGTTGTGCATGCCCGAGAGACTGTTCTCAGTCAGATAACCCTGCCAGACCCTTGTGTTTCTGCTTCTGTTATTTAGGGAATCCAAACTCAAAGAAACAGTAGTGACCTCAGGAAAATAATTTCAAAAATTCCATGAAAACTCATTTTTTTTCAAAGCCTTTATCTTTTATTAATTTTGTCCAATTTTGTGCTCTTTCCGTGTTTCCTTTCCTTATGCATTCAGCAGATGTGTATAAATGTTCACCAGAAGTGATTTCTGAAGGTAGATTTTAATACTTGTGCCAAAGTTCTCGCGTTCTCATTCAGTCAAGGAACAGCAGAAGTACCACGTACTGTCACTTTTTCAAAGATTATCACTAAGCAGAAAAAAATTCCTTTTAGGCCTCTCACTATGAATGCACAGAGTAAACAAGCCTTCACATTACTTGGATAAATTTTAGTAATGAATGAATGTTAGGAAGTTGCAACTTGATCACAAATATTTTGCAAAGAGAAAAAAAAAAGAATATGTTACGTTAGGCACTGGATTAGTGATGATTAATTCTCCTGTAATATTTATTTGCATCACATACAAGAAGAAGTGAAAAGAAAGTATTACAGAAGTAATGGTCTACATTTTCTTTAAAGGCTTTGAGGTGCCCTTATTTTTTAACTGTGAGCTCAGAGGCATTGAAGGAATGAGACTGATGCATGAGCACTCCTGGAAATGAGACTCCTCATAGGTGTCTCAAATTGGGCAGCAGAAGTTGCTATTTATTTTGGAAAACTCTTGCTGGGCATAGGACCATTTTAATATCTCCTCATTAAAACTCAGTGACAGGAAGAGATCTGGGTTTCTTCTACAGCTCTAGAAAGATGAAGAGAACAGCTGGAGAGCAGGGAAATTACACTGACTGGGAAGAGAAAACAAAGCAGAGCAACCAGTGGCAGAGTCTTGGATGAGGAACAAAATGTAGATTAACAAAATCACCAGTGAGACATAACCTTGATTAATTTCCTTCCCACCCCTCTCCTATGCAAGAGGTAGCAGCTATAGCCAACAGCAGAGTCCAGGGACGTTTGCTGGGGTGGGGGCCTGCAGATGAGATGAGATGAGGTGATGCCTGCATTGAGTCCCTGCTGAGCCTCGCTCCTCTTGTTTCCCTGTGCCTGCAGGTCGTTTACTTCACTGCCACCTTCCCATATGTGATGCTCATCATCCTGCTGGTGCGAGGAGTCATGCTGCCGGGTGCTGCCGAGGGGATCATCTTCTACCTGAAGCCAGACATTTCCAGGCTGGCAGACCCGCAGGTGGGTGGGGTGTCAGGCAAATGCTGGCCACAAGAACGTTTTCAGTGCACTGGCCTTTGGATCTGATGCTAGCTGAGCATCTAGCTGTCTTCTCTGAAAGAAGACCAAAGAACCAGAATCCTTAAAATTGCTGAGAGAGGTCTAGTCCCCCTGCACAGCACAGCCTTTTTGCTCATGGTCTGCAGCATATGGGCATATTAGATCATTTCCACTCATGGGCTCAGCAAAACCAGAAGAATATATCAAATATTCAGCATGTAACAGATGGTTTTCCTGACTGTTAAATGCAAATAATTAAGGGGTGGGGGGGATATAATCTACCATTTTTCTTTTTTTTCTGGCCTAGTTAGCACTTTGTTTGGGTCCAATAGGGCCCTCCCAAGAAGTGTGGGGTCCCTGTGCTTGCAGAGACCAAAGGCATGTAACATGGGCTATGTCCCAGCTGGGCAGTAAGTTCCCTTCATCTATCCTGGGGGCTGGCCCCACCTACCTGGGTCAGGGCCTGGCCACCACTCATTGGAGCTCATGGAAGCCTTCCCCACCTCAGGAAAAAGGAGGTTGTGTACCCAGAGATGAATAACAGAGTCAGAGATGACAAAAAGGGCAGAGGGTGCAGACAAACCCAGGACCTGCAAGGTAGCCCAAACTGGCAGGATGTGGGCAGCATCCTTGGGGGCTGAACAGGACCCCCCTTGGAAGATCCCCGTGGGGTGTCTGCTCCCACACCTTTCTGTAGCAGTAGGTTGCTTCTCTTCCCCACACGGGCTCAGCAATGCCCACGGAGGTGTTAATGCCGACCCCCCTCCCAGAAGAGTACTTAAATGACGCTTCTAATTTTTCCACTGCTGAATCATTTTGTGGAGGCAGCCAAGCAATAGGCTTAGCCCACAGTCTCAGCTGACCTTATGTGTCTTCCCAGATGCCCAAAGCCCCAGCTGCTCCCTAACCAGCTGCCAAACCCACTGTTGTCCCCCCAAATTGCTTTCACATGCATCTATGCGTTGTCAATAGAAAATCTGTGGTGCACTGCAAGCAAAAAGACAACTGAATGTAAATGGCATTCTGATATCAAAATAAATAACAGTGGGGTGACTGGGGCTGAGAGTGTTTTATTCACGGTCAGAGCTTATTCTCGGGAAACCTCGCTATCTTTCACAGCCTAACTAAAGCTGACACGGTCTTTCCAGGCTGCTGCAACCCAGCATAGCAGGAGTGAGATCCTGCTACTGAGTTTTGGCAGAATGTGGGACTTTGGTTAAAGTGGGACACGTGTCTGTGCCTGAAGGGCTGCCGTGTACTTGCCTTTCCATGAGAAATCTGTGTGAATATAGACAGCAATGCCTGGGCTAGGATTCTTTGAAGGTAACAGAATTTCATCCGTCTGCCTGGATGTTTGCAGCTGGGGGCTGCTTGGAGGAAAAAGAGGGTGAGCAAAGAACCTGGAGATGATCAGAAAGGTGGGCTGTTTCCCTGCCTGCCTGCTAACTCACAGCACAGGGCTTTGCCTGGGAGGGCCTGAGAGCAGAGCTGCAGCTCAGCCCACAGTTCAGCACCTCCACAGAGGAGAGGGCTGGAGCAGTGGTGAAGCCCCCTCAGCTTTTCCCAAGCAATGCCAGAGCAAGGGGGAACCTGGGTGTATGACAGCCCACTGGCCTGGAACTTCTCAGCTGGGCGATTTTCTGCCCTTCACTCTGTACTCAGGGATGCTGGAAACTAGATTAGGGAGCAGGGAAGGGAGTACACTGGCCACTGATCACACTCTCATTTGGGGTGACTCACCAGTGGCTCTGCAAACCCTGGGATACACAGGGATCACAGACTCCAACAGTGTCAGCTTCTGCTGGAGCCATGCCATCAGGGGTGCCCTCTCTACCTTGAATGCAAAGGTGCAGGGTGGAAAAGTGATGTCACCTTGAGTAGGATGAGAAAATATGGTCCTCTCAGGAGACTTTTCCTAGAGGATTTCCAGGCCTGTGGCTCAGTTTTCCCAGATAGGCATCCCAGTTTCTACATTCACTGATTCCCTCTCTGTCTCACATGGTTTGTTCTCCATGACTGGAGCGGTTATTGTTGGCAGGGCGCAGCCATTTATTTTTGTTGTTGTCAGGTCTGGAGACCACTGACCTTCTCTATTCCAGGTCTGGATGGATGCAGGCACTCAAATCCTCTTCTCTTATGCCATCTGCCAGGGATGCCTGACAGCTCTGGGCAGCTACAACAAATACACCAACAACTGTTACAGGTAAGAGGAGCCTAAACTTCTTGTATCCTTCTGGAAATTTGATCAAACAGCACAGGTCTGCGTTAGAAGCAGCTGGAGGAGAGCTTGGGTCATGCTGCTTTGACTAGGGAGCTGCTCAGAGCACAGGGGCTGCAGAGGATTCAGCACAGGGATGGAGAGTGGCTGAGCTAACAGAGGAACTCCAGAAAATGGCTTTAATTGTGCTCTCCTGCACGAGTCAGCTTGGAAACGGGAGATTGGAGGAGGGGAGGAATGAAAATGAAGAGTGTCTCCAGCCTCTGTGTAGACACCACAGCCTATTTTGACAGGGTGAGTGGGCAGGGATGGCACAACCAGTGCTGCCTTCACTTGCTAGGCAGGGCAGGTGGTATAAAGAGGATGACAGGGCCCCCTGACTCCAGTGCTTTACTGCCGTCACGGTAATGTACTGCCAGTGGCCTTTTGACCCTATCAAGGAGATTAATCAAGTCTGTCTGGACTTCTCCATGCCCTTGGATTACACATCTGTTTTATCCATGGCCTGACATAGGGCTCAGTGGAGCCATCAGGAGCACTTCTGACACCTTCTACAGAGCCCCAGGAATCAGGGGCTTTGTTCTTCCTCCAGCACAGATGTGAAAATGGAATTGTACTTGGGAGGCTTCAATCATCTCTCCTTCTGTTCTCCAATAGGAGCTGCCACGGCTGTTGGTTGGGCAATTAATACTTTCCTGTCTCTCCTGGAATGTATCTGTCACCAATGGAGTGGTGCACTGATGCCTTCCTCTAATTCCTTAGGTGCTTTGCACTGGCAGCTTAGCTCTGGGTGGTCCAAAAGTGCTGGGTGTCCACACTGCCCCATAGCAGCTGATGCTGTGGGTCAGCTCTGGCAGCTGCCCAGGCAGGATCCTGGGGTGTGGGGCTTCTAGCCCAGCCAGCTCAGACTGGTGCCTCATATTTGCAGGGAGCAAGTGCATAAAAGTTTCAGGACAAGGAGCATAGCACATTCCTGCCTCCATATGAATATAGTTAATAAAGACAGTATAGACACAATCCTTGTCAGGTGAGGATTCTTGTTAGCCCATTAACCCTTGTTTACCAGAACTGCTGAATCTGTATGTGTTCATGCTTTCAGATGCTCCTCTTTCTTGCCTGCATTTACTTTTGCTACCTCTTCCCTCTTCTAATTTGCTCTTTTCTCTACTTTCTGTATTGTTTTTCTTATTCTCTTGACTCTTGTCAGCTTTTTTGTTGCCATGTCCCTGTGTATATCATTGTGTCATCCTATTCACAAGCCGCTGGTGGTGCGTCATTCTCTGTGCCATGTGCAGTGGTAGGTAGGCTGATATTTGGCTTTGTCCTGAGCTTTTTACTTCTGAGGGTGTTCAAAAACAACATTGTTGTTTCTTGGTTAATGCTGCCCAACTAGGCAAGCTGAGTACTGACACGATCCCAAGTGGAACCATTCTGCAGCGGGAAACACTGATTTCTCTCTGGTCTCCTCCCTGCAGAGACTGCATCATGCTCTGTTTCCTGAACAGTGCCACCAGCTTCATTGCAGGCTTTGCCATTTTCTCAGTGCTGGGCTTCATGGCTCGAGAGCAGGGCGTACCCATTGCAGAAGTGGCTGAATCAGGTAACATCAGATAAGATCTACATCCTCTCTTGCTATGGGAGTCTGCAGAAAGGTCTGCAGGACCAGTGCTCCATGACACATCTTTCAGCCCTGTGTGGGCAAGAAGCCATGGTGATACAAACTTTGAAGAAATATGTGAGTTTACTCTGTGCTGCAGGGCGGTGGTGGCAGGTGATGGTGTGGGGGGCACACATGGTCATCCTGTGGTCTGTTGGCAGGTCCTGGCCTGGCTTTCATAGCATATCCAACAGCAGTAACAATGATGCCTGTGTCTCAGCTCTGGTCCTGCCTCTTCTTCCTCATGCTGATCTTCTTGGGACTGGACAGCCAGGTACAGCAAACACCCCATCTCATCTAACACCCAGATGCCTGTCCCTACTCTGAGCACTCCCCATGGTCATTGTAAAGTATAAGGTGGGTTTCTGCCTTGCTGGTACCTTCCATATGTTCTCTGCCTTGTACGCATCACTTGCGCATTGAGGGAGCTCAGAGGCAGGGCCAGTGGCAGGCCAGTGGTAACACGTGCTGGCATCTCTGTTTAGTATCCTCCTCCCTGTGTGTGTATGAGGATGTCCCAGCTACATCCCTTCCCATCTCTGTGCCAGCACCGAATCTGTGCACACAACAGAGGGAGGCCCGGCACAGAGCAGGGCAGTCTGGGAGTGGGAATGAGGCTGTTTTCTCCCAGCTGCATCCCAGCAGAGCAATCCCTGTGTCCTCTTCTCACTGCTGGGCCCATCTCTTACCATCTCACACCTCTGTTATGCTGGGAGCAAACCCCAGCAGAGCACCCTGCCGAGCGCAGTGTGCAACCCTGGCGTGCTGTGATGAGGGATGCAGGGGGTGTCCTGGCGTGTCTGCCAGGCAGGGTGGTCTGCTGAGGCTCTGCTCTGCAGCACCTCAGCCCCAGTACCTGGAGAATCAGACCTTCCTCCTCTGTTTCTGCTGGCCCTTGGTGGAAGCAAGACAGATGAAAAGGGAAGACAAAAAAACAAGGATCTGTGTGGCGGGAGGCAAAAAAGGACGGTGAGAGAAGTGTGTGCTTGGGGAAGGAGAGACACTGATTTTTCTGACCTGTTTTCTTCTGCAGTTCGTCTGTGTGGAAAGCATGGTGACAGCTATTATTGACATGTTCCCAGGACTGTTTCGGAAGAAGGGGCGTCGGGAGCTGCTGATCCTGGCCATTGCAGTCATATGCTACCTGCTGGGCTTGCTGCTGGTCACTGAGGTAAGAAAGGAGTAGCTGGGTTATACAGTTGAGCACCAAAACCCCTGCTACACAGCTCTGCAGATCTGGGCAGAGACAGCAAGCTCGTCTTTGCTCCTGTTAATTATCCTTCATTTCTAATGCATTAGCCGGTGTCTCTCACAGCCAGTGCTGCTTTGACCCTGTGTGATGCTGGTGCACTCTCTGCACAACTGAGCCTTCCAGAGAGATGGTCCCACAGCCCAGGGAGGCTGCTTGACACACAGCTTTGTGGAAATACCAGACCTGATCACTAAAACAAGCTGAGCTGTTTGAAAACAAGCTCTTCTAAGGGCAGTGATCGTTTGCTGGCTGCTTTCCACACAAAGCAGAGCAGCAGGAGGGGAGCCTGGGAGTAATGGCTGCACCGTAACCCTGCCTGAGCCCGTGGGAAGTCTGTGATCCCCGGGACCAGAAGGAGCAGAGCTGTGTCAGCATGTGCACAGTATTCACACTGCTCTGCTGCTGAAAGTCAAACACCTCTTCCTGCACAGTGTTGTGCTGTGCTGTGCTGTGCTCTGTGTGCATAGCACATGCTTGGGTGGGGGTCTTAGCACTCCTCTGTGCTGCCTCCATGCGCTCTGTAGTGTCAACTAATTCCTGCTAAACTCCTTAGGCACTGATGAATGATCCTCCAACAGGATCCTGGCTAAGGATCTGCTGAAGGCAGCTCCCACTGCAATTGATTTGAATGAAACTGTGTGTCTAGAACCCTTCAGTATTATTTGAAGGCATCTGCTTGACTTGGAGGGGCTTTCTCTTTGAGAAGTCACATGAAAATTATCCAGTGGCCTGTAGAGGTAGCTGATGGCGACTCCTCAGGGCTCAGCTCAAAGGCAGAGGCAGGAGGAAAGCTACATGTCTCTGCCACTGCAGAGCTTGGACCTTGAGCAGTATGTAAAGCTGGATGAAGATAAAATGAGGTATCTGAATATCCTGGTGCTCAAGATCTCAGGTTTTTGGGTGCAAAGTTCTGCACTGCTGCATGGTATTTTGTAATGATGCTGGAAACTTGCTAACTGATTTAAAACAAACAAACAAATTGGCTTCTGCTCCTATGAACTTAGAAGCCAGTCTAGCCCAGGAGGATCATAAAATAGGCATGAAATACTCTCCTGCCACCAGGCCTGACTGTCTTTTTGGGACAGAGTGGGGGCAGCCCCAAGAAAAGGCTCTCCTCCCACCTGCTCTAGGCTCAGTGTTTCTGCTGCTATTCTTCTGCTTGCCTTACTCATTTTTCCCTGACATGGAATAGTCTTGCCATGGCTCTGTCTTTTCTACCTCTTCAACAGGGTGGCATGTACATCTTCCAGCTCTTCGACTACTACGCTGCCAGTGGCACGTGCCTGCTCTTCCTGGCTGTTTTTGAAGTCATCTGTATAGGATGGGTGTATGGTAAGTGGAGGACAAAAATCTGTGTTGCTCTTTCTCAAGGCAAGAATGGGGGGTTGAGAAGTGGGAATGGATAGAAAAGATCCTCAGGGGGGCAAAAAAATGCTGTAATTACCCTCTTTCTTGTCTGGTTTTCACTGTGTTTCCTTGCAACATTTCTTAATTGCTCCACATTTAGAGTAGGAATGTTTTTTCCTTCTCTGTAGGTGCCTTGTGTTGAACTACCTTGCTGTTTTTCCCATCTGCCCTTTGAATTAGAAAATCAGCTATAGCGGATTGACTGCTGTTCTTTGGTGTCTGTCACTGTCTGCTTACACTGTGCATTTAGTTTAGTCCTATCAGTTAATTTAACACAACACGCAGGATGCAGACCTGCCGTGTGCCAGTTCTGTGATGATATACGCTTCCTGTTTGCACAGGCTGTGATGACAATTCCCTCAAAAAAAGGAGGGACTGCTCTGGCTCTCAGTGAAGTCTGTAACTAAACTACTCAGGAGCAGGATTAAACTAAGCCCAGCAAACTATGAGAAGAAAACAACTGCTTGTTAATATGTGCAGTAAGAAGAGCATACTCTGGTATTCTACAGGAGATCTCTTCCTGGGCATTCAGTTCATCTCTTTGAAGCTTGTGTTGAGGCTGATGGTTTTGGGCAAAGAGTCTAGTTGTGTGTGATACAGGGAAGCTGCTCTCCCTCCTTAGCTTTTTGGAGCTATGTGATCTTGGTTCTTTTAAGGATCGTGCAAAGCCATAGTAGATGCCTGCTTAGACCAGACCCTCAACAATCCACAGTCACACATCTGCTAGTTTCAACTACTTCAAGCAGCATTGCCATCCTAACCTAAGGAAAAGACTACAAGCACAGCATCATGCTGTGTCTCAATGGTCAGGAGTGGATGATCATGGAGGAATACAATAGAAGAAAAATTAGGAATTATACTTTCTGTGAATGTTTTTCCAGCTTTTAACAACTTGTTATAGAACCATAGAATGGTTTGGGTTGGGAGGTCATCTAGTCCACCCTCCCTGCCACTTTCCACTAGACCAGGTTGCTCAAAGCCCTGTCTAACCTGGTCTTGAACATTTGCAATGATAGTGCATCCACAACCTCTCTGGGGAACTGTTTCCAGTGTCTCAGCACCTTCAGAGTGAAAAATTTCTTGCTTATATCCTCTCTAAATCTATCCTCTTTCAATTTATAACTGTTAACCCTTGTCATGTCACTATATTGAAGGCTGCAACAAGGTCTCCCTGGAGTTTTTTCTTCTCCTGGCTGAACAGCCCAAACTCTCTCAGCCTGCCTTCATAGGAGAGGTGCTTCAGGCTTCTGATCATTTCCATGGTCCTTCTCTGGACCCACTGTGACAGGTCCATGTCTTTCTTGTGCTGAGGGTCCTAGAGTCAGGTGCAACACTCAGCTTGTTGCCCAGGGATTTCCACAGCCAGAAGTGAAATCTATTTATTTCTCTTTTGTTAATTTTCCTGACTGACTTGGTTAAGCATTTATCATCCATAAAATACTGCAGCTAGGAGTTCCATGGCTTGAATAAGTGTCAGTCTCTTTGCTTGTTTTAAATCTGCCACCTGCCAATTTCATTTGGTGCCACCTTTGCCTTATCATAGACAGTTCAGTCCCTGTGTGCTTTCTTTGGTGCTTACAATTTTTTAGAGGTTGCAGCCTGCAGTGCAGGTGCTGATGAAGGGGTTATCAGTTTCTCCAAATGTTTTACCTACAGCAGGAGCCAAGCGCTAGTCTGGATGAACTCCTGTCTTCCTGAAATGGTAGCTGATCCAGCTGCTTGGATTTGACCTCCAGGGAATGCAAGAGAAGCAGATATATAAGAAAGATTTATTTAAGAGATGTCCTGCAAGGGAAACTCACCTGACAGCTTCAATGCCAGACCCTGGCCAGATTTTAATCTAGAGGCATCTTCTGCCCAGTCCTTCTGGGATTTATAGGGACATGGAGATCCCCATCCATCTGTGACAGGGCTTCATCATCACACCATGCTAAGTTAATTCATTAAACTGAATTATGGTTTAAGGAATGCAGCCTCCCTGCCATTTTTACAGCCAGAGAGGCCATGTGCCTTTTCTGATGACCCATGGAGAGGAGCAGTGTCAGACAATGAGTAGCAGGAGGGATGGTGCTGCCCCATCAGCCTTGAAGGGAAACAGAGTAATTGGGGACAGAGAAATGGCCCTTTTCCTCACCACCACCAGTACATTTGTATCACTCCACACAGTGGGATTTGTGGGATTTTACCCTCTTGATGTTCTGCTTTGCATCCATTGGGAAAATTCTCATCCAAAATGTAGTGAGAGGGCCAAAGTGAGGCATTTTAATGGAAAAAAAAAGTGCCTGGTGCTCATTAGAGTTATTTTTTTTTCCCCAGCCTCAGAATTGGCAGGGCTGAGCCTCTTGCTTACACTGTGAAGAATTACAACATTTCTGCTAACACAAATATGCGTTCTGAGTTTCCCCTCTCCCAGCACATACGCCAACCACCCACCACTTGGCAGCTTCCCTCTGCTGCCAGGCAGCTGCTCTCCCGAAGATCTGAGGATTTCCTCGCGTGCTGCTCTCTGCCTGTGAAAGGATTGTGCAGCATTGGACCTGCTGGTCATGTTTGCTAGAGAGGAGTGCTGGAGGGATTTTGGTCCGCTCCATGCCCCTCTTCTTCTCTCCCTTCCACTTTGGGACAAGAAGCCTTTCTATAAGCAGGCATGGGTTTTGAGCACTGGGATTCACAACATGATGCTACCGAAATGTGCTGCAGACAGGATATTTTCCAGGCAGTCACAGCATGCACACTAGGATTAGCTGCTCCAGGGGAAAGCAAGGGCCTCAATCACTACAGGACATCCAGGGCTAAAATCATTAGGACTGTTTAAACAGCTAAAGCAAACTGATGCCAGTGGGTACCCGTGAGTGGCCCCAGGGCAAACCTGTGTTTTGCTGCAATAAATCTCTCTCTAGCTCTGTTGCTCACATGCAGCGTGGCTTCCACAGGCAGCAGCCTCCTTTTGCCTGGATCCTGCCTGTCGGGTTTGCCCTAACTTCACGTGCCTCATCCTCTCAGATGCACTGGCTACAGGCAACCCTACATGCTTGTTCATGGACAATAAGAGGTCTGCCCTGTGCACCTGGTACCCAGAGGATCTGCAGTGGTTGCAGTGCCACAAGGCCTCCGTTGCTGGCTCTTTGCACAGGTTTAGTTCAGGTGTTGATGCTGCAGGTTTGAGACAGAGAGGGAGCAGATACAAGCTTAGCACCATGGCATGGAGCCAGGGTCATCACCTATTGAAATGTTGTGGATGAAGTTTGGTATAGATGAATGCAAATAAACGCAGCTTGGAAGAAACGACAGGGAGGCATTTCTCATAGATTCCAAACTAGCAGACTTGTGAAACTCACTGTTTTTTGAATCTTGTAAAAATAAAATTAAATCTTGGTCCCTTTCAGTTTGGGTCTTGCTTGCGGTCCTTATAAGCTACATAAAATGAGATGGGCTCCATAAGGACAAGACATAAGCAAATCTGTGGTTGGATTCATGTGGAATTTATTCCTGTGAATTTATGTAGCAAAATGACATGATTTGTCAGAAAAGCATGCAACCACTTTGAAGGAATGCAGGATTGATCAGCACAAGAGAAGTGGTACCAGCATGCATGGTTAACTGACCGGTGCCTGCATACCATTCTTCCTTGTTTTGGGATATTGCAGATAGCAGCAAACCTCTTTGTTCATTCCAACAAAAATATCTTTGGGGAAGTCTTTATGTTTTTCTCTGCAGGAGCTTTATCTAATCCTCCTAATGTGCTGGGAAGGAAGGGCACATTCCTCCAGCACACGTCCTTCAGCTTCTAATTTGCTTGCAAAGGCAATGTTGAATGACTGAATTGATGACTTAAGTTTAATTACTTTTTCCTCTGCCTGTGAAACTTAGAATATATAAAACCTCCGGCTCATATACTTCCTGAGAACGTTCATGTCAGTCTCCATTGTGTTTCACCACGTTACCCACTGACTGCCACAGTGGCCATGGAAATGCAGGACCTGATGGTTGTACTACAGAGAAGAAGGATAAGGATGGGTGGAGGCACATCGTAACTAACAACTTTAGTTTTGGCTTGTTTTCTTGGTGGAGGATGGATGTGTTTGTGTTCTTCTCTTTGTTTGGCATTTTTGTATTTCTTTAATTGACATGTCTCTTTGACTAGATCCTACATCCAAATTTGCAGGGAAGTTTTATCTGCCACAAAGCTGTGTTACTAATCAATTTATCTGTCCCTTCTGACATCACAGTGTGTTTCTGTGGAAACACTACATGGTGTAAGACACTGTGCTATACTCATATTATAAACTGCAATTCACGTCATTTCTATCTCCTTTTTTTTTTCACCCTGTGGATAATTTGAGCTTTTTGGCAAAATAAATTTTATATACCATCTCCTTTCATCCCCAGTATATTTTTAGAAATGCTATCTGAAGCCTCATGATATTTACAGCTTGGAGGTTCTCTGGTGTAGGCTGGGCTCCCACACAAGGTTGCATGTCCCTTGGTATGCCACAGCTTGTTGTCTTTGCTTGAGGATACTTGTTAACTCGCCAACTCAACACCATGAGGTGTTCAAAGAACTACCCCCCTCCAGTCTAAATACTTCAAAAAGCTGGGTTTAAAAGAGATTTTCTGCAAGCATTAGTCATGGGATATAGAAAATAATGCAAAGAATTACGAAAAAATAGGAAAGCACACATAGTGCGCTTTTATAGAAAAAATATATTTAAAGGAAACATAATATGGGAATTTAATTCTGAGACATAAAAGCCACAAACCAAAATAAAACTCACCAAACCCCAAACACTCACAAGTGTGGCCAGTTCTCTAGGTACATGTTTTGCCCAGTCCAGCCTTCTGGTGTTAAGATGCAAAGAAGCAAGGTCTCATTGTGCTTGCAGGTGAGAACCGTGGTGTGGCCATGAGTTCATAGGTGGATGAAAACCCCCAAAAGCAAAATCCTATTTTACCAGCTAAGCATGGTGATAAAACTTTAATAAGACAAATACGCTATTATTTCATCCTAGAGCTGCTTTTTGTGGATAGACTATTTTCAATTTTTTTGTCTAATATTGTCTTATTTTACCCGAGGCAGTCTGGTATAGTATCTCTGGTTAGTTCTGTTTAGGAAGGTGTTAGGGAATCTTATCAATCTTATGAATGACTTTTTGATTTTTCTTCATTTTAAATCTCTTTCTGGCCAACATTAGGCTCTTGATCCTTGAAGATGTTTATTACAAGGTCTGCTGAAGTCCATCTGCATGATGTTGTTGCCTCGAAATGATATTTCATACATTTCCTCTTTGTGCCTTGGGCTGGGAAGAGTCAATTAGAATTAGGTTAGAATCCAGCCAGTGGCAGGACTCTTAGATGTTTTTCGGAGGTATATCCAACTCCAGTGCACCATGAGATTCAGGTGGGTCCCACATACTCTGAGCAACATAATCTAGTAAGTGAAATTAATGAGGAGAGAAGAAGGAGATCAGGCACCCACTGGACAGCTCTCATTGGACAGTACAGCAGCACTTGCAGACAGAAGGGTTGGTTTCTGGAAGAGTTTGGATTGTCAGTTTGTGCCAAAAATTAAGTGTTCTGTGGAAGGCAGGTCATCAAGCCCAGCTCTGGGGAGATTCTTGACAAGCCTAACAGCATATTTGTTTACAAACAGAGGGTTATGTTAGGTGTTCCCCACTCTCTTTGTTTCTTTTAGCACTATGGACTCGTGCAATCCCATGTGCTCAACCTGCAAGAGCTTTTTCTTGCTGATCTATAAACCAGACACCCTTCCTTTCCTTGTGCCAGTCCTTACCTGTACATGGGCTGCATCCTCTCACTTACAGCTGCTGCTCTCTGAGGGACTGTGTGCTTCTTCTATGTCAAGCCTTCTGACAATTTATGGATGAATTTAAAACCCTCCATCTCTATTTAGCCACAGATGGGCCTTTTCAATGCCAGAAAAGCCCACCACCTGCTGCTCTATTATTAGGATAGCCATGTTTTTACCAGGAGTAAACACCGAGGATAAAGGAAGTTGGGATCTGATGTGAATAGTGGTTGGAGGAAACAACAGTGATCTGACCTCTGACTTTGTCTCTGTGACGGTTGGTGGCCAAGGTGCCAACCGCTTCTACGACAACGTTGAGGACATGATTGGTTTCCGGCCGTGGCCCCTGATCAAGATCTGCTGGTTGGTGTTCACCCCGGGTCTGTGCTTGGTAAGTGCAAGTCTGGCCACATGGTATGTTACTCTGGGTCCCTGAGTTCCCAGTAAAAAAAGGTTGATTTGCCTCCAAGGTGCTGGTGGAATTTTTTCAAACTGCTATGGAGAAGCAGAAGCTTGTCCACAGCTGAGGTGGCTAATTTTTTTCCTTTGTAAAGTAAAGCCTTATGTTTTGCCTGGACAATTAATTGAGCCTGAAAAGCCGCTTTGTTTACTGTGAAGGCAAAGAGAAATATATCCTAAAAGCCTGGAGAGGTTTGGTCAAATTACTTTTGAATGGAAGACTAGTGAGAATTACCCTGCTCTGAAATACTTGCTTCAGCCTGTGTTCCCGGGATTGCCTGTGGTTTGGAAATGTCTTTCCACAGCTTTCTATATTATTAAACCACTTGTAAAACTTCTGTGACTGTGTTTAAAGAAAATGTACCCAAAGTCAGGCAAATTCTTGCCTGTTTTGAATTTATGTCCACAGTCTTGCTCCACTGACTTTTACATGAATTCTGAGCCAAATTCTGCTCCTGCATCTGATGTTAAGAGTTGTTTTCTTTGACCTCAGTGGGAGCACTGATGGGATCTATAGCTACAACTTAAAAAATATTCCTAGTCCTTCATCCTTAGGCTCCCACAGGACTTGAAGATCAGGGAAATTTTCAGACTAAGCCTGAGCCAGCCCAAACCATCCGAAAGGTCTGTAGCTAGAGAGCCATGGGAGGGGTAAATCTGTGCCCGCACATGGTACTTCTGGAGGGCTTCTGCCAGGAAGAACAACAATTCCTGGCTTTGATATGAATAAATTGCTGTCTCAGTGTTGCTGGACCCTCAGAGTTGCTGCCAACTTTGCTTACACTGAACTCTTAGGAAGCCTGAAGGCTTTACACCGCGGAGATGCCTGGCCCTGGCTCAGAGGTAACTTCTTGTGCAGCCAGCATGCACCAAGCTCAGCTCACCATAAGTAGCCAGGTCCATGCTAGCTTGTACAAGACAGCACACTCACTGCCACACAGATGGTGCTTGCAGGGTGGCCAGGCTGCTGGGCTTGGCTGCTCCCTTTGCTCTGTTTAAGTCTGTGTTTTCTGCTCCTCAGGGTGTCTTTCTGTTTTCCCTGATCAAGTACACACCCTTGAAATACAACAATTCCTACGAGTACCCAGCCTGGGGCTACGTGCTGGGCTGGCTGATGGCACTCTCCTCCATGGTCTGTATTCCTCTCTACGCCATCTTCATCCTCCTGAAAACCAAAGGACCCCTCAAGCAGGTACTGGGGTTGTGGTCACTGGGCATGTTGCTGTTGCTTCCCCCAGATGGCTCATGGAAGGGTTCCCAGGGAAGATGCACACGGCATATCTCTCCTGCGAGAAGGCAAGGGAGGGTGAGAGTGGCCCTTCCCCAGAATGTTCTGTAGGTCTTGTTGGCAATTTGGAGGGCTTGAAGTGTCTCAGCACAGTTTCCAGGGTGGTCATCAAATGTCCAGAGTCTTCCATGAGGTGTTGCACCACCATGTTCAGTGCAATACATAGACATATATATATATATAGTATATATACAGTAGGTAGCAATGCAAACCCAGTGCAAAACCAGGATCTGTTTTGCCTTTACTTCTTTTACTTTACTTTTATTCCTGGGTCAGGACTACGTTATTTTCAAAAAAGAAATTACCCAGAGATATTAGAGAGGACAGGCTCACAGAGCTGTAAAGTCTACCCTGTGCCATGCCCAAGCCTGTCGTCTTTCACTGTAGGCACTTTTGCCCTTGTCCTAGGAAAAACTGTATTTAGGGAGATGGTGTCATGGAGATGACATCTCACCTGACCCACAAAGATCTGAGCGATGTACAGTTCATCTAAATTTCTACACAATTTCTCTTCTGGTCCTTCCCCATCCTTACTGCAGCTGGCTGTGGGTTGGGGTGGGCAGAGGGAGCAGGTGAACAGGGAATGGGAGCATCCCTGTTGCTGTGGTGTGGGTGTGATGGTCACATCGCGGAGTCATGGAGAGGAGGACCCTGCACTGCCACCACATCCAGGGATGGGCTGGGTGCAGGATGGTCTGGTTGGCTCCATTGTCTCAAGGAAGGTGAATCGGTGCCCGCAGGGGCTCTTATTTGCTGGCTGGGAGATGTGTCAACAGGGAGAGACAAGAGTTGTGGCAGAGCTGGCTAATGTCTATCTCAGGCTCAGGAAAAGATACAGGGCAAGGCCCAGACAGGAATGGTAGCAATTAAAGTCTTCTGTGAAACACTGAGAGGGGCATAAGCCACGTAGGCAGGAAGGTAGAGAAGTATGAAGCTCTGAAATAGTTTCTGTTTAGCTGCCTTTTTCCCTCTGGACTCCTGATTGCTGTTGGTAGACATGAAGAGATTATGAGTTTGGAAGAAAGCTGGGAATTGTACAGTATGAGGAACTTCAAGTGAATCGTTTGCCAAGGTGCTGTGATATGGTTTGCTCCCAAGTTCAGAGACCTCTAGTCCTGCCTCTTACAGCCCTCTCCAGTGCTCTGGGCTGTTTAGCAGTGATGCATCTTCAAACTCTTGGCTGGTTTGAAGAGTTTGACTGGGTGGCTGACATACCTGACTCCCCACAGCTCAGAGGCTTTATATGTCCAAATGAGAATGTGGAGATGTCAGTCAAGTAACTGCCCACATGTCGTGCCTGCTAAACAAGCAATATCTCTCACCAGTGGCAAAGTGCTTCAAGCCTTTGCACTAAAGTTCTGCTGTGATTAGTGTTAATGCTTATTGCAGAGCACTCCTGAGGAACTGATTTGGCCCATTTCAGATGGGGGTTTTTCTGTTTGCCTTGGTTTAAATTATATTATTTGTAATTTCCAGGGACCCCTCAGTTACATTAGTATGAAGAAACTTCCAAAGATGTGATTTAGCTTTGTGGAAAGGAATCGGCTGCTAAACCTGGGTTGATTCAGGGCAGAATCAAAGCCAGAAAGCCAGCCACATGATACCTCCTGGAATATTTGCACCTGTTTGAAAACAAGTTTTCCCAAAATATACCTGTTCTCTTTTTCCAGACACACCCCAGAAATGTAGTGAAATAATTTCCTGGCACAGATGCTTCCAGGAACAGTGCCTTTCAACTGAATATTGCAAAACACTCACTGAAAGCAAGTTTGTAATTGGTAATTATGATCAGTCACTGCAACAAACCCATGCCTCTTGTTACACTTGACCGACCAAGAAACACAAATGTTGTTTCCTAATGTGTCTGATTAAGGCAGCTCAAGCTCAAAAGACTGAAAATTCACAATGATCTGCTCACAAAGCAGCTGCAGACCAAGGTCAATTTCAGAAATCACAGGGCAAATAGTTTTGAATAAATGAACAAAATCCATGATTCTGGCAGGCTCTTCACAAGGGGTGGGAGCACTAAAATTAATCCAACGAGTCATGGATGACTTGGCTGCTCTGCTGGGATGCACTCTGCAAGGGAGGAGCGTGTACTGGCCTGAACAGCTTGTGATGGAAAAAGTTAGTAACTGTGAAAGCCAGTTTTCATCAGGGAAATTATATACTGTCCCAGGGAGCCTGGCAGGTAGCTGCAGGACACTGAGTGTTAGTTGCCTTTGGGAGGCGATCAGGAGCTCAGGAAGGTGTGTGGCACAAGAGGGACTTCAAAAATCGATCAGTAACACCAGAAATTCACAGCAGCTGTCCCTGTGAGCCAGCACTTTTTCCCCAAGGAGCTCGAAGATACTTGCATTTTTAAAGAATAAACTCCCCAAAGCTGTCACAACGCTGCATATGTGTGTGTGTAAGAACCTGTAGCACCTTGCATTGAACCTAAGGGCAGGCAGCTGCCTCACAAACCCTGTCTTCACCATCGCAGTCTAGCTGTCTGGCAGAGGGGAGCTGGGGTGGTTTTGGGGCAGGAAACAATTTGCAGAGGGTCTGCTTCACCTGGGAAATGACACTGAGGTAGGTATCACCTACAACCCTGTTTTGGACCACAGGGGATGCCCAGCACTTTCTGATGATCAGACCATTCAAAAGGCTTCGCAGCTCTCACCAAAATGAGTGGCAAGCGTGGCTACTTGGTATATGAATAAAAAGGGCTTTATGACATTATCTTCTATTGCCACAGAAAATGGCTGTGGTGCCGATTGCTGGCATCCTCCCTCACAGAACCAAGCCTGTGAGGAGTCCAGCTAAAGTGAGCCTGCTCTCCTCCCTCTCTCTTTCACAGCCGTTCAGTGGGAGAGGAGCAGGGAGCTGGGAGCAGTGGCTCTCTAGATGCCTTTGCCCCCAGCAATGGTTGTGGATCACTATTGGCTGTCAGTTTGTTTATCAGCTTAATTAACAGAGACTTCCTCTCCACAGCGGCTGATGCAGCTGATTTCCCCAGCAGAGGACCTGCCACAGCCGAAGAAGCACGTGGCGGGGCTGTCCGAACTGAGGCGCCAGGGATGGTCTCCTCTGATCCAGGAGGTGCTCAGCATCACAGAGAGAGAAACCCACTTCTAAGGCAGACTGATTTGCTCTCTCCTTCCCGAAGTGGTTTGTTTTCTCTCCCGGGCACTTCCCTTCTCTCCTTCACGTCCGAGACAGAAGCATCTGGGACACCCTCTCCTTCCAGCCAGCTGGTTGCGCCCACTGGGGACAGTATTTCTTTTGATGCCCTGGGGACAACTCACCCTGCCAGTAGCTGGGGAGACTGCAGCACACTTTTGTTAGAAGTGTCCTTCAGTACTGACACTGGTTTGGAAGAGAAAAACAACATAGTAACCAAAAAAAAAAAAAAAAAAAGAAAAAAAAAGGTGCGAAAGGTGCATTCATGTTGGGATGAGGAAAAGAAACCACAGTGCTGAGAGAGAGAAGAGAGTAAAGGTGTGAAGGAGCCAAGTGAGTGATGCAAAAGCACAAAATGATGGGCTGTTAGTGCAGGAAATAAGTAGGTTGGTTCAGAGGTACATAAGAAGCTGGAGGATGACAAAGGAAAATGCATTGCTGGGTCACCTATGTATGAGGGAGGAAGGAACACATCATAGCCAATGACAAAAAGGAGGATGCAGTGTTAGTAGTTACAGCTTTAGCTTGTCTCTGAAAGGGAAGAGAGTGACAGGGTGCTTGATGCAATCACAGTTGTTCACAGCGGATCTCAAGGCAGTCTCACGCTGGAAAGTGAGTGAGGAATAACTACCTAGGGGACTTGCTCTTGGTCAAAACTACACGGCCCAGTAAAAACGCATCCGAGAGTGAAACCGATGAATATTTGACAATTCTTTCAGAAAATTCATGGCGTGCAGGAAAAGTCTCAGAGCAGCTGGTTAAAAAAAAAAAAAAAAAAAAAAGGAAAAAAGGAGCTGCAGGACAGCTGGGAGAAATGAGACCCTGGGGACTGCATGCCCACAAATTTAACTGCACTGTCGGGATATTTTGTAGAGGAATTAATGAAGGAGCTGATGGGCCTGGGTTGGTGCTGTAGAGTAGCTTTGGGGCAAGGGTGGGAGAATGATTGCACTCCCTTGGCTTTGCTGCAGGTGACTGCTCAGGGGATAAGGAAGACATAATCGGGCACAATAATCATCATCTCAGGCAAGATAAAGCATAATTAATAGGTAAGATGGGTTCATTGGAAACAGATTGAGTCGAATTAAAGGCTTGTCGTTGCCAGGGTAGTCAAAAATGTGAGGCGATGGCTGGGAGGAATTGTGCTCGGATGCGAGGTTTGGTGCAGTGCCAGATGACTCTGTCCTGTGGAGGCTGGGGCTGTAAAACTCCCTGTCAAATCCTGCTTGAATGCCGATCAGAATTTCACAGTCAAAACCACAAGAAAGGCCAGTGGCAGGTTCCCCCCAAGAGCTTTGCTGTGGTTGAAGGTACACGCTCTGGTGCATGGCTGTGATGCAATATTGGCGCATCCAACCACGCCAGAGAATGGCCATCAAAATGAATCACAGATGCCACAGGCTCCTTTCCCTTGTTCCAAGTAATTGCTTTTCCCTGTGCTGTGTGGAGATAAACGACCAGCACTGAAAGTAAGCAGGGAAATCGGGCCTCATCTGTGCAATTCGGTACCTATTCCAATTGCTATGGGAACCTTATCTTTTGCAGTTTCCTGTGAGTTTAACTGGAGAATTAGCATAGGGCAATCTTTTCCCCATTTAATTTCCTTTCTTTTAAAAACTACAAACTGCTGGTGAAATGAACACTGAAAGTCAAGTATCAGAATTTGTACCTCTCTGGGACATTATCACTTGATTGGAGATGTTTTACTGTGGAAGGTGGATAGAGCTGGCAAATCTCATTCACGTTCCCTACAAAGGACTGCAGCAACACATAAGACACCATTTATTTTATTTTTATTTTTTTAAAGAGCTGAATGTCACATTGCAACAGTAGTTGCAGGAAGAGCTTAGCATCTAGAGGCTTGCAGTCAGGCCTCATGGTAAGTATAGTTTGGTGGTTTTTCTTCCCCCTCCCAGCAATGTTGTTCACGATTCAGTATGAAGAGAAGTCATGGAGACGTGTTCACTCCTTTTTCTGAGGCAGTCGGGCAAAACTGCAAAAATCCTAGATAGAGATAAATCAGTTTTCAGTTTTGAGCACAAATGTGGGGCTGTGTTATTGAAAATAAATACTGCATGAACTGGTTCTTCTGTTGCTTATGTATAATCTGATAGTAGCACCCACCTCTGCCAGGAAGCAGCTTATTTTAATAAAGGCAGAGGAGGTATTGCTGTCCCCATTGAAAGAAATTCCAAAATTCCCAGGATCAGGAAATGAATCCAGTTTCTTTGGATGGGACTGACAGAACTTCAGGAATTTTAAGGGCAATCTCAGTCACCCAGAGTCATTTAATTTCCTTTGCTTTAAAAACTAAAACCTCGCAGATACACCCAACTGAGGAAACAAGGGAAAATGCCAATGTCTTTTACCGTAAGATCCTCAGCACAGTTAGAGACCAAGTAATAATTTTCTAAACTTATACAAAGATCTCAGGCATTGCTGCATGCATATGACAGATCTGACAGGTCTCCATCAGCCCCTGGAACTGGGCTCTTCTGGAGACCACTGAATCTGATGGGAAAATGCACCTGTCCTGCCCACCACCACGAATACAGTACTGAAGGGGTGGCATGGAGAGGAGGGAGGTAGTTTTTTTTTCCCCTGTAATTGTTGGTAACATGCCGAGATATGATGCACTTGAAGCTGAAGTCCAAGAGAAAGTACAAGGTGGCCATACCATGCTGCTCCTCCTAGGTGGAAGAAAAAGACTATGTATAGAAGAAAGGACAGACATCTGTCAAGCACTTAACTACCACTTTTGTGTTTTCATTTTTTTTTTCTTTTCTTTCCCCCATTAAAAAAAGTTGTTTTCATCCCTCTCTCCAGAAAGAAAAGCCAGGGAAATAGTTTACTGAAAAAGATACCAAGCCAAAAGATCTTGCATTATCCTTCTCCTTTCTTCCTTTCTTTCCTTACTGTTATTTCTCTTTACTCTGCTTCAACCTTTCCACCCTTCAGCAGTGACAGAAGGAAAAAAAAAGGGAAGGACACTTGCACTGTAGAAAATTTAAAGAAGGAAAGGTAAAACAAATGGCAAACAAGGCAAAGAACTTGTTAAGAGTTATTTCCTTGCTGTGTTCCTCCCACTGCTTATCTACTCTCCCAGCCAGAGAGGTTACATGTGTCCTTCTGGCACATTTCTTTGTTCCAAAGAGAAATGTGTAGTTCTCGAGCCTCTTCCCTTAGATCCTCATCTGAATGAAGATGATTCCTGATCTGACTGAACTGCTACCCCCTACACCTTGGTCATGCAGGGAGACATTGTAGTGATTTCAAATGGCTGACTTGTGAGCCCTATCTGTCCTCGCTCTGGAGGATACACCTAGGCTCTGGAGGTCTCTTACAGAAATTCTTGCACTTCTACCTTTGTCCAGCATCAGGATACCTTCAATTCATGTAACTCCAGTGCTCAACACAGTTTTTTGGGGAAAGAGAATTGCAGTGGCATTTCATCTTGGTCAGGGCTTGGCTCTTGAACCTTCTCCTGCCCCGGGTGACCATGGTAGCCCTCAGGCAAAGGACAGTGACCTGCTGTAGCTCCCAATGAGCTGGACATGCAGCTGTGCCCTCCCTTCAGCCCTCATCTTTACTTTTTGGGTGGAGAAAAGCCATGCCCACTCCAGCCCTGGTGCAGGGGTTAGCTACCAAGGATTGGAACCACAGCACCCTGAGCAAAGCTCTTGATTTGCCATTGACTCTGTGCAAGTATTGCTTGCCAAGGGCCGGAAGAGGACAATGAGCAGTAGGGACTGAGCTGGAGGAAAAAAGGCATTTTTGCTTAGAAGAATAGACTGGCTTCTCAGATCTTAGGTTGTGTTTGTGTTGTGTGAGTTATAGGTGTTCTGCAGCAGCTGTGTAGTTTGTGCTGGAACCTGAGGACTTCCCTGAGTTTTGCTTCCCCGGTGTGTGGCAAGAGGGGTTTGCTAAGGTGCTTTCCCCATCTTGAAGGGAGGTGGGTCTTGCACAATTAGAAATAAGAGACGTGCAGAGTGACTTGAGTGCACAGCAAACGAGCGCCAGGAGAGATAGTGGGCAGTCAGGAGGGTATAGAACACGTCAGGTCTTCTTGTTGTCCTTTGCTTTATTAGGTTACATGTGCTTATGTACAGTAACATCTTACTAATTAGCTAAGTCGTGTTTGAACAGAGTAAGAGGGGAGTAACATTCATCAAAGGACAAGATAAAATTATACATGCTGTCTAAAAGTAAGAATTAAAATTTAAGACTGGAGAGGCTGAGTAGATGTGCATATGCTGCTATCCAGTTCCCTATGCAGGGCTGCAGAGAAGGGCTGGGGCGTTAAAGGGAAAGTCTTTATTCCTGAACCTCTTTCTGGGGCCAAAGGAAGAGAAGAAATGTCTCTAACAGTGCTTAAAGTGGCAGTGGGGAGATTGTTTTGCTTTGTGTCGTTTTCAAACCCAGAATAAGCCCTCCCTCCTCAACTGCTTTTGGAGCACGATCCTGGGTCTGTTTTGAATCCCTGACCCATGACTGCAGAGGGGGGACATGTATTTTCAGAGCTGTCTGTTCCAGTTTGTCAAGCTTGAGCTTGGAAAGCTATGTGGAAAGGAAAGGGATTCCCAGGGAGAAATGCTTTCTATGTCTGTGCAAAGCCAGTTGTGGGCAATTCCATCCTGTCTTGCTTTTGGTGACATGCCAAGACCATTCTGTGAAATGGCCTTTTGATTTTCTCCTTTTTTTTTTTTTTTTTTACAGGCAGTAGAATAGTTTCCTGCCCAGCCTGGGTTACAGCCAGGACGGGGAGATCTATCCCACTAGCTGACTAGGGGATGGCTGCTCTGAACTGGAGGCGTGCTCTCACTGAATCATTATTTGCCAGTGGCCACTAAACTTTTCCAAAACACGCTTTATCGAGTGTGCAGCTTTTGTTGTACCATGGTGTAGATAGTGGTCTCTGGAGAAAGATGAGAGATTACAGGCCATCTGGTGCCTTTCTCGACCTCGTATTTTCAACAGGAGATGAAATAAGCTTCTTTTTCTCATGGAGGAATAAACCCACCCCCAAGCATAAAAGCAACCTGTCGCTTTCCCATATCCTGGAGAAGGGCCACTGCCATGTTGAGCAACACGAACTTGCCTCCCCACGCACTAGCTTTGAGGATGACCTGAGAGCTGGAGCCCAGTGTTTCTTGACCAGGCTCTCCAGAAGCAGAGGTGCTGCAAGCAGCACACAAAGGGGCCCAGGATCTGCTGAAGAGAAATCCCACCAGTGGCAAGGTACAGCAGTGTAAATCAGTAACCCTGGGTTAGCCTCTGGGTTAGCTGGGATGGTGGGAGGCAGTCTGGCAATGGGAACTGGCCTGGTGCTGGGGCTTAATCTCATAACTTTGGGGAAGACATGCCTTGGCAGTGTTAGTTTTCTGTGCGATGCTTTTGGATGAGGTATGAATTCCCCAGACAGGCCAGGTGAGTGTGGCTCCCCTTGGCACCGGTGTGATGGATATACCAGTCATGTAACAGGGAGACGGTGGTGGAGTTCTCTCTCCTGTGCTCTAGGCAGTCTTGTCCCATGTGTGTTTATCTCCCACCACCAGCACTGGGCTCTCCCACTCCAAAGGGCTTTTGCAGGGCTCAGCTTTACAACTCCTTTATACCTTCCCACAAGCAAAAGCTGCCAGCCAAGTAAAATGGAAGACTAGGAGCAGCTTCCAGTCATCCTGACCCATAAACCTCCTTGTCCAGAAGCCCAAGCGTGGGATTATGTCTCCACGTGGGTGAGCAGTGTGGACAGGCACAGTTAGTTTTTCCAGAGCCTGTGGGCAGAGGATATTCGAATATTTTCAGAACATATTGATTTTACAGCAGTAAGTTGGGAAAATACCTGGAATTAATTTTCTTTGTTGGTTTGGTTTGGTTTGGTTTGGTTTCATTTGGGTTTTTTGTTTATGAGTTACCTGCCACAGCCCACAGTTAAAAGATCTAGCTTTTAGAAGTTATTTGGTGCCTAAAATGTTACATTATTTTCAGTAAGACACCCAGCCCAACCTCTTTCGCAGTTCAAGACACGGGGTGGCATTTCCCTTGCATTTGGAGGTTGTTGAGCTCATTCCTACTTTCTTGCTTCCCTGGTCTCCTGATAGTTGGAGTTAGGCAGCTGGGAGTAGGGCAGGAGGATGCTGACCTGCATGATTACTTCTGGGGGGTCTCTCCAAGCAGTTGCCACAGCCCACGGTCAGGTGAGGCAGCAGCAGAACCTTTGCTGTTTGGTCTTCATGCACCCATGAGGTTTCAGGTGAAGAAGGCGAAAGGGACTGGTCCCTTTCGGAAAGTTATAGATACTGACCTGAGATCTTCCAGATCTCCACACGGGTGTGTGTGTGTTATGGCATCTGGGGCAGAATCATGCTTTGGTAGGTTTTGTCTTAATGACATCACTACTGTGATGTTGTGACAGAGGCCAGTCAATAAATGTGTGGCTGCTGGTGTTTTGAGTTTGTGAGCTTCTGGGCTTCAACTATAAGTGGAGGTAATTTGTAATCTTGCTAAAACTTTCCAAAACTTCTTCCCTCTCTAGAAGGAAGGGAAGTGTATTTTACTGTGGGCAGTTTTACTGTCAGCAGCACCTTCTGGCTGTTCTGTCCAAAGTCCCTCGAGCAGGCTGACGTAAGACATATCGAACGATGGCAAAGCAATTTCCCACTGTCCGATCCTATCGATAGGAGCAATTTCCCTGGAGGGGGTGAAACTCAATTGCTGCAAACAAGGGCTAGTTCTGGTTTTGTGCATCACATGGGCAAGCAGCAGCATGGCTGCAGGCTGGAGTCATTTTCCCTCTCGGTGCAAGCACTGTCTCTTCCCATGTGGTGATAAATGAGGTTGCACCCCTGTGGCACTTCACAGAGGAGCCAGGCCTTTGCTCTTCCTTCTCCTTTGGTCCCCAGGGCCCATGTACTTATCATGATGGAGCACCTGTGGTGGGCAGTGCTTATACTGCCTCTGTTGGTAACATGCCCTCGTTTGCATCTCATACCCAAATCTGTCCTAGTTTTCCTCCACATCTATCACTTTTTTTCCCACACTCCCGTGCTATTGAGGTCAAATGCAGCTGTGCAGTAAGGCTTCTCCCTGTAGGAAAGCATTGCCATATAATTGTACTGGGAAGTGGCATAAGCTGCCATCAGTATAACGGTACTTACGCTGATTTAAAGTGTCTACCTCAGAGCTTTTATCAGCATAAGCCTCTTAATAAAGAGGGAAAAAAATCATAGGAGCTACACCAATGATGTAACTAGACCTAAGGGCACATTGACTTTAAAGTTAGGTTGGTTCAACAGAGTATGTGATTTTGGTTAAATCTTCCAAAGTATGTGAGGATGCTTCTATTTATGTTCCATTCACACTAATTTTAATTTATATTAAGTCCATCAGGATCAAGTTTGAGCTAAGTTGAACACCGTGTTACTTTTCACACTCTTTCTGATGGATTAGAAGCAATAGACCTAAATCTTCCCAGTCCCTTTTGACAGCAGTTTCACTGACAGAAAGATGATCAGGTTTTTTAGCTACATTTATCAAAACGCTCTGCAGATACAGGCCCACTTTCATCAACGTGACTATGTCCACTTATTACCCAAATGGTCTTTAAACTGGAATAATCATGTTTCAAAGTGGGCTGCTCTGGTTTAATTTAGCCTAATTTGTTTTGATTCAGATGGGCAACACTGGTTAGTTATGGGTAGGTGGGTAGGTGCTGCTGTTACACAAGTCCTACTAGAAGTCCTGTTCCCTGCAGAAATCCCATGATTGGTGTCCATGATATCTCTCGCTTCTGATTCCCAGGGCCTTGTGCTCCTTGTTGGTGTGCTGGGAAGGAGGTGCATATCACAGGAGCACTGGACACCCAGTTTCACTCAGATACCCCTGTGGCAGGGAAGACAGCTGGGAAGATGGGGGCAAGAGGAGACTCTGCCATGCTTAGAATCTGCTCCCAAACCCCACCATGGACACCAGCGGTACATGGCCTCTGGGACCACCTGGGAACCTCAGTGTCCCTGTGCCACCTGGACCCCAGGCATACTTGCACTCTGGGGACTCCGGCCTTTGGAGCATCTCTGGAGAAAGTTGAAAACCCACAGGCAGGTGCCATATTCTCACTAGTGCTTAGAGACCAACCAGCAGTCAGCTCGAGAGCTCGCCGGCAGCTGCCGGGAGGCAGGCGCTGGTAATTAAACCTCACGCCTTGGAAGGGCAGCTCAGGTCTGACTTTGCCCGGCAGGAAACGAGTCTGTGTCACAGTGAGATGCTGTAGGTGTCACCCCCATCAGAGGATGGGCTGGGCTACCCACAGGTGTTGGCTATCCTCAAGCACCACCTCCAGCTGTGCTGTGGCTGGGGAAGCAGACGTGAGGGTGGCTCAGCTTTCGTTTCGCTTCAGTTGATGACAGAAGCCACAGACGTGCTCTGCCGTGTGAAGCAGTGTGTTTCTCTTCTCTCAGAAACTTCCACGCGTACAGCCCTATTTATTTCAATCAAATGGAAAAAATGGTCCTACAGCTAGGAGAATTCTAGCCACAGGAACTGGAGGTACAGGGTCTTAATTGAAAGAAAGAGTAGGGAAAATGCCATTATGACCCCTTTGAATGCATGGATTTTATTTTAGTGGCCTTTTCTTTCTCTTCTCCCAGGACTTGTCAGATTGATCTTCTTCATTTTGTGCTGGGGGACTCTTGGTCCTTCAGGTCTTGCTTGCTGACTGAAAGGTCAGTGCTGATAAATATTTAGCAGAGGAAGTTTTTCTCCCAGGTGTTTCTCAACCACATGAGTTAAGGTGAGGTGCACAGGACAAACAACAGAAAAAACATTGAGCTTGACAGAACTTGGCTGTTTCACCGTTGACAAAGTCTTACTGCTAGTATATCCAGTGACATTATCTCACTAGTTCTCCCTATCTCCAGAGTATTCCAGGGGAAAAAGATGAATAGGTGAGTCCTGAACAAAAGCGCTCCAACCCAATCTATTTTTCTTTTGCAGGTCACTTTTAATCTCCTCAAGGGGTGGAAATTCCTTTTCTTTTCTTGTATTTATTTTCAGCTTTGTTCTTGCCATATTTCTTTTACATTTTTTATTCCTTCACCATGTTTTGTTTGTGCTGCTGGCAGCAGGAGTGATTTAAAAATGCCCAGTCTTTGAAATAAGTCATCTCCAGATGAAATTGCTCCCAAGGGCTCCAAGCAGCTGCAGGGGCAAGCAGCATAAATGTAGATTTAATACCAGTGGCTGAAGGTAATTGTAAATAAAAGTACTATCTGAGGAAAGTATTGGACAAGTTTCCAGGGAAAGGATATTTCATAGAAGCTGTGTGCCCCAGCAGCATGGCTGGCAGCCTGTGGAAGGCTATAAATGCGTGGGGCAAGACCTTTCCCTATGCCATAGGACTGGCTCATCCCAACTTGACTGGGAGTGATTACACAGGGCACCCTAGATCAGGAGAAGCTGAATTTCATTCCTGGGGAGAAGAGGCCAGTGAGGTTGGCAGGTGATTATGTTACTGAGTATTAACAGTCCGGCCACCGGTGGCAAAGCAACCCTAGACCCCACTAGAGGAGTCTTCAACAGGCCCCCTGTGTTGGGAGTTATGTAGAGCACCTGTGGGTGGAAGCCAGGAGGATTGAGCACAAGGAATTGTCCTGCTTTACCCACGCTGGTCTTACACATTTTCCCTGTCAATTCCCTGCTGACCACTATTGAGGGAGGATGAATTGGGTGGCAGGAGTCAGACCAGACCTGAGCTCTGAGCCTGCTCAGGGAGGCAGGAGGCTGGTCAGCTTGGCCACCACTGCAGGTTGGTGGGATTGCTGAGGTTGAAGAGGAGAAGACCATGCCTTAGACAGGCCTCAGAAAAAGCAATGCGTGAGAGCACTGCTGTGCTGGCCATCTTTGCTTGCCTTTGGAGGTGGTGGACCTAGTGGGCTTAGTCAGAGCCAGGCAGTCTTGTATCTCATAACAGCCCTTTTCAATGAGTGCAGCCCTATTCCTCTGCAAATTATCCTCAAGTGATTATACTGCTGCTTATTTTACAATGATTGTGTTAATGATTTTTGCAAATGAATTTTAAACCAAGAGATGTCTAGCCTGATTATTTGGCTGCTTTCACCACTGTCATCGTGTCCAATAGCTGTTATTCAGAAAACACTCTTTGTACTTGTGTTTACTCACACAGATTATATGGTGCGGTTGGGCTCTTTTGCTGGATACTTCCCAAGCCACCAAAAGCTTTGGAGGTGGCAGCCCAAACGCTTCAAATGCAAATACTGAAGCCAGCGAGTATTTTTCTGAGTACCTGCCAAGATCCCATTTTCTGAGAACATACTGGTGAATCAAAATTTAGTCTCCTGAATGTCTATGGACAACAACCAAGAGAGCAGCTCCAAATCCCATCTTTTCAAACAAATTCTGCTTCTCTTCTAAGGCATGTTCCCAAATCCATTTGGTCTTACCAGTCCATGTGTAGTTCTTGCCAAGTATGAAATATCCATGGAGTCTCTTCTTTTCTTGGTCCCACTGCCTCTTCTTCTGGAAAAGAAGGTGATGCTCAGACTGATGCTGAGAGACATTCTTGCTCTCCAATGCCTTTGATACTCGCTGCCTGCTTCTGCCTCCAGCTCGCAAAACAAATGTGATACAGAAAACACTCACTGCTTTTAAATTCATTTTTTTATCCCTTCAGTAGAAATGGCTGCTTTCTGGCCTGTTTTCTGTCCAGACCAGAAGTGCACGAGGTGGGGAGACGGTTTGCCGTGCTTCCAGTAAAGCATATGCTTCCTATGGTAACTGGTGTTTCCAGTCAACCCACTGCAATTCTCAGCTGTTCCTCAGCCTGGACTGTGTGGAGAACTGTGAAGACGCATGTAACAGGCTGGTTCCCTCAGGCCTGAGATCTGCACTTACCCTGCAAGCAACCTGCTGCTGTCTCTCTCTGTCTTTTTATTTTAGGAGGTGTCACATCAGCAACTGGGCTTGAGGAGACATTGAAGACCAAGAGGGAACAGTGATGGATGGGCTAGTGCCAGGCTCAGAAATGTGTGAGTTAGAATATCTTGGTGCCTGAAGTTTCATTCATTGTGACAAAAGGAGGCCAGGGTCTTTGCTCCTGGGTCCTCACTGAAACTACCTGCAGGTACCTGCTCTAATTTGGTTAGTTTGGCCAAAGCAAATCCAATTGGTAACACGGCATTACATTCAAAAAGCCCTTTCCTGGCTTGGGCCCCAGCAAAGAAAGCTGGGCAGACAAGGGAGAGCTGAGCCTCCTACGTGGTCCAGCACTTCCAGGGCTGTGCCTGCACACTTCCCATGGGACAGGGGAGGCATACCTCTGCCAGTTCTGCTTTCACCAAGAATTGTGATTCACAGAAACACAGAATGGTTTGGATTGAAAGGGACCTTAGTTCCAACACCTAGTTCCAACCCTTTGCCATAGCAAAAACTCTCCAGTCTTGGGACTTGCTTCTGCAGGGCTCATCTGGCAGCAATTCCAGCAGTGCTCCATGGCACAGCAGGCAGTAATGATTTCCCTGTTCTGCACTATATGCTCCCCGTCCTTGCAGGTCTGGCCAGTGCAGGCTGTGCTCACTTGCAGAGACACAGAATAAGGTTTCCGGGGAGCAAAGGCAACACAACATTTTCACTGGCTGTTTTTTTATCCCAGGAAAGACTCTAAAGGAAAGATTCCTGAGACAGATGTAATTTACTTCTCTTTTGACTTTATTGCTGATAAATAAGAGGTTCTCAAGCTCACAGAATGGTGTGAGGGACACAGGCTCCCTGGAAGAGGAGAGGGATCAGGATGCTCTGTAAGACCCACTCTCAGAAGGGAATACCACTCAGTGCATTTGCTTCAGCTCAGAGAGGATGCTTGTCTGTCAGGATGCCTCCAGAATGTGTGCAATCCTTGCACTCAGCTCTTAACCCCCCCCGGATTTACTCAGTAAAAGTAGTTTCCTTTCTCTCTTTTCCCTCTCTCCAGCCTTGCCAACCTTCCTGGCACCACTGTCTTTCTCCTTTAACGGCCAAAATAACCTGGTGGGAGTCTTACTGCCTCCTCTATCTTCCTCTAGGGACCACTTAGCCTGAAATGTGTTCCTTAAACATAGCCCATTGGCAAGATATTAGCACAGATGTAGATGGGACCATGAGCAGCAACCTCAACGAAGCTGTAAGGCAGCATGTTTTCCTTCTCATCCGTATGAGTTAAAGGTTGTGGCAGATGAACTCTGTAGGGTTTAGCTGTGGTGGGTTATGGTGTGATTGCCTGCTCTAAGGGGACAGGGGGACCTTTAAAGAACGTGAGTTCTGATAACAAGGAATAATTGCCACAGTACCCTCAGCCCACCTGAGCGTCCAGGGAGCTGTTGCAATGTCACGAGTGGGGTGAAACAAGCCCTTGTACATGTGTGTGAAGGTACAGGGGGAATCCAGGTCACTGTGTTGTCTCCGCAGCACTGAAAGTTCCTAAATGTACTTGTCCTTAATTTAAGTATCCCCAGCTCTGCTTTCACACAAAGACAGGAGCTGGTGAAGTACAAAGGTGTCGTTTTTGCTGGCAATCTCTGGGGAGAATTATACTTTGATTCACTTGGGCTCCTTCCCTTGCCCCTCTGTCAGTGCTGCCCCTAATGAAACAATGCTCACAGAGCCGGCAGCTCCCGCGTGTTGCTTTTGAGAGCAACTTCTCTGTACTCCCAGTGGATGCAAATTGTCTTGGGCCCCAGAAAGACGAAGGAAAGGAAAATAAGGGTCCCACACAACCCCTTTTAGAGACAATGATAGGATCTACACACCAAGCAACTGGTAATTCACATGTGGCTCCTTTCCTTGGCTGATGGATGGTACCTTACACTTCAAATGAGAAGTGTCCCTCTTCCTGTGGCTGCCCCCTCCATCCCAGAAGCCTGACCCACAGTGAGTAATGGTACCTCACTGGTGACCCCACAGTGTCCTTTGTGGCTCAACTTCCTAAACTCTACCTGCCCTGTTCCCCCTTCCCAGGGATGCACTGTTGCAAGCCTGGCCCTGTGCAAGGGCTGTGTTGGGCAGGGCTGTGTGAAAGCAGGAGAAGCACATGGGCAGAGAGACCCAACCTTCCTTCCTCTGCAACCTGTGTGTGGATGCAGCTAGCCCGGCTTGCAGAGAACGATGGAGACCACTGTCCAAATACAAACACAGAGGGCAAGAGGTGTGCCATGGTACCTGCAGCATGGCCTCTTACGTACTGCTGCAGCCATCCTTGCAGGAGCCGCTGCAGCAACGTGGGTGCAACCAACTCCTTGTAACCCACTCACCTGCTGACTCCCCCTTTCTTTGGCTCCAGGCCCTTTGTCCGTGCTTCTGCCCCTGCCCTTGGAGCCTGTGTGATTTTCCAGTGGCTGTGTGTCACCCGCCCCCACACCCGCGACACGCAGGGTGTTGATTTGACTGGACGTGAGCTCAAAGCTCATTAAGGGCTCGTCGATATGGGCACTGAGGAGCTGTGTGGGGTGAGGCAGGGGGAGAAGGGCCCTGCGGCAGGAGGGGCTCATAGCTCCGCTCTGCATGTGGGAGCAGGTCAGTGTGTGCATCCCTGGACTGGTGTCTCCGCGAGCAGCTCCGCAAACCCCAAGGACCCACCACTGGCCGGCACCGTGAGGACACTGGGACACCACTGGGACAGCAGTGTCTGGTCTTGGAGGTATGAGCACTGGGGTCACGGAAGGGAACACTGCAGCAGTGGTGGGGATGCCCACAGGAGCATCCCTGGGGAAGAGCCGCTACAGGTGCTGAGGTCTCTTCCATCCAGACTGAGTTGGATGGGGAGCTGAGGAGTATGCACCCCGAGGACAAGGCAGGATGCAGGATGGCTTCTGCCTCCCAAAAGGTGTTGGAAGGGTGAGTAAATGGGAGCAGACCTGCCTGCCTGGCACTCATCTGGGGAGCGTGAGGTGGGCACGCTGCCCAATGTAGGAGCTGGTGTTGTCTATGCTTTACCCACAGCTACACCACTACTATGCCTAAATTTCTTCTGTCAGTTGCCATTGCCATTGCAATGTCCCCTTGGTCAAGAAAGACAGCAGTTACTGGGAAGGCAGCATTTTTTCCCAGCTGTCACTACCAGGCAGAGCTAACTGGATTCCCCTTGGTTTTAACAGGTAGGTGCAGCAATGCACCTCTAAAACCTCCTTACTGTGAGCAAAATCCTAGTCTGCGGAGGCTGTTTCTGCTGCAGTGGAGAAGTGGGGCAGCAGCCATCAATCCCCACATGCTGCAGTGGGGGTGGCTGGGGAGGACCTGCAGGTGCTGCTCCTTTCCCTGCTGGGTGAGCAGCCCCCTCCTCCCATTCAGGGACCTGGTGCTACCAGGCAGAGTGAGGGGAAAGATGACAGTCCCAGAACATCACCTGAAAGTGGTACTGGGGGCCCAAATATTGAAAAGCTTCTTACATTGCCTGTGGGCTGGGGAGAGATGTAGTGAGCACAAATGATGGCTCAGTAAAGATGCTGTATCAGGACTTATGTGAAAACCTGGTTTCCCTGCGGAGGGTCTCCAGTGGGTGGGTCTCAGGGGATGGGTTAGGTGATATGCACACAACAGGCATGGGTTCAGCTGCCCCTCCCCTGGGGCTGGGACAGCCCTTCCCAGGCTAATGCACTGTAGCCCCAAGGATCAACTCGAAACAGAGTGTTTCAGGCCCTGGGCACCCCTTTGCAGAGGCCCTGCAAGCTCTGGTGGTCTGTGGCAGTGGAGTTCAGCTTCCCTGCCTGTACAGCTGCTGAGGTGTTTCTGGGAACTGTGTCTGTGCCTTTCCTTACCATCTATCTCCAAGAGACTGACTGTGAAGGAGGTGACTCACTCCCTACATGAAGGCCTCCCCAGACAGAGATGACTCTGTCTTCTGCTCAAACTCGTCCACACACCTCCTCTCTCCCCTCCTACCATCTCCCTGCTTCCCATCTCCTGTGAGTTCTTCTTGGAGCTGCAGCATGGATACCAAGGGCTCCTCAGTTTGCTGGTGACCTTGCTGTGATTCTGCCAGCACCTGGTGGAGACCTCCAGCACATTTAATTTCAATTCTCCCTCCATGAGAAGCTCTGCGACGGTTTGGGATTTTGTTGAGAGAACAAAAGTCAGGCTGAAGACCTGCAGCTGGAAATGTGTTTTCTTCTGAAGAAACTTAATGCACACAAGAAACAAGCAACTAATGTCCTTATACTGGGGTGGACATCTCCACAACACTGGGTCCTGTTTGCTGAGGATGGAGCAAGTGAGTGTCGTGCCTCCCCCCATGGAGATGCTCATGAAGTAAAGGCAGTCCGTGGCCCTGGAGGGTCAGGGTCTGCAGCCTGGTACACACTGGCTGTGTCAGATGTGGCTCTGGTCTCCAGCCAAGGCAACGGGGACAACAGCCTTTCCTTGATCTGCCTTATCTCCTGATACCTTGGTTCCTGGGGGAAGAGCTGCTCCTTCTGCACTGCTGTATCAAGCTTAGCACAAGAAGTAGGGAGAGGAGGAGATCTGAATGTTCAAGTAGTAGAGACAATAATGCCCAGCTAGTTGCAGGTTGATCCTAGACAGCAGGGGATGGTGCTTTTAGGGGTAATGAGCACATTTTCTGGGCTATTTTCAGGAAGACCTCAGCCAAGGGGCTGGAGGCTAGCAACGCTGTTGCATGGTTCCTGCAGAGGCAGCTGGCTCCGCTGTTCTCTATTTTCCACCCCAAAAAAGCACAGGAACAAAGGGAGCCTTGCGGCAGCCTCAGAACTCTGGAGCACAATTATCTCTCCAGTTTCATGGAGAAGGAGAACAAATAATTTGGCATCTGAAAGTGGACACAGATTTTTCTCTTTGGCTTGGCTACGCTGCAGCAGGAAAACAACGTTATGCTCTGCGTGCTGAAGCTAAAGCCTTTCTCAGAGCTGAATTACATGTGCCAGAGTGGTGGCGGGCACTTTCACAGGTGCCGTGTTCTGAATGAGGTGCTCAGTAGCTGCTGTGACCTTGGTCACAGTGAAGGTCATCACTTTCCATTACAAGACTGATTTTGTTCAATTTGCTCAGTTCAATGACTTCATAAAAAACCCCAAACAAAAACCTAAAAAAAAAAATATCAAAGCATACCAAGCCAAATACAGCAAACAAGCACTGACATTACTTGCAGCATCTCTGGAGGTACATCAAATCCAGCTCTATGTGTATGAAGTTATAATTTCTTCACCCTCACATATTGCATAGCCGTACCTTTTGCACAGTACTAGGTGAGTCCTGGCAAGACAGGGAAGTTTCCCCCTGTGAAGACCATGGTCTCACTGAGGATGTTGCTGCAGATCAGGATTTGTGCTAAAATCTTAGCTCAGAGGCACACCTTTGGTAAGGTAGTGGCCAGCGTGAGCAGTAACTCAGGCTGCATCAGCTGAGCTGTGACAGTGCAGCCTCTCTGGGGAAAGGGAGAAGAGGCCATCAGGGATGCCTGCCCACATGATGGTGGCAGTGCCTGTACACCACTCTGGGCTGCTGTGAAAGAGCACAGGAGGTACAAGGCAAGTGAGAAATCTGAAATTGCCCTCTCTGTGTTCATTTCTAGGTATTTCTGTCACAGTGATGTTCTCACTGAAAGCACTGGGAAGGTTATTTCCATTAGCCTGCCTGGAGCGGGGTTGTGCCTTAGCAAGGAAAAAAGCAGATAGAGGAGGCCAATGAATGTTATTCTGGGGTTGTGTGTACAAAAAAAAGTGCAGAAATATGTGCAGAACAGCAGCTTCTGTCTTAGAAGAGAAATAGTGAGTTGGGGTTTTTTTTTGCTCAGCAGAACTAATGATACCTGATTTTCTCTTCATAATGTCCTTTTATACCTCCACCTCTGATGACAGTTCCCTTATGGCACTGTTTACTGCCTTTCTAAGTCCCCCACATTGCCCCATCCTCAGATCTTCTACCTGTCTCCCATGTCTCCAGGCTGCCCTCCTAGAGCTGCCTCCCTCCTCCCTGGCTCTGTGCACGCTGCCTGGCTCGTGCCTGATGCACAGCGGGGCGCTCTGGGGATCTCCCCACTGCCCTTCCTCTGGAGGAGCACTAACCTGAGGCTCTTCTCTCTCTCCATTCCCTACTTCTCGAGGAACTTGATGCCTTTGATAGCTCTGCTCCTTTTTCGAGCATGGGTGAAACTCACCAGTGAACTCAAAAAGTAATTGGGAACAGACAGATGGGTCTTTGTAGAAGAAAGCTGGGCTAAAAATGTCTGTGTTGCTTCAGGCAGGGCAAAAGAATAACATAGGAAAGCTGTACAAACTACCAACATCATGAAACTGGCATCCCAGCGTGACAGCTTGCACTACATAAGAAAAGGAAAATGCTTTTAAATTTAATCAGCACATTTAAAATTAGCAGAAATAGGCCTTTAATCTTTTTAATGTGGTACTTTTGCTGAGGAGGATGGAGACAGGGATGCCTTTAAGCCACTTGTCTGTCTTTCCCAATCTGGAAGCCTGCAGTCTGCTCTGAGACTGCCATGAAGGGAGCAGGATGTGGCCTGGCCTTGATCCTCTTGCTGCTGTGATGGCTTGGGCTGAGTCAGGACAGTATGCAGAAGCCAAGGAAGAGACCTGCCATCTCTCTGCTTCCTGGGGAAGCTTCTGAGTGGCCAGAATGAATTTTAAATTGTAGCACTAAAATGGCTCAGAGGCTGAGTCATTTGCATTGTTCAAAAAAGGCACAAACCTCCACTTTCCTTAGGGACAACATAAGGCAGCCCCAGGCACACAGGTGAGAGTAGCAGTGGTGAATGAAGCACAATCTGTGGCCAGAAGCAGGATCTGAGCCCACTTCCCCCTGAGTGATGAGGAGCCAGAGGAGATTCAATGGGCGTCTGGGGACAGGAAGGGCATTGGAATAGCCAATCCCATTCCTCCTGAATGCGTAAAACAAGGAAAGTGCTCCTTGGCAAAGGGACTGCATGGCAGGATGCAGCCAGCACCAGAAGCTCAGTGGTTCTTCACCTGTTTTTTCATGGCTTTGAGGGGCTGCCACAGCCCTCCTGGGATCAAGGCTGGGGGCTGCAAGATGTATTCTGACCTCACGCAGATGTCCCATTCATTTAATTGTTTATGAAATGTGGCTCATGCTCCAATTGTCCCCTCTGCTCGTGTGGATAGGGTTCTGGTGTGGTGCCAATCTCACCTGCCACATTATTAGGAGTGATGCGGGGCTGCTGGTGGAAGAGGGACATTGGGCAGGAGCTGCAGGTCAGACCCGGGCATCCACAACCTAGATCTTAGGCAAGAGGGTGTAAAATGGGGTGGAGGTGGAGGCCACCCAGCAGCTCCATCACCCAGGAGAACTGATTTACTTTCTTCTCACATCCTCTGTGACTGCTGACTTCTCCTGTAACCAAGCAATTGCCCATCTTCTGGGGAAGGGAGATGAAAAGTTGGGTGACTGCAGTGGCTGTCTCTTAGGCAGAACAATGGAGAGGGCTGGAAACACAAGTCCTGTCTGCCTGACCCAGCTGGACAGGACAGCAATGCTCCAGCCCTGACTGGCTTCCATGTGGGGCCAGCACCTTGCCAGCATCCTCAGGCTCCCACTGAACTGTTCTTCCCCAGACCCTCCAGCTTTCACAGATGTGGGAAGCTCAAGCATATGTTGCTGCTGCAGCGAGCAGAAAATCGACCGAGAGTCTGCTGTGCCCCGATCAGCTGGTCACGGCGCTAAACAAGACGCAAGAGCCTTGGGGCTACTTGGCTGTCATTAAAATGGTGTGGATGGAAGGAAGAGTCTAATTGACTGAACAACAGCCTGCACTGTGTAATTAAACCAATTGTGGCTCTACCTGCACGGGTCAGAAGTGATTTGTGTGGCTGTTAAGGCACTGACAAATAAGAGGTGGGGATGTGTGTGAAAGTATTTCTTACACACGTTTTCACAGGTCATTTTGCTGTTTCAGTTCAGGCAATTTTATGCCCTTGAAATTTTTGGTTTCTGTCAAATTTGAGGAGATTGTTAATATTTCATGCTGAAGCAGGGGAAAGTAAAAAGGTCACTGTTGTTAGCAGTTTCAGGTGGCAGTGTTTCAAGTGGAGGTAATACTTTTTCAGTGCTATTTTCTTATTTGAAACAAAATCCCTCAAAAAAAGAGGAGGGGAAAGACTGTTTGCCAAAATGGGTTTCAGCCTGGCTCTGCACCCGCTGGGGACATTGGCAATTGTTTTTATTGACTTGAGGAGGAGACGACCAGGCCTTCTGCACAACTCAGTGAAACAGAACTCACTCCTTTGCTGCCAGGGATTTATGGTGCTAGATTTCACTGATTGCTTTGAAACTCCCGGCTTCAGAATACGGTGTATTTGGAAGAAGCCAAATGAGAAACCTGCTGTAGTGTCATGTTTGAACTCTTTGACCTTGTTTTTAAGTCCTTGTGAAGCACAGCCCACCTCCAGCTTGTAGCTCTGCTCTTATTGATTATCATTTGGAGTCCTTCAGGCATTTTTTGGTCTGCCCAAAGCGCCGTGTGCTTTTCGGAATGAATAATCCGACATGACAGCTGCTGAACTGACTCTGCTCTCTCTAGGCTGTCAGCACAGGACAGAGCCCTGTGCTTGTGCTGGAGGAGACCCATGTAAATAAGTGGAGGGGCTGGTGCATTTTGTCACAGTAGGACCACTTGTCTAGCGTGTGAGCTGGTGTCTAAACATAGGAGTCAAACACTTAGCCTGGAGCAACTGATGCCTGTATTTTTGCTGGTCAGGGGAATATATGTCTGGGGAAGGACATGGCACAGCCAGGCTGTGGGACATGCATGAGCTCTTCTGCCCTAATCATCCTTCACTGTAGGAGACAGAACAGTAGGTGGGATGAATCTTCAGTGGGTCTTCTTGACTGTTTTTCAATTTCTTGACTGTGGAAAAACCTCTATAAATCTAGCTTATTCTTTCTGAGCTGGAGATGAAGGACCTCACTTTTCAGGTAAGAAGAAATTGCTAGTATGGTCTGCTGCTCCTCTATCATCCTACCCCAAGAATATGAAATATGAGGTGTAATTATCTGGCTGCAGCATCTCTCCAGAATTGTGGCAACAGGAACAGGGAAAAGAGCACAGGATATATACGTACTTTTTAAAGATAGCAGCTTACCTACTGTTTTTTGTCTCAGGAACAAAAAAGTCAAAATGGCTTCTGCTGAGTCTAATTTGTTATGTCTCCAGGCATAGCTAATTATCCAAACTTAGCCCAGCTCTGAATTCTTCCCAGGGGTTTTGATGCTATTTCTTCTATTTTGATTTATAAATTGTCATTATTTTACTTTCCTCCTACATGTTCTCTATAATCCTTTTTCTCCCTGCCTTACTGAGGAGCCCGGAGCTGGTGTGACAGTGCTATCACAAGGTGTAGGGCAGAAATGGGATCTGTTAACCAAAGCCTTTGCTCTGGATGTCCTGCAATACTTCTGGCATCTGTCTCATGGGCTCTGTGAAATGGTCTCTTCTCCCCAGAAAGCATTTCCATGCTGCCACTTACTGCTGGGCTTACCTGCAACCATCCTGGGGCTAGAGGAGTTCTGAGGCTTGGTGTGGGCTCTGTAGCTCAGAGGGTTTGGTTACAGCCTTCATCCCTCAGCAAGGAGATTTCTGGCTTCTCCACTGACTTACCAGAATGAATTACAGGGGTTTTTTTTCTGGCTCAGCCATTCCCTTCACAGTTGATACAGTTTTCCTAACCTCAGTGACGAAATATGTAGGGGAAGGAAATCCAACTGCTGTAATCATGGGGTGCCCATTGTAGAAGCAGGAGTCAATACTGACATTGAGCCTGGACTTGGGAGACCATCTCTCTCCAGGACACTTCAGAGTCCCCCAAGCATCCCATGGGACAAATGTGTACTGTTTGCTTAGGAGACAAGACTGTCAACAGTAAGAAGCTCAAGCAAGGCCAGCTTTAACTGCTAGAGCAGGACATATCTTCACAGCATTGCTGCATTTTATGTTATATCCACTTTGATTTTCTTTTGTTTTCTCTTTTTTTGTGGGGGGGGCGGGGTGGGGTGGTTCTTGGGGGAGTTTTTTGTTTGGTTTGGTTTGGTTTTGGTGGGGTTTTTTGTTGTTGTTTTTGTTTTCCAATGTGTGTATCTGGGAATGCTTTTGTCAACAGACTTCTCTGGGAGATTGTAGTACCGGTAACCCTCATGGTCCCTGGTGGAGGATTAAATTTGTCTCTCTCTAAAATGAGTTGAGACGTGGGTGAGAGCCAACACCATGCCGGTCCCCTGTCTTTTGCCCTGGCTGAGGGCAGATGCTGAGGGAAGAGGATACAAACAGGAAAAGTTGGGAATATTATTTCCTTGGAAGAGTCCCTCAACCTCCAGTAACTTAAAGCTCAGGGTTTTCCTAAACCGCAGTGGTAGATCCTGGTGGATTTTCCTTCCATTATTTTTCTGTTTAATTTCCTTTTTGAAGTCATGTAAACTCTCCACATCCATCATGTTCTGCAGTGGGGAGTCTTGCTCAATAGCTGCACATTTTGTGAAATATGCCCTTTTGCTCTCTTTGAACCTACCACCCACTGTCTTGGTTTAATCTCTTGTGGTTCTTATGTCAGAAATGGTGAATACTTATATTCTATGACACTGATACATTTATAGGCCCCTGTCAGTTACCTCTTCCACAGGACAATGGATCTCCTTTAGCCTCTCTTGACGTGGAAGATGCTCCACACTTTTAAGCATCCTTTTGTCTCTCCTCCCTGCCTTTTTCTGACTTTGCAATAGCTTCTGCAACAGGAAGAGAAAACTGCACTTAGTTTTCAAGACACGAGTGCAATATCATTTTAGACACAGGTGTAATAACACAGCCTGCTCTTGCTCTCTTTCTGAATTCTTTTGGTGTGATGGTTATATACTCCTTAGGGCACGCCATCTCTCAGATGCCTCTGTGGCTGGTGCACTCAATTTTTGGCCTCAGACCCGGAAGATGTGGCACCTCCACCATTCCTCTCTCCACTGTCACTCAGACATGCCAGATATATCTCTCTTCCTCGACTGCTCTGTGGTGCGTCACCCACAGGCTGTGATTTCTCTGCATGTTTACTGGTCTGGGAGCTTTTCCTACAGAGCATTGGGATGAGAAGGAGATGAGAGTTGAGGTGTTTCTTATGTGCTGGTAACAGCCAGGTCTGAGTCTGTTGTTAACAGTCAATGTGGGCACAACCCCTCAGAAGGGCAGCTTTGAGCAAGGCAAAATTATTCTCCTTCTCTCCAGAGAAAGCAGGGAGGCATGGATAGGCTGCACTGATGTGCACCAGTCTACCCAGTGAGTCCGCCTCAGACCCAGCAAGACCCTCCCCTAAGTCCACTACACTGACACAGGATTCTTTCTCTCCTTTCTCATCAGGAGCTTTGCCCTGCGCTTCCCATTTCATCCGTGCTTGGCCGAGGCAGGAGCTGCCCTTACTGTTCCTCCAGCCCCTCAGCAAGAGTGGCCACACATCTGAGTCACCATGGGCAAGATGGACAACTCCTCTGTGGAGCTGAACTCTCCCTCCGAGGTGAAGCAGGCAGCCCTGGAGGAGCCAGAGCCCATCAACCCTGAGGTTGTGAGCACCAAGAAGAAGAAGGAGATCCCAGACAGAGGTTCCTGGAAGGGGAAATTTGACTTCTTGTTGTCCTGTGTGGGCTACGCTATCGGTCTGGGCAACGTCTGGCGCTTCCCTTATCTCTGTGGCAAGAATGGAGGAGGTAAGAGAAACACACAGTGCCTGTACTCATCCCTGAGCAGCCTTGTCCCTGAACAGGCTTTGGTTTGGTGTGTCTGGGTTGATCCTCCAGCTGAGAGCTCTCCCTCATGATGTGAGTTATTAACTTGTCAGGAAAAATTCTCAGATCCGTGGGCTTTACTAGCAAGTGCAAGCTGGGAAGAAGCAGTCCAAAGAAATAAAACAAGAAGTTTGGGTTCTGTCAAGCTTTTGCAGTCCAAATTTGCAGGGCTAAAGAAAAGCCTGTCCTCATTTATTTACAAGCAGGACTATGCACATAGGCACCCACCTGAATGCTGGGGTGCTCCCAGGGAAACCTGCTAATGGTGGGGTTCTCCTCAGTCTAGTGTATTCTCAAGGAATAACAGTTTTTCATGTGAGTTTGGGTCATGGGTCTGAGGAGTTCTCATTAGAAGCTTTGCATGGACCATAGCAGAGCTGCGTAGACATTTATACAAACATGTTTATTTATGTACACGGACACAGGATGAAGTGTGATCATCTATGGAAGGAAATGACCTTTGACTTACTAGAGTGCTGTGAGAAGGGTCACATTATCATCTCCATCCTAAGGTCATGAAAACAGAGGCCACAAGACAAGAAGGCAGCAGGCAAAGGATGCAGACCCCACTTACAGTGGGATGTGGCTGGTAGCAGTGCCCTCTTCTGCAGACAGCTAACAGCAGCTACTTTTTATTCTCTTTATTATTGCACCACTACATCCTTTCCTTACCAGTCATCTGCTGAGGCTTTGCCAAACCATTGGAAGGCTAGAGAAGGGCAGGCAGATGGGGAAACACTGCTGGTTTAGAAATCAAGAGATCTGGGACATCAGCTCCCTGCCCAGCTACAGACTTTCTGCATGTCTCGGATCAAGTCAGAAAATAAACTTCTGTGCCTCAGCTTCCCTCCAAATTAGTGCTATTTCTTCAGCCTTGCCAGGGAGATGCTTTTTGGGGGGGTAGTATGGGCTGGTGTTAGTAGAACAGAGGCTCTTTCTTCTCCTCACTCCATGCCCAGCTCTCTCATTGTTTCTTACTAAAATAACCTTCCTTCCCCACCTTGAAGACCTGCTCACCTCCTTGAACAATTTCTCAGAATTCCCACACAAGTCTAAAGCCCTTTTCCTCCCCTTTAAGGCTGTATATATAATTTTAGTATCACCTGCTAGTCTTCCCACATGGCTCTTTGCTCCCCTCTTAGCCCTTCCCTGCCCAGAGTCCCTGTCCTTGGTGCCACATTCATTCCTGCTGTTCTGAGAGTCTCTTCTCATGCTTCTTCTCCATGTCTCAAATCCATGACTCAAATCCACTTCTGCTGTCCCTGTTGCAGGTGATGTAGGATGCTCTTCTCCTCCAACCCTGGAAAAGAGGAGAAGGGTCTAGCTCCCTGAAGCAGTCTGTCCATGTAACTCCATGGCACTTAAGGGTATCTTGGCTCTTTCTCTGAAGCATGTGGAGTGAGTTCCAGCAGGAGATCAGACATTTATCAATTTTGACAAGAAGATTTTAATGGAGTATGTTGTTTTCATAGAATTGTAGAATCATAGGATGGTTCGGGTTGGAAGGGATCCTGAAGATCATAGAATCGTAGGTTGGAAGGGACCTTAAAGATCATATATTTCTCACCTACCTGCCAGGTTTCCCTAGGCCAGGTTGCTCAAAGATAAATCCAACCTGGCCTTGAACATTTTCTAGGGATGGGACATCCACATCTTCTTTGGGTTTTGTGCAGAGGCATAAATATGCAGCTGAGCTGAGTGAGGTTTATGGGAATCAGCCAGGCCTTCCTAGGGGAACCTGTGCCACCAACACCAGAGCCACGGTGTGGGTTTGTCATCTTTATCCAGCCACACTCTGGCACCTGACTGCCAGCCCTCCTCACACAACATTAGCCCTGTGGCTAAGTCCCAGCGCTAGCCAGTATCTGCCCCGGGGCTGCTGCATCATCTCAGCTCTCACACTGGATCTATGATGCCCCTGGCTGTCTCCTCACACATAAAGGTGGGGATGACAATACCTATAATTAGATGAAGGGTGTTGTGAAGCTAAAATCAGCCCTATTTATAAAATCAGCTGAGAACCTAGGACAGAGGGTGCTGTGGAGGTGTGGAGCACTATTATTAGCACGAGCAGTGGGTGATCTCTGCCCTGGCAGCTGCAGGCACGCAGAGGGGCCAGCCGGCTGTGAGCCAGGAGCGCCAGACAGATGAAAGGCAGGGATTGGTGCCTGCCCCCTCCCAAACACCCTGACTCGCCTGCGGCTTCGTGCCGTTCGTGGCACTCTGGATCCCTCATTCCTCTCACCCCTACCAGGTCCGGCTGTTCGGAGGCACGACTGTTCCCGCAGCCGGCAATAATGAGCGGCAAGTGGAGGCTGCCGACGCTGGAGACAGGCGGGAGAGCTGACGCACGAAAGCGTCACCGGGAGCCGATGCGAGGCAGGGTCGCACGGCATCTGATTCGCAATCGGGTGGGCACCGCCTTGGCTCTGCCCCGACGGAGGCGCCTCCGGAGCAGAGCAGACTGTGGGTGGGACTCTAATTTTAGCGTCCCGCATGTGCGCTGCTCAGAGCGCGGTCGTGTGGGCTGCTTCCATTACGCACAGGCAAATTGAACTGAATGGAAATATTGTCGTCTCGCTTACCGCTGTCACGTTGCATCGGCTCACGGCTGGTTTGCTCGGCGCAGGGAGCCCAGGGCACGGCAGCCCGGCGCACGGCCCGGCCGCTGCGGGGGGCAGGCTTCGCCAAAACTGATGGCTGGGCTCCCTGCTGGCTCTGCACACAGCTGGATCTGCCCAGCTGTGCCTGACGCTCCAGCCTCTACACCGATTTCTAACCTCATGCGGTCCTTCTGATCTCAGCAGGGTTTTACTGGACTCCAAATTCACTCTAAATGAGGCTCAGTACGTGCTAAAAATTGTCTGTGAGATCCTGAGCTTGAATAACTTGAGAGAAAAGCAATTCTTTAAATAAGCATCATGCATTCCTCATTTGCACACTGAGTCTCGAAGCAAAGGCATGTAACATCCTGTAATGCTCAACTTTTGATTCGTGGGCAGTGTTCCCTGTTTAAGGATTAATTGTTATTTCCTGCTTTATGGTATTAGGAGCTGGAGACTGCAGGCAGATTTGGGGTTGCTCAGTGGGTGCCAGGCACTGCGTGATCTTCCCATGCCTCCAAGGGTTAGTGCTCCGAGCAGGCAGGGCAGGACCAATGACATCGCCCCTTTGACTCCATGGTCTTTGGCAACACACAAACAAGGTCACACACAACCATTTGTAGCAGGCTCGGGATCTGAACCAGACCTTTTGGCAGCTCATCCAGGGCCAGATATTAAAGACCATTGCTTTCTCTCTGTGCAGGCACAGGTCTGCAGACTTTAGGTACAAATTTCAGAACTGATTTCCACTCTGGCTGTACAGCACCTGGGGCTGTTATCCGTGCCCTGGTTTGCAGATTTTCCAATATTCTCAAGGATTTTTGTTAGGCCAGGACAAAAGACCTGTGTCCAAAAGTTTACCTGTTATATTTTTTCTCAGTAGTCTAATAAAACCTTCCTGGCCTGCTGTGGATGAAAAATGCAGGATTATCAGGGCTGTGGCCAAATTTTATTAGTTGCTTGCACAGAAGCGAGGAAGGCACTTGCACTGCTGATAAGCTCAACCTCCAAACTCCACAGTGGCGGGGTGGCAGCATCCATGTCCTCCGGCAGGGCTCCTAGTGGGAGCGGACCTTGCAGCCTGTGGTGGCCAGCAAGAACACAAGAGAGGATGCAGAGTGTGCAGCGCTGCTCAAAGCTGCTCTCTCCTCTTCTCCAGGCTGCTGGTGAAGCTGAGAGCCTGTGCTTCCACACCAGCTTGTGATTCAGGCTCATGGTCATCGAGCTGCTGGCCGGGAGAGTGTTTCCTTCCCACCACCCACTGCCAGATCCTCTTGCATGCTCCCTCCCACGGATTCCCATGCCGGGTGCTGGCACCTGCCTCTCCCCGCTGGGCTCAGCCCCCTGCTTGGCAGGCAGGCGTCCCCAGCTGGGTGTCCCCTGAGCCAGCATCCCTGGCTGTGCCTCACTGCGTCCCTACCCTCAGAGAGCAGCTGCTGGAGCCTGGCTCTGCCAGGTGCAAGCTGGGCCGCAGCTCTCCAGAGTGGCTCTGCTCTCTGGCTCTGTGTTTGCTTTCCCACTATTATCTGGAGAGGAAGACTCATACTGACAGCTCAGCCCTTTGGCTAGTGCAGAAACCAGTGCTGTCCCAAACGTGGCCAGCTGCTCCTGAGCAAACTGAGTGTCCCCAGTCTGTCCTCAGCCAGAGTTTGTCCTCCTCAGGGATGATGGCATGCTCTAGCACATGCATGAGAAAGGTGGAAAATGAGCTTTGTCCCAAGTCCTAAATGTCAGGATGACCTGAACTTGTACAGCCTTCAAATCACACAGCAAGGCTCTCCTATTCTATTCCCTCTTCTTATATCTGGGTGCCAGTAATACCTCTAGTGAATGGCTGCACTACCTCATTTATAGTGATGAGATTTCCATAGGGCCATAGAGAAGAGTAATAGTTTTACCAGGAATTTTAAGTGTAAAATCTAAAACATGGGTAGCAAGATACATAGCACTGTTATGAGAAAAAATACAGTCTTAGTCACAGTTTTCTTAAAAGACTGAAATAGCTATAAAAAGAGCACAGTGGCCAATGCCAGATATTCCTGTGCACTTTTCCCTCGAGGTGAAGAACTGGGAGCTGCTGCAGGTAAGACAGAAAGCGTCAACAAGAACAAGTTACCAATGTCAGTGTCCAAGTTTTGGGTTTGTTGTCAGATTTGGTTTAGCATCGCCTAAATAGCTAACAATAAAGTGAGACTGGCATTGCATAGCTAGTGATGCCAGTGTATATGTACACAGGGTACATAAATACCCAGTCTGATAGGAAGAGAGAAGGGTAAAGCAGTGGTGATCTCAGTGGGAGACTCATGGAATACACCACCTCCGGTTGGAAACTGTCGTCTCCAAGCAAGGCTGCTCCTCATCACGTGGATGCTGTGGAGCAAGAAACCACAGCTGGAGGCATTTGCTTCCATGGTAAAAGGGGGAGCTGTCTGACACCATTGCTCCTTCTTTCAGGGGCCTTCCTCATCCCCTATTTCCTGACACTAGTGTTTGCTGGGATTCCTCTCTTCCTTCTGGAAACTGCTCTGGGCCAGTATACCTCTGTCGGCGGACTGGGAGTCTGGAGATTGGCACCCATGTTTAAAGGTACTGTGTGTTTGTGAAACCAATGGCATGCAACTGCAGATTCCATTAAAGGTTTGAGGAGCAAATCAGCAAATCCCTTGGGTCTGGGATGGGGTGGCAGGTGAGAGGAGTGTTTTTTCCCCTCTGTCGTTATCCGACTGTCCTTGACTCTGATGTCTGCAGTTATTAACATCACCATGCTCTGTTTGAGGAGTCTTATGTGGTGTCAAGGCATAAAGTCTGTGTGGTGAGATCAATATGGGCTGTGATGGAATGGCTCTGGTTGCAGAAGACCCTTTGTTGCTCCAAGCCTCCCTATGTAGGCTTACCTTAATTGCATGGGAGAGCTGTAAAGAGAGGACATGAACCTGTTGCCGTGCCTGGAGTAACTGTTTTCTAGAAACCAGTGGTAATTTAGAAATGCCTTGAATGTGGGAAAGTGAGATTCTGCCAGGAAGTGACCAGATCCTCTTTTCATGGGGCTCTGTCCCTAAAGAACCTGTAGTACACTGAAAGGTAGCATTGTTCTCCCTGTGCAAATGGGCAGGTGAGAGAGGAGAGGGAATGAGCCTCCCTTGCCGACCAGCTCACAGTGCAACCCTGTGCTGATGAGCTGATTTGCTTTTTTTGGTTTTGCCAAAAAACTTCCTGTGGTGCCCGTGAACTCACTTGTGTACTGGAGACCTGCACTGATGCTGCTCTCTGCCTTCATTTGCAGGAGTGGGACTGGCAGCTATGGTTCTCTCCTTCTGGCTGAACATCTACTACATTGTCATCATCGCCTGGGCTCTCTACTATCTCTTCAATTCTTTCACTGCGGTGAGTCGCAGGCATATCTGCAGCACGGCATTGGCTGTGTCCTGGGTCCTCCCTCCTGCTTTGTGGGGGCTGTGCGGTTTATGCCACAAAACAGGCACTAGCTGCTTGCAGTTTGTGCAAAGAGCCCTTGTCAACATCCTGCTGGACCCTTCCTGAAGAGGTTCATCAGCCCTGGGGGCAGTTTTGTAGTGTTGATGGGTACTGATGTTGTCTCTGAAGAGGACGATCCTTTGGAGGGGAAGGTCCCATCCCCTCTCTGGGAACAGTTCCCTGCTCACATCATTCTTTAAAACTCACTCTGTGTCTCTGTGGTATTTCTAGAGCTGCTCAAATCTAAGAGCTGCACATTTCCATAACTGGTTTTGTTACAACAGGGTCTTATTTCCCAGGACTTACTCCTGACCTTAATTAGTTCTTATTCACTCTTTTCTTGATAAATGAAATCTGGGGGATTTTTTTCTGCTGGGAAAATGATTCAGAAAGCATCTAGACATCTGCTTGTGATGTTCCCATAGCATGTGCTTTGATGTTATGGTTTACGGTGGGTTCCTCTCCCACAGCAGGGTCTTCTACCATACAAGGTTAGAATCACACCCCATATCAACTTCTTGGTAGCTGAAAGATTAATTTCAGCCCAGTAACTGGGAAGAGTTTCCTTAACATACCTCTCTGAGCAACCTGCAGCCTTAAAGACAACAACCTCATGGTTCAAAAGGGATCTTTTTAAATTTAATTTAGATATAACCATGAAATTCTGTTATGATGCTGTACATCCAGTTTTACTTTTTGTTCAACAAAAAATTCAAGTATCTATCAAGTCTTTTGCTAAATTATTCTGTTTGGCATTCCCCTCTGTGCTTCTACCCCCAGTACCACTGTAGGCTCCTGAATTTAGAACAAAATTGTTGGTTGTGGATGAATAGATGCACCCTCAGAGGATTCCTAAACGAACAAAGGTCTACCCAATCCCTGGGCAGGATGAGGGTTTGGTACATTTGGGTGTCACAGATCCAGCTGCTGACAGTGCTCATATGTACACAGGCAGGTCCAGGTATTTGGCTCAAGACGTTTTCTTTTACCAGAGATAATTCCAAATTCTCGAAAGGAGCCAAGGTGCATATAAAAACCCTAGGCTGATGTCTGTCCCCGTACCTCCTAAATTTGACTAGGAGTATTTTGAACTATAATAGGAGCCAAGCTTCATATATAATAGGAGCCTTCTGCAGTTTCTGTCCTCTGTAATTCAGAGGAACCGGAGCAGCAACAAACTGTCTCCCAGCCTGCCTCTCCTTGTAAGAGCTGTGCAGCTCCTCTGATGTGCAAAGCACTTGGTTGAAGGGCTGCTGCGCGGCACTTCTTGAGCCATTGCCTTTACTTCAGTGCAGTTAGCAAGTCCTCAGTGAAATCACCGTGTGGGTGGAGCAGCCTGGGTGACCACCGAATGTCGCCCCCGCCCTACAACAGCCACCCTTCTGCCAAGCCACCACGTTAGAAGGTATTGTCTCCTGGAACCAGCTTATTCAGATGGAGTAGTCAAGGCAGCACTTAAAGGCACTGATGCCACAAAACACTCCAAACACAAATAATATTTCTAAAGAGGTCGGTGTTTGTGGATGAATAGTGATGGATACAAACATCTTCTTAGAGCTCTGTTGAGCTGGAGCCCGAGGTCTTATCTGCAGAGGGAAATCACCCAGAATAGCTGTTCTGCATTTATCTACGTGCACTGTGCTCGAGAAAAGAGATTGTTAGACACTGAGACGTATCTGAGGTGCTTTTCTTGGGCTGCCTCGGCTGTGGCACTGCGGAGCAGGGGTGAGTCGCCCCGCACGCTCACAACAGTCCCTGACACTGCAGCTTCACCGCTCACAGTGCCAGAGCTGATTGCATTAAATCTGTAGCGGTGTGCTGCCGTCACACTGCTACCTACAGCGTAAACATTGCCCAGGAATCCCTTTGTGCTGCTTATAATCAGGGCAGGAGACAGCAAGAAACAGCTATTACGCCTTAAATTTACTCCTGTGCTTGCGTTACATTAGTCTATTCGTGTAGACAACCCGTCAGCCCCCATTCTCAGGGCCATGTTGCTTTTTAAGCATCGGAGCTTAGTATAAATGAGAGATAAGAAACTGTTTATTCTTTGTGCAATAAATTCCAACCACTTGTTGAGTGAAGCTAGCCAAAAGCTGTAGTGGTTATAAACACAGTATCCCTCGGTAGCCATTTTAATTTGTAGCCATTTTAATTAACCAACAGTTAATTGGAAATGTCTTTTTATCTGGGGAATTGCTAACATTTTATTAGAGCTAATCAGGCTCTGATATTGTTTCCTGGGAAATCCTTGTCACAAATTACCATATTTTAGAAAATGGTTTCGTGCTTTGGCTATAAGGGCGTGCCCATCTGATGGTGCTGCCCATTCTCTTTGCAAAAAGAATAATGGGTTTTCAGTTTAAAATAAGCCGAATTTCACTTCTCAATGCTGCCCTTGGGAGATACAACATTAACAATAACCCCACTGTCCTTGTTCCGGTGCAGGACCTGCCGTGGCAGAACTGCGGGAATGCCTGGAACACCGACCGCTGCTTCTCCAACTACTCCCTGAATGACACCACCAACCTCACCAGCGCCGTCACCGAGTTCTGGGAGTACGTCCACAGCCTGCCTACACCAGGTTTCTCCCCCCTCACCGCAGTCATACCTGACCACCAGGACTGTGGCTGGTGCCCGTTGGCACTGTCCCTTGGATAACTTCAGCAGGAGGGCGTTACAGCCAGCCATTGGCCGTGGTGGGCATGGGGTGCACTGTGCAACCTCAGGTCTGATGAACAGAGAGGATAACAGCCTCTCCACCTCTCTTCTCCTCTCTTTATCCCATCGTGATGAACCTCAGACCTCTTCAGGGTTTTATGGGTTCTCATGCTTGTCCTCACCTGGCCCTTCACCCTCCACCCTCCTCTGGGATCTCCAATCCCTCTGCCCCCCAGGGTTGGACTTCCCTCTAACACAACATCTCCCATCCCTAGGAGGAACATGCACCAGATGTCGGGGGGCCTGGGGGAGCCTGGCTCCGTCCGCTGGCCCCTGGCTGGCACACTAGCCCTGGCCTGGCTGCTGGTCTACTTCTCCATCTGGAAGGGTGTGGAGTGGACAGGCAAGGTACAGTGTGAGGGCCGGGTGTTTCAGTGCTGCCTCTCGTTGCTGCACTCAGGTCTCGGCTGTCGAAATGTCCTCCAGACTCAATTTTACTTAAGTGCCTATAACTAAGGTTATGATGTTTTGAGGCAGAATCACAGTAGATGCTATTAAATTCCTGACATTTTACCTTTCACGGTTGTAAAAATTGCTACCGTGTTTATGGTAATTTTCATTCTAAGTATAGAGAATAGCTCTTTGCTGTAAAGTCACGGGTCTAAGCACTCAGTCCTTCTGGGAAGAGGCTTGTGAAGATGTTTTCAGAGAGTACTTATATTTCCCACCTTGGGACAGCCTTTTAAGAGAGCAAAGCCTCTTCTGGTCTCCCCTTTTTGAAAGTCATGGTCTGTTAAAATGCTTTTGGTGGAAAAAAACCTCACCATCTCATTTGAAAATTTCCCTGCTGCCCTTTAAATATTGGTGAGAGACCTTCAGATGAGAAGCATGTTGTTATTCACTGTGTAGCATTTCAGGCTAGCACAGCAGAAAGGTAATTGCTTAGTTTAGTGAAAACGTGATGCTGAGATACTGGGATGTGTTATTTAGAGCACAGCGTGGTGCAGCGGGACAATATTATGAAAGGAATAATCTAGAGGAGAGATCAGAAATAAGCACTTCAGGGGTAGGTCACCTAAGCTGTTAACTTGCCCAGTGGCTCCCAAACAGGTTTCAGCTACGCAGCCACAGCAAAGCCCTGGTGATTCCTGGTATGGGCCCTGTGATGAGAGATGTCATGTACTTGTGAGTCCCTGAAACAGTGCTGAGAAGAAAGCAGTGGAAATCAAGACAACTCTTGTTGCTTGATGCGTAGGTCTAGAGAAGCATAGGCTTTAGCTCTGCAAAATAAGGATGTGACAACTTAGAGGGATTACTTCTGTGGACTAAATTTATCCCTATGCAATTCCCTTGTCTTTGGGCATTTCATCCAGACATGCTACTTTTGTGATTAGTGTGTCCTTGCACATCATTGGCAGGGAGAAACCTCAAACAGAGAGAAATGTTACTAGCATGGGAATAGGAGACAGCAAATGTAAGGGAATGCTGCTGAAAGGGGCTGTCCCCCTCACAGGGGGACATGCCGCATGCAATGACACCGTGGGCAGGAAAGCTCCTGGGCACTGGTGGGCTGAAGGTTTCTCTCCCATGGGGTCTTTTTCAGGTAGTGTATTTCTCGGCCACCTATCCCTACTTCATGCTTTTCATCCTCTTATTCCGTGGAGTCACGCTGCCAGGAGCCAAGGAGGGGATCCTCTTCTATCTCACACCTGACTTCAGAAAACTCTCCGACTCTGAGGTTTGTAGCCTAGTGAGGAAAGCTTCTATCTCCTGGTTGTCTCTGTATTAGTCTTCCAAGGGCACTTCCCTCGAATATTTTAAGTATTTAAAAAAATCCTGGAATAGTTCCTCATTCAAACAGTCACGACCCTCACAGGCTAAGACAAAGCTGCACTGAGCTGCTGCAGGAGATGCAACTGCAGCATGGAGTCCCTGCCTCTCCTGGTTCTTTCTCCACAGGTCTGGATGGATGCAGCCACACAGATCTTCTTCTCTTATGGCCTGGGGCTGGGGTCGCTGATCGCTCTGGGGAGCTACAACACTTTCCACAACAATGTCTACAGGTCGGTTTCTTCTTTCCGAGCCTCCTGCATGGTGGGGAGTGCTCGGGGTGAGGTAGGGGGTCGTGGTGAGTCTGGGGTGTCTGGTCTCCACCATCCTCTTACTGCCAACATGCAGCCCAGGGGACACACTGTGATCTCTATAGAGGGGCTCCCCTTCCTGCAGGACACTTCATATCTCACCCATGCTACCTCTCCAGGGCACAGGACCTGCTCTCAGCAGGGCTTGGTGTTTTATTTACCCCACCCTCTGCTCTTGGCCTCTTGGTAGGGACTTGCAGGTGGTTTCTTTTCCTTCTTGTTCTCTTTCAGAGACTCCATTATTGTCTGTTGTATAAACTCCACTACAAGCATATTTGCTGGATTTGTTATTTTCTCCATCATTGGCTTCATGTCACACATCACGAAGAAGTCAGTCTCAGAGCTGGCCTCCTCAGGTAAGCAGAAACCCAGTTCAAATGCAACAGCAACCTGTGAAAGCAATTTTTCTGTGAGCATGGGATGCTCCCAGGCCTTTCCTGACTGGGACCCAGGTGTGCAATGCTCCTTGAGCACCTTCCCACCGAGATGTGTCTCAGGCACCTGCGGCTGATGTTGGTCACACTCTGGCTGCAAGGGGGGTCTGCTTTTAGAGTTCTTCTCCTTTTAGCGCCGAACTTTTATGTGATTTTGCTGTAGGGAAATATTTAGGCCATTTGCTCTCTGAAACCTTCCTATAGAGAATAGATACTAACTGTGTTTTCAGTAGACGTGATAAAAATTTGGAGTCCCTTTTTCATGCGCAATTTTGAAATTGATCTCAGAATGATTTTTTAACCAAGATGGGACTGTGTCTTTTTGCGCAAAGACATATTTTGAAATTGCTGTCTTCCCAGAGAAAGCTTTTATCTCAAGAAACAGCATTTTGTGATGGGTAAAAAAAAAAAAAAGCACCGGGAAATTTATAACCGGCTCTGATTTTTGTAGCAAAATGCTCCAGCTCCATTTGGTTGCAATAATTTGATGACTTTCTTGCTTGCAGGACTTGTTTTTCCAGTCGTTTCTGCCTCTCCATCCTACCCCTTTGCACCCCACTGGGTTGGTGTGTCACGGACAAAGGCTCAGGTGTTCCTAGCTCCTATATCGAATACCCACAAGTCTTGGCTGTGATTGTTGTGTCTCTGTTCAAGTGTGGCCCTTAGCTCAGACTTCCCATCAAATGCTTTATAAACATGGGCTCACCCCTCTTTTCATTACCACAGGCCCTGGACTGGCTTTCCTCGCCTACCCACAGGTTGTCACACAGCTGCCCCTGTCCCCTCTCTGGTCAGTCCTCTTCTTCTCCATGCTGATGATGTTGGGTCTGGATAGTCAGGTGAGACAACCCAGGCACAAAGTGGGGTAAGATATAAAAATATCTTCGGATGGTGGTGTCCACACCTGCACCTCAGGACAGTGCTGAGCAGGGTGTTTTTTTACTCTTAGTGGTGAAATGCAGTTGCATGAAATACTTCCTGTGTGGGCATCACCTCTGTGCTCTTCCCTAATGTAGGCATATACTGTCAGGAGGGATCTGACAACTTCCCAATGCACCAGTCCTTGTCCTGCTGCACATTAAAAATAAGAGCAACGACCAGCTTCCAGCAGCCCAGCAGAACCAGTCAGCCCTGTAAGATATTCATCACTTCCCTGTAGGAGGAGAGGATCTTTGGCAAGCATTTCTCCGTTCACACCGATTTTTGACCCTGTGGCCAAGTGCCTGTGCTGCTGCGAGCACACAGCCTGTTCCCACCTTGCTGGGTCACCCTGGGAAACCAGTCCTGCCAAAATACTTTGCATCACGAGAAAAAGGAAAAAAGACTTCTTTTGAGTAATAACTGCTTTGTTCTTGTAGGACATGACTCCCCCCACTCCCAATATAGGTAGGCACATGAAATAAGGGAAATCAGTATGAACTATTTCATTTCATGCCTGCATGATGGTAGTTTGTGGCCATCTCAGCTTTCTTGGTGTTCTGTGAGAAGCTTGGATCCTTGGAATTTTCTGTCACCTTGACCAAACTGCATTTCCTGTGAGGCAAGAAAATGTCACTACATTCGCTTTTTTTCATAGCTTAGGGTAGAAGGTCTCCATGTTCCCTACTCCCAGGAGACAGAGGCAGCATCTTTGCACAAGGTGCTGCTCTCCAGCCAGACCCAGTGCTCTGGTGCAGCATTGACAGGTGCTGCTGAGAAGAGCAGCCATGCAGGGTATGAATTGGGGCTCTCCCCGAGTGTGAGGACGGTGGTTTGGTGCAGTGTTTTGGCATTGGTGTTGATGACAAAAGTGATCCCGAGCAGAGCTGCAGCTCCCTGGTCTGATTTGTAGGTGAACAGGAATAGATTCCAGCAGAAGGAAGGAATCGTGCCTTGGGAAAGGATGGTGCCTGGGTACCTGGCCAGCTTTGCCATCAGATAAGTCTTACTTCAGGGGGAAGCAGCTGGATGTAGCAAAAGGTCTCTACCCCACCACCTCAGAGCCCTCACAAAACAAACAGAAAACCCCATTATCTCTGTGTTTTTACAAGTGGTGATACTTTTTTCTGATGATTCACCATAAAGGTAGCTACCTAGTGAAGCAGTGAACTGCAGTGTGCCTCCCTATTCAGTGCATCAAAGTCAAAGGCTCCTGCAAAAGCCTGCACTTGGCCTGTCCTATCCTCCCTTGTGCCCACGTGCTCTTCCCTTGCAGCACAAATCACCAGTACAAAATGGATGCTCTCTTGGATTGCAGGTAGTGTTCACAAACCCAAGCCTAGTTCACAATCAGACTCAGACCTATTCCTGAAATGTCACACCCGGTTTCCAGGAAAATCTAATCAACCAAATCTGGTTTTCTATGATGGCACACTCTCATAAACACATTATAAAGCTCAGGTCTGCATTACTACAGACATTATTTAGCAAAAAAGAAATTCAAATAACAACTAAATATTCTGAAAGAAACTACATTTACAGAAAAAAAATTATTATCTCCATGGATTATTCGCTCAGAGCCGGTAAATAGTTCAAGGCATGACAATAAGCCCTCTAAGCACTCTGTGGAATTTATTTGCAGCATTTGCTTCTGAAATACTCCTTGAAATTCTCCATGTCCCTTCCGACAGCCAGTCTCAGAGGGCAGGCAGTCTGTGGGGGGGCTACCGCTGCCTGGAGGAGAAGGCTGGGGCAGAAACGAAGCATCAAAAGGAAAACAAGCTCTTAAAAAGCACAGCTAAATATATGTGAAATAGCTTTCTGTCTGCATGCCGGAGCACTGATTCATTCATACACACCAGCAACAGCATGGCAGCTTGTGCATATAAAACAAGTAACACGGGCTGCAACAATGCCTGCAATTCCACGTGCATTTTGAAGCATTCATTCAAGAAAAGAGAAAAGAAAGAAAAGATGGTTTTGCTACGTGCTGATTTCGTTTCCTTTGTGGCATTTGCAGATGGGGAGCAGGCATTTTTCATTTGGTTCAGCAGCCCAGTCCGTGAGGCGCAGTGGGACCATAGGGCATTTCTTGCACCCTGCACCCCCAGGGCTGCTGGGCTGAGGCTGCCCCTTGTCACTGGCAGGGCACAGCTCTGTAGGCGCAGCAGAGACGCTCAGAAGCCCAGATAGTGAAGGGAGGTCGGGCTGAGATCTGTGTTTGCGACGCAGCAGCAAGCTCCAGCCCTTTAAGGACGGCGGGAGTAGGTCCAGCGAGTCTCCCGTCTCCCGTTGATGCGGCACGGCCACATCTGCCTCTTTCTGCCAGGGTGCTCATCTCTTCTGCAGGTCCTTGAGTGGGATGAGTGACCTACACTGATGGACACGCACCTCCCTCCTGTGCCCCCACTTGCCCCTTGCTCGTGTGCCTTAATGTTCACTCCGCTCTCACCCATCCGGGCTTTACTCCTCTTGCTTCTAGACCTTCTTGTGTAATATGCTAATGCTTTCCTTTAACCTACCAGTTTCCAGGTCAGGCATTCATTCCTCAGGGGAGCTAGCAAGCCTTGTGACTGCAAGCCTGCGTCTGTCCCATGTGAGGCCTCCTCTCACGGGTTATTCATGAGGATTTCCAGCTGCCAGCAGTGAGACCACTCGTGGATCTCTGGCTGCACATCTGTGGCCAAACTCCCCACGTGTCCATGGGTCCCAGTCAGGGTGCTCTGTGTGGCCAAGGAGGGAATAGCAAGCCCTTGACACTGGGAGAGGGTGGGAGAGAGACTCTCCTACAGATCGAGGTGCCACCTATATTGACTCGCAAACCCATTACCCTTGTGTCATGATTAAGCTTTGAGGGGGAAAAAGAACAAAAGAGATAAGTTAATGGCAATAAAATGCTTAGGAAAGAGACAATATCATGGGGTGAGGCATGAGTAAGAACAGAATATGTGCTAAAAATTGTGTCTGGAGGAAGTTGGGGGAAAAGCGGAGTTTTTTGTAAAGCAGACTGAAGTGGCAAGAACAGGAGGCACCCCAATGCCCAGATCCTCACCAATCCTGAAAGCAGCATTTCACTCAGATGAAATACCTACTTATCTTGTGTGAGGAGTTAAGATTTGGTATGCAGGCCTGCAAAACTGGATCCCGGGCCAGCCAGGGAACCACAGTCCACAGGACTCGAAAAGTGAGCCTCCTCCAGGCTGTATCCCTTCTGAAACCTGAGGCTGGCATGAGGCAATTTTCAGTAAATGATATGAAGCCATTGCCTGTTTTATGGCTAGAAAAAGCAGTGTACTCCCATTTGTTTCACCACCTCGTCCGTTACACAGCAGCTTAATTTTGATAGGAGACAAAGAGATTTCACCTCGCTTTGTAACCCTGTGTCTCATCACCCACCTCCATGTATTTCCCTCTATGCTTTCCCTGAGGTGATCCTTCTTCCTGCACCAAAGGGCTGTCAGTTTTACTCCATCCTATTATCTGAGGCATCATTTTCTTCACTCCTTCTCTGCTGGACACCACCCTCTGCCCCTGACCACCCCAGCCCCCCTCCAAATCCATTTCCCTCTCTGGTCTCAGATCTCCTGGCCCTTCCCGTGGCTCTGGCAGTGCCTGGCCATGCATCCATGTGGAAAGAATAGCTTTCGACAGTGTTTTTTTTTGTCATGCTATCTCTTCACACTGTGGTGCCAGCTCAGTCCTGACTCTTCCAGACAACAAGCCAGGTGGGATGGGGTGAAGAGCTCGCTGTCAATGAGAATAAAGGCAGCTTAACCCATGCGTGAATGGCAGAAGATGCTTTAATGGCACTTGGGTCCAACATAAAAGGCTTAGCTCATTAAACATTCAGGCTGAAGCAGTTGAGCTTTGATGCTCTGGGAATACTGGCTTTCCATATGGATATAAAACCCTGGGCAGGCACATCACCCTTTGCCTTGCTGTGGAAAGGTGCTTTCCCCACGTGGAAGCCAGCCCCAGCAGCCAGTGGTGTGCAAGCTTTTCCAAAATCCCTGCCCAGCTATAGGCACTCTTTTTAGTCTGCATACCTCCACCTCCACTCTAGAGGTTTTTTCCTTCCCAGGGACAGGGAGGTCCCTGACTCCCAAGAGCGATGAAACCTCTTTCACTTTCATTGCATGGGCTTGTGCATTTGCTCTGGGTGACAGGGGAAGCCAGGAATTTGCTGCTCTCATTAATTCCCAGGATTTCTGCTAGAGGCATGATGTGCTCTCTGAGAGCTGTATGTTACCTGTAGTTCCTGGGAGCAAGATATAAAAGTGAATCTCACAATTTATCAGGAAATAGGAGGGAAGGATGCACTTTGCATATATTTGGTCAAACTGGCCTCGTACCAGAAGGCAGAACTAGCAGGAAAACTGATTTGAAGGTAGCAGTCATGGGGAATGTGTTGTGGTGCACACAATATATACTGTGCCTTGTGTAGTGCTGCACGAGCCATCCAGGTGTTTCCATCTCTAGAAAGATGATGTGCTGTGAGGATGGGCTTTCGATGTGCCGCAGGCATTTAATGTGGTGTGCTTGAAAAAAGGACTGGGTAGTCAGAGATGCTGTAGTTATTCACACGCACATGAGATTGGGCGGTGGGTAATGCAGCTCCTTATTGAGTGTTTTAGATCATCGAACAGCACAAGTGCTGTTGCCATAGGCTGGGAAGAGCACACATGGGAAGGGAAGAGCAGGCAAAGTCCAGCACGTGTCCCAGACACACAGCTGTAACACAGAGCCTGGCAGCGTCGGGGAGCAGGGCAATGGCGGGGAGGCCCCAGAGGGTTTGTGGGAAGAAAGAAAAGGCTTTTCACAGGAGGCAAAAGACAGAGATTTATCTCAGCTATTTTTAAGTATTTAACTTCAGTGCTTTTAACTCCGTCTATATTCAGTGAGAGTCTGCAGAGAGTTCTTAAATCAGTGAGGTTCTCAGCATTGAAGTTAAATGTGGGTGGGAGTGATGTCAGGCTACTTATGTGTATGTCCTTGGTGTATACCTTTTCCCATAGTTCTGCACGGTGGAAGGGTTCATTACAGCCCTGGTGGATGAGTATCCTTATCTCCTAAGAGCCAGGAAGAAGACCTTCATCGCAGTGGTCTGTTTCATCTCTTATCTCATTGGATTCTCCAACATCACCCAGGTACAGGCGGCCGTGCTTGTGCCTCCATTCATGGCACCTTTCTAGTCACTTTGGCATAGCACAGCAACACTAAAAACTTTGGAAAAATGACAGCATTTCTACTAATGCTGAAAAAAAGGGTTTGCTCATCACTGCTACATCTCGAGTTACTTAGGATTCCTCCATAATTTTTTACCATTATCCTGTTGTCAGTCTGTCTTGGTATTTTGCTGTTTGCAATAAGGGCTCAAGCCAACAGAGCCCAAGCTGGGGGAGTGTTTGCTGCAAAGGGTTAAGATAACATAAAGAAAACCAGGCTGCTGGGGCCCTGAACTTCTGGACCTGAAGCCAAGGTTCACATGAGGGACGGTGAGGGCTGAGTGATCTGGAGACCATTTGTGGAGCACTGAAGGTTCATGAGGAGGCAAGGCAAAATTCCTGGGAAGGGCAGAGCCGACTAAATTCAGCGACTCCATCTAAAGCAGAGAAATGTAAGAGATCCTAGTGAATTTCTGATTTTCTTCTCACCCTTGGCTATGCCTGAACAGACTGGTTAATTGTCTGCAAGAGCACATCAGTTTTGCTGCTGGGAACCAGACTCCAGTAGAAACATTGCAACACTGGCTCTACTGTCCAAGAAAATTAACATTAAAGCCAATAGACACGGACAGTAGCAATCAAAGCTGCTGGCTGATATTGTCAACCAAAATCTGTAACTCCTTAATCCTGTTTTTTTCTCTTCAGGGTGGCATTTATGTCTTCAAGCTGTTTGATTACTACTCAGCCAGTGGCATGTGTCTTCTCTTTCTTGTCTTCTTTGAGACCATCTCAATTTCTTGGTGTTATGGTAAGCACAGAACACCTTGTTCCTTTGTTTCCTCCATGGGCATGGTGAGTTATTTCAGAAGCCTCCCACAGTGAAGCCAATGACAATTTTGCAACTGAAAATAGCCTGGACTGATAACCCCAGAAAATCAGGAGCAGAAGGCTGTCATCTCACTTCTCCAGCCCATCACAAAGACCTTTGCACAAACTGACAGGTGCCTAGGGTACTTCACTCTGGGCCTTCAAGTGGACACCAGGAACATGGAGGGTGTTAGCAGGAATTTTCTTTTGTGTCCCAGTACCCCATCCCCTCTAGAAAATGCATCTCAAGCCTCTTGCTGTGCCTGGCCTGTGCTGTGTTGACCATGGTGCTGAGATGGGATGTTTTTTTCAATGCTCATTTCTTCTCATAGGTGTGAACAGGTTTTACAGGAACATCGAAGAAATGATTGGCTACAAGCCCTGCATCTGGTGGAAGATCTGTTGGGCCTTCTTCACACCTCTTGTCTGCCTGGTAAGAGCTGGGGCATCCTATCTGCGGGGGTGGGTCAAGAAGGACCTCTTAGTTTGGATGGACTGTAGGGGAAACTATAGTCTCCACCCAGTATAGGGCTGGTGCAATGTGGTCCCAGGCAGACTTGAGATGGGCAAAGGGATACAGGAGTCTCTTTCACTCTGCCTGTGAGAAATCACCCATAAGAAAAGTTCTAGGTGATTGGTTTTAATCTAAATGAGGCCAACAGTTCTTCATTCTTCTTTCTGAGATGCCAGAAGATAAGCAAAATAATTTACTGTTTTAAGAAGCTATTATTGGTTCTGGTGAAGGCTCTTGGCTACTCCAGCTCCAGCTTCAGCCCCTGACAGGCTTGCCAGAGCAAAAGCTACCAGCAAATGTAGGATAATTGACTGTAGAGCAATTTGGCCTTTGCTGATTCTTGCCCTTCCAGCAGAAGTAGTGCAGGGAATGGAGAGATAAGGCCAGTGACTGGAAGATGAAGACTCCTGGGGCCAGCTGTGAGGATGCTGTTAACTTGCTTAGGAACTGGTGTGTGGGCACTGCTTGTCTGAGTAGCCTAGTGAAGAAGGAAATCAGGGGTATTCCAGTTCCAGCTTTTTACATGGGATAAGGAGAATTTATTTCAGAATACCAGTTGGTGGGCTGAAAGAACCTAGACTAGTTTAAAGGGTTGTTTGGTTGCTCTGAGACTGTTGGGAGCTAAGAGGATAATGAAGGAAAGAATGGATGGACCCTGATTTTGCATGCCTTCACCTGCAACGGCTGGTGCTCTTTTCCTAGGGTGTGTTCTTCTTCAGTGTGGTGGAAATGACACCTCTGACATTGGGAAAATATGTCTATCCTGCATGGGGACAAGGCATTGGTTGGCTTATGGCTCTGTCCTCCATGGTTCTGATTCCAGGATACATGCTGTACTGTTTCTTCACCTCAAAGGGGACTCTCCGGCAGGTATGAACAGCTTCACCACTCCTGCTCTCTGCTTAGAGTAGGCGTGTCTGGCTGCAGCTCGCCCTGTAGGCAGGCCTTCAGGTAGTCTACATTTTGGTCCATTGTTCCTCACTGAGATTTGTGTTGTCACTGTCACAAAAAGGGAGCCCTATCCCCTGGAATATCCCTTTGGTGCAGGGGACTGGAGCCCTGGAAGAGACTGGGAAGAAATCTTTGAGGTTTCTTAACCCAGACGAATGCAAGTTCCCGACAGTCGCTGGCTATGAGCATGGTTACTTGGCAATTCTCAGCGGAGAGATCAGCATCCGCCAAGCGTGGATCTTGAAGTGTCACAGTCTGGGACCTGCTACCAACAGAGACAAGCACAGTAGTAATTTGCCATGTGCTCTGCAAAGTGCACTCAGTGACTGAGGGGTTAAGAAGCAAGGAAGACTTTTATGCAGGATTCACAATACCCACTAGTCTTGTTTAAAATGTTTTCTTTAGTAATTTGAGCAGTGAATCATGAGTCTGTATGTCATACCTAGTACTTACTGTTAAGATTTTATTTACAGTGTTGACATTCAGTCTTGAGAGCACTGTGCAAAAAGTCCCTGGCTCGGTGCTGCCTGCTGCAAACTACAGATGTAAGAAGTCACCCCAGAGGTGCTGATTTATGGCTTTCCCAGCCCAGCTGCAATAGCAACCAGATGCCATCTAAATTCCATGAGCTTACTTCGTGGGTGCTGTATTTTGAACAATGTTTAACTCAGAAATGTTTTGGCTGGAATTACTGGGCCTAGGTCAGCTTCAGGCTCTCTACCTCTGAAGTCAAGTGGATTTGAGTGTTCTTCCTCCCAGGCTTCCATTTGGATGTGCTCTGATGTGGGAACTGAGTGAATCTGGGATCTCAGATCTGCTTTCAGTTCTGGTCTCTCATCTGAAGATAGGTTTAGGTACTTGTCAGTGGTGTTGAGATCCACCTTGGCATTCCTGCAGGACTCAAGTCAGGGTGTTGTCAAGCCACTTTGGTGATTTTGGGTTGAAGGCCAGCAGCAATTCCAGCAGTAGCTCCTTTCTCAGACATTTAGAGGGTTCCTTATTCCCTCATATGAGCTGGAAAAGGGGAGAAGGGAAGCCCAAAAGTACAGATATGAGTTCAAGCCTTTGCCTAGTCTCAGTCCTGTTTTACTAGGGATGGAGGAAGCACATCACAGCATCTGGGGGAGCCCAAGCTAGCCTGTAGTCTCCCGGGAGTAGCTCAACTCCTCCTGACAAAGGTCTTGTACTAATAATATATGTAGCAAGAGTGGCAACACCAGCACTTCCAAAGTGCTGGGGACTCCCGTGCTGCCCCAGGGCATGGAGAGCAGCTCATGAGCTTGTTTCCACCCATCCCCTCCACATCTTGTGCAAACCAGCAGTACCAGTAAGCAGCATGAGTGGCTGATGTGTACCCTCCCTGTCTGGCTCTTCCTCTAACATTGCCCACACACATCACGAGACCCAGACCCCTCTCAATCATTCATAGACCCAGGAGTGAGCAGCAGATGGCACCAGGAAGAAAGCAGGCTAATCTGTGTGTGCATGGTGTTGGTATCAGAGAGACAGAGAGAATTTTTGGCCTCTTATATGCACAGATCCTGGATTAATTTGTAATAGAGCTGGAGCTGGAGGGAAATTAGATGCCAATCCTGAATAAAGTGGTTTTGACAGACAGGAAAGATTAAAAGTCATGTTGATTCTACTGAGCAGGAATGCAAGAGGGGAAAAAAAAAAAAGACCATGAATGGTAGAAGCAACTCAGTGAACATTTCAGGGACTACACCCAGCAACAGCTACTTCAGTGGTATTGGAGAGTAGGAGCTTGTTTCTCTTTGCTGAAAAGAGGTTCTACCTGTCTTAGTGATGTCTGTTCAGGTCAGGCTCAATCCACCCGTGCTTCTCTTCTGCAGTGCACAGCATCAGTCTCTCCCTGACCAGCAAAAGTGATTCATTGTTCTTCATCACTCCTGATGCTCAGTCCACACGCCTCCAGCAATGACTTGCCCCTCCATATTTTCCTGGGTTCTTTGCTTCACATTACTTGACTCTGCAATTTTCATTTGATCAGCTCGGGGTGACAGGAGTTGCTGCGTGCAAAGGTTTGTGCAGGTGGATGGTCTGATCTACATCAAAGGCACAGACCGTAAGCTTGTTAACCTGCTGGAGTTACTTAGTAATGCTGTGTAATCAACAGTAGTCGGAATATGGGTCTGCTCTGAAGCCTGTGACAGTGCAGCTCTCTCATGTTCCTCCTTGCGGCTGGCCTTGCCTGGTAACAGTTTGCCTGTGTTATCGGGAGGATCCCTGTATTTCAGATAAACGGAGGAACTGCTGTGCTGTGTGTGGCACCAGAGCAAAGGTGGCTTGCAGAGGTTTTTGGAGGACTGCTGAGGGGTGCTGGGGGAGCCACTCCTGCTGCATGCACCATCTCCTCGTCATGTAACTAGGGTCGCCTCTGAGGCTTGGGGTGAGGGGTCCCAACCCTCAACTGCTGCCATATCCTGGCTGACACACTTTCTCCCTTCATTCCTGGGCAGCGTTTGCAGCAGATGACACAGCCCAAAGCAGAGGTGCACGTGCAGAACAATGGCCTCCAGCCAAAGATGTCCTTGAATGGGAGGATCTCGGATGCCCCTGTCTAGGAGGAAAGCCCAAACATCCTCACCCTGTCCCGTAGCTGCTCGCTCCACGTTGTCTCTTGAGCTCCTCCAGCACAGCTTCATGTCCCTGGCTCCATGATGGCTTTGACTTGTTGAAGAGAGGACCTGTTGGTGGAACCTGCTTGTGTCCTTCCTGGCTTGGCTTACCAAGCCCTGAACAAGCTGTCACCAGGGCGTTGTGTGGTGACCATCTTCATCCTGCAACATCCTGGTCCAGGCTCCCAGGGAGGAGCAGCCGGTGCCCACGCCTTCCTGCTCCTGAGGAGAGGTGATGTCTCTAGAGAGCTTAGACTGGTTGTTGTCCACTTTTTTGCTTTTCTTGCCTTTCCATGTGAAACTCTGCAGAGCATCCCCCAGCACACAGCTGTGCTTTCACACCACAGATCTTGCTGACAGGTGGCTGCTGATTTATGGAGCATAAACCAACACTAACAAAAAACTGGAGGAGATGTGCAGAATGAAGGATACTAGTGCAGAACAAGGGATTCTAGTGAGGAGTCCAGCATGCTGGTAGCTGTAGGACACCACCCCAAAACTGGAGAAGGGCTTAAGGACAAAAGTGTGCCGCTCGCAGGTGCCATGTTTCAGCCCTATGCAGTCTCCAGCTGTGTTCCCTGCATCCCTGTGGCTGGCCTTGTGAGTCAAAGCCCTGCAGAGCAGGCAGCCTTTCTCTTCTGGAGAATCCTGCCCTCTGCAGCTCTGTGCAATAGCTAGTCTCTGACCCTAAAATGCAGCTAAAAGGTTAAGTGAAGGGCTCTTTGCTAGAGGCTGTCCGAACCTCCTACACTGACCACTCTCTGCTACAACCAGCTTTGTGCAGAGGCAAGAGGTCCACCATGTGATAGAGAGATTTTCCAGCAATCCTCCCAGCAAATCTCCCCCCAGCTGGAAAAGGGTAGTTCCTGCCAAACACCTGCCCTGGCTGCATCCCTGGGTGGGAAATAATAAGATGCAGCATAGTGCCCATGGATGGTTTAGTTTATACCTTTTCCATGAAGGGGCAACACCTAAATCCCAGGAGCTCCTGAGACAGTCAGTAGGATGTAGCCCCCATGCTTAAACCCACCCCTGTGAACCAGTGCTGATGTCCCTTGGGAAGGATCTGTACAGCCAGCTGCTGGCATTGGCACATCCCAACTCCCAATGGACACACCACAGGAGATAATGAGCTAGTGTAGATGATGCTGGAGGAGCGTAACACCTCAGAGAAGGCTGGGAAGTATTTCAGAGCAGTCCTAAAGCAGCAACATATTTCTTGGTTATAAAGCCTTGTGAAAGGAGGTGTCTCATCATAGCACCATGTGTAGATGTGACAGTGATGTTCACATTTGTGCCAGCTGCCCAGCCACCCCACGCAGGGATGCCTGTGTGCTCAGAGCATTTGAAGAGCACCCACTACACGTGCACACACAATGTGACAGTGCAGATTAGTCTCTCCCCACCCATGGCACAGCACTGGCACTGCTCACGCTCCCAGGTTCAGCTCCGAATCAACAAACTCATAAAGGAGCATCTGAGAAAAACTATGTCCCACTCACGCTTCCTATCAAAGGGCCTGGTGTCATAAGTGACACATTTCAGTGCCCTCGAGGTCCCACCTCAGGTGCTGAGTGGTGAGCCTGTGCACAGTTGTCCTGCACTCTGACAGCAGCTGCAAAATGCCGCAGGTTTTGCCTGTGCTGCCTGTCCCTGGGACCCGCCAGTGCACGGGGCCGAGCTGCTCTTCTGCCAGTCTTCCAGCCTGAGGATCAGTAACAGAAAGAGGAAAGAAGTTTTTTGGTTAAAGCTGAAGTCAGTCACCTTTGGGGGTGGGTCCCCTGCCAATTTGCCAGTACATCTCAATTAATGTTGCTTCAGATGTGTAACTCATTTTTATTTGTACACGTGGTTCTTAGTGGTGGTTGTGGCTGCCAGGCCTTGAGTGTGTGTTTTGCGGTCTCCAACACCCCGAGCTGGGATCACACCCTCTTCCATGTGTAATCATTTGGGTGTTTGCGTCAAAAAAATCACAGCTGTTAAACAGACGTGAGGAAGCACTGAATTTACAGGCTTGATCTCGTAAAGCCGAAAGCCAAACACTGAAAGCTGCAATCATAGCTCATCACAATTAATCTCAGCCCGTCACAGACATGTCATCTTTCCTTGTCCCTTAATTGTCTGCGCTAGTACAGCTGAAAATTTCTATTCCAATTTAACCAATTTTTATGAACCGGGGCAATAAAGGAAACCACTCTTTATAAACAGAGGGACATCTGTGTTGAAAATAAATGTTAAACCTCTGATCTTGGCAGTAATGACCTTTACTAGACACCTACTTTTACCTGTGCATCCAGGTCACATAACCTCCCTCCCCTCAAATGCAGACTGAAGGTGGCACAGGCAGGTGATGGACAGAGGAGTTCTTTGCAAGAAGCCTTGAAAACATGGAAGACCTTGTTTTTTTCCAACTTCATTGGGGCAGCTCAGGTCTGAAGCAGAACAAATCAGTGCCTGTGGCACATCATTTCAGGTGTAGCAGCAGGGGCTGCTTATAATAACAGTATTTGATGAGATTTAGTCATTTGTTCACTTTCCTGCCTGGGACCTTCTCCTTTGCTCTCCCTCCTGAACTTCTCTGTTTTGTTTTCTTTTCTCTCTTCTTCCCCACGATCATCCATCCAGTGGAAATAATCTACCTCACCTAGCTTCGTCCTGCTTTTTCAGTTCCATTACTGCAAAATTACATCTCTCCCTCCTTTTCTCTCCTCCTTTCTGTTCTTTCCTCATTTCTATCTCTTCCTATTATCGCCAGCCTCTCTTCCCTGTATGTCTCATGTGCTTTCCTTCCAGCCTTATTACTCGTTTCTGTGTGCCTGTGGTTCAGCTGGTCACTGTGTGCGTGCTCGACCCTTCTGCCTGTTGAAAACTGGAGTTCAGGACCCTATGGAGGATATCACTTTTTTGTAGCATCCAGTCCCTAAGAACCAATTTCTACCCCAATATCAAAATTGTAATGAAGTTCCAGCTGTCTTCTCCTCTTTGCACCAGAAAGCACTGTGCCAAGCAATGATATCTCTCGGTATTACTAGAAAGACATTTTGATCCACATTCCACCAGTGTCCACAGAGCTGTACCTGTTCTGAAAGATTTGGTGGCCTTTTCTGGTTTTTCACTAATTTATTTCCACCATGAATGTTTGGATCTGTGAAGTCTGGCATGCGTAACTTTGCAGGTAGGAATCTGTCCTTCCCACCTCCCCCACACACAGGTTTCCCATCTAGTGAGAGGTCAGGGATGGTGATGGCTCCCCTTGAGCTCATCTCACACCTCTAAAATGCCACTATGGCCAGGTCCAGCAAAGCAGCCATATCTGCACGTTGTCCTTTTGACATCACGGTTTGGATACTGATTGCTCCGTGCCAGTGACTCCTCTGTAAGAACTGGTTTTGTGCTGCTCCCACCATGTGTCACTTCTGCTGACCACCCCTCTGCTCCTCTTTCCTTTTGACTCACTCAGAAGAGAGGATGCATACACAGCCAGAGGGTGGGATGCTTCCCTGTCCCCTCTGCTGTGGTTCAAAAGAGGACTTTGCTCCCTTGTGCTCACGTACAGAAATCCTGCCTTTTGTCTTCCCCCTCACCTCCCCAGCACCTGCCAGCCTCTCCCTCCCACCACGGGCAGCTGCTTGAAATAATCCTCTGTGAAACCTCTTAATTCTAAGGAGCTATTTAGGGAGCTGTGCTCAAATCCCTCTGAAATCCTCTTTTTCCTGAGGGCTGCGAAGCACAAAATAAATGCCACTGCCCCTCTGCTGCAGTGGGGGCTGAGGTGGGCCATGGGGAAGGCAGGATTGTTTCATTGCTGCTCAGGTGCTGCTTCCCCTGGAGTTCCAGGTGTGATCCTCTCCCTTGGGAGAGGGGAGCTCTTCCTGCTGCCATTCTCCCAGATGTGCTCCAAGAGCTGGCAGCTGGAAGCTGGTTGTAAAACACGTGTGCAATGTTTGTGACATGATCCTGGTGCCATGTGAGGCTGCACTGTAAGGCTTCAGCCAGCCGACCACCATGTAGACTGTAGTCTCTCCACAGCTCTGTTAAACGATGTGTTGGGCGCAGTTGTGCTGAGCATCAGGGAGTGCCCTTAAAGCAGGTGTCATTCCAGATGAGCAACTTGTCCTTATCCCTTGTCTGTCCCAGGGGGATTCTCTCGGGATTGGAGGATCCCAGTTGCATTTGGTGGTGGCCAAATAGGGAGGGGGTCTGCACCACCAATGGGCGTGTCCACTGTGGTTTTGCTTGTACTGAGGGCTACCAGCTTGCACCAAGCACTTTCCTCAGTACCTGAGCACGTGAAACATGGTGCTCAGCACTGCATGTCAGTACTGGCACTGGAGGGAGGCCACATGGTGCGCCTGTACAACTTGGCCTTCCTCTTCTGATATCTGATCCTGCCTCTGTACAACTCCAGATGTTGGTCAGAGTCCACCTGAGCAGCTCAAGGTAGGAAGAAATAGCCTGGAAATTCTGAAACCTACTGATGACACTTGGGAGCTTTCAAAAATGTGTGCAAGAACCATTCTGATCATTTCACCTCTCAAAGCCCTTGAAAAAGCAAGAGAAGATATGCCAAGGAAGGGTTGAAAGATGGGGGCTGCTTGCCATCTCCCCTCCACCACCTTGGCCACTGCAGCAGTCCTTGGATCAGGTACCTGTCATTTCTTCCTCCCTTCTCCGCTTTGCATTCTCTTGCTTACCAGCCTCACCTTCCCTCTTCAGGAGGAGGCTTGCCTGCCCATGCCAGTTTTCTCTCCTCCTTAGCCCTGCTTTGCACCTGTGAGCCCCGAATTGCTGCACAGACGTGCCTGTTGCTGGGCCAGGGGGTGGCCAGGGCAGGCAGTCTGGCACGGAGGGGTGGGGCAGGCTCTGCACAGAGACTGGGGCACTGGGCCCTTTTCTGCTCACCCAGACACTCTGTGCAGCTCCATGGCTCCTTCCTTCACCAGAGCTTCTCAGTGTCTCTGCTAACAGAGATCCTTCCTGGCATGGGAATCCAGTGCTGTTTCATGGACATCTAACAGGGATGTCAGAGATTTTCCCCTCCCCTACTGACAGCCCTCCACAAATTCACAGGAGGCGAGTAACAAGCTACCAAGGGCACTGTGAAAGCAAAAGCCACGGTGCTGCGCACTCCAAGCATTTTAAGATCTCTCCTCCACTTTCTACATCTTTAATAGTATGTTAAAATGGTGTTTGCCATCAGAGGTCCAGGAAGGTGTCAGACGTGCTCAGAGCTGTGGGGCAGCAGTGGTGTTACCACCCGGGCCCTTGGGGTTTGTTCTCCCCATCAGGAGCAACCCCTCAGGACTGGTGTCCCTTCCTCCAGCGCATCGAGTGCCCTACCGAGCGTGTGTCCCTGTGTGTCCTCTCCTGTGCCCCAGGGGTGTGTGCCAGAAGGGCTGCCTGGGGGACTGTGTGGTGTTTCCCCTGGCTTTAGTGCTTGCGCTGGAACATCCCATGGGACTGAGCCCCACATGTTAACCACTGGATAAAGGGTTTTGAGCCATAGCACAATGCCCAAGAGGGAGACCCAGGAAGTGGTCCTGGACAGACCCTGGCAAGTGTCAGGGGATGGGGTGGCATCCCAGTGTCCCCATTACAGTCCTGGCTGAGGCAGAATTGCCAAGGGCAGTGTGGGACTGTGGCCAAGCATGTGTCCATCATCCCTGTGATGCTGTCAGCTGGGAAGTGTCCGTGTCTGGAGATGCTCAGGAGAGGTTAGTGCTCCCCACGCCGATACCTGATAGCCATGACAGTGATGGAGATGCCTCCTGACAGCCTGGCATGATGCTGCTGTGCTGCCAAGAAAACAGCACCAGCATTCACCAGGGTCCCAGGGACCAGCCACGGGCCCTCACAGAGTTCCATGTGTCCCCACCATAGCTCCTGGGGACCAGCAGCCCTCACCCCCACAGCTGCAGCCCTGTGAGGAGTGGCCATGGAGGGATTTATCCTGACCATACTCCTGACAGCACTGCAGCTTTCTCCATGGGATGCTGGAGGGTTGAGGTTTCTGCTTCCAGATGAGAAAACCCAACTCATCAGGAAAGGACTTGTCTGAGTCACAGGTGTAATGATATGGGCAGGAGGCTGGCCTCAGAGGGTCCCAAAGCCAGAGCACAGGGACAGGTAAATGGCTGTGTGGGCACTCCTGTTTGATCACTGCATCTACCTCAAGCCCGGGGGGCCACAGGCAGAGCAGGGCATGGTGGCACAGCTGAGTGTTTTTCTCCCTTTGAAAGCTACGGGGCTCAGAGAAGACTCTTGGCCAGTTTGCATTGAATTGTGCTGTTTGGGAAAATACAAATATCCCAGCAGCGACCCCACAAAGAAAAGCACCTGTCAGTTTTGTGCTGATGCTGCTGATCCAGATCCAGACAAAACCTCCCCAGATCTATCCAGATGTGAGGTTCTACAATGTAAACTCATCCCCTGCCGTCAGCCCAAAGAGCACTCCCTGCTGTTTGCTCCATGGCTCCAGGTGCCCTTACACAGACTTGGAGGTACATCAGCCTCTGAGCTGGCCGCGGGGGAAGAGACACGCATGTCTCAGCGCTGGCTCCCCGGCCCTGCTCTCTGCCCGTCCCCAGGGAGCCCACGTGCCTCTCGGTCGCAGCTTTCTCCTGTCTGTGTGGCTGAGCCGAGCCTGCCACCCTCTTGCCTGTGCATCCCCCTCCAGCACATGCCAGAGCTGACTGACATGCCTTTAAAAATAACTCCTATATGGGAAGAAGGACAAGAGATGGAGAGGGACGACTGCCTTCGGTTGGAGGGGGACAACCTCCTCCTCTGCCTCTCCCTGCCTTCCTGATGCTGCCACCACGTCCTGGCCAAGCAGCCACTCCGGGTCGCTGCCTGTCCAGCCCGTGGCATAAATGCTCTGATGTGTTTTTGAATCGCATTTGGTCCCACAGGAGGGAAGAGAAAGAGAGTCAGTATCTCTGTCCCCTCTCTGCATTTACTGCAAATGACGGGATTAGGAATTATAATCCAAGATTCTTATTTTAAAGCGGCTTTTCAGCTCTGTGAGGGGAACTTCAGCGTGATGCTCCTGGGGGAGGTGGTGACAGGGCAGCTGTCATAGCCCCAGTCACCGCGGGTGCTTGGGCAGTGGCAGACAAGGCTCAGTGGTGCCCTTTGGGCTCTGGGAGTGACTGCAGGGAGTGACACTTCCTCAGGGAGCATGTGTGTGTGTCCAGGAGGCTCTGCAAGCCCAGGGTAGGGGGGGTATCCCACAGCTGGGCACCTGGCTTGGCAGCACAGAGTTCACTGGGCAGGTACCACCATCAGGCTGTACCGTTGGATTTTGAGGGGTTTCCGGATGTTTTGAGCTTTGAAAAGGAAGAGTGGTCTCTTCCTTTGAGGATGAAGGGTGAGCCTGTATTAGCCAGCACTGTTGAAATGAGAGATTTGAGGGGTGGGCAGCACAGCCATGGTGAACTATGTGTGATAGCCCAGTCCCCCTGACAGCATCCCAGCTACTGCCTCATGGGATGCCACACGCACCCAAGCCCCATGGAGGCTGTCCCCGTCCCTGGCAGCACCATGGACCCCAGGATGACCCTCCAGCTGTGGGGACTCCTCTGCAGGGCAAAGCCTTGGGATCTAAGCGAGGTCAGATGCTGCCAATCCCTTGTGGCAGCATCTGCTCCTGGGATGCTGAGTGCCAAATTGCATCAGCCCAAAGCATCCTGCAGCCCTTGGGCTGTTCCACACTGCTGGCAATGTCTGCCCTAGAGAAGCACCATGACCTTTTCCTCTTTTGCATTTTTTTCCTCCTGCTCCTTCCCACTGCATTCATGGCAGACCTGTGAAAAATGTTAACAAATGACTGTTTTTTACACTGGCATCTCTGCCACCTTTCCCTCTGCTAATTATTATAGCAGTGCCTCTTCCAGGGCAAGTCAACAGATAGCCGGGTTTTTTATCTTCGAACAAGCTATTTATTTAATAAGGGCTCCCGCTTTTCCCTTGCACATATCTTTCCTGGCTGCATGTCCTGAGCTGCTGGACGGGTTGTCCTTTTCACTGGGTATGCCAGAAGTTGTGAGCTGAGACTGAAGGCTGAGGTCAGACCCCAGGGGAGGTTTTTTTCCTTCCTTTCAGAAAGGCAGGATAATTCTGCCCAGGTTCATGTGGCCTTACAGAGCAATGCTCTCCCTGCTTACAAAAAGAAGTGATGGGGGACCAGTCCTCACAAGTTGGTGAGAAGGGCTGTGTCAAATGCTGGGTCCTGTGGGGCAGATCCTAAGTGCATAGAAAGCCAATGTAGGTGCTGAAACGAGCACAGTCCCTGCTCACACCAGGTGAAATCTATGTCACAGTTACTGTGCTCTGGCTTACGCTGTCATCATCTGCATGGCTTTGCTGTGGCCCACTGGGTGCAGAGGAGGTAATTCTTTCTGTAGGCAGAGGGTCACAGGATGTGACTGGGAAGACAGGAAGAGCTAGTGGTGCCCTGGATGCACAACAGAGCCCTTCTGTGGCATTTGCTGATGACTACTGGTCTGCCTGGGACATCATACTTCAAGTATGAAATCTCAGAAGGCCATAATTTGTGGGATCTTGTGGGCAGAAGCAGCTCCCAAGTGCAGGAATGCTGAGCGGGGCAAGCAGCTTGTGCAGTTGGCATGTGGACACAAGGAGGCTCACTGCACCCTCCTGCCCTGGTGTGCCTGACGGACGCACCAGGTGTTTTTCAGAAGCTAAAGCTGAGATTTCTCCAACTGTTTCTGTCTCCCTGACTCTAAAGGGGGTGTACAAGGACCCAAATCCTCCTGGACCTGCTCCAGGAACAAAGGGAAAGCTTCCCTTTGCATGAGAATGGAGTCAGGGAAACCGGAGGTGGCTTTGGGGACCAGCTGCTTTGTGGCAATGCCTCAGCAGAAACACCAGCACCAGGTTCTGCTACAGGTGGGCTCACTTCAGTGACTAAATTCTCTGGTTTTTGCAAGCTTTCTCTGTGGCTGGTTTCTCTAAAGATTTTTCAAAGCCAAGTGGCCTGAGGAGCTGGTACCATTGGCACCAGGCTGTTGGGTGACACCTGCCCTGGTGAGAGGGTTAGCACATATCTGGGCAAAGCTGTGGCACTGTTCTCTGTTTTCCCCTACCTTTATTTCCCCCTTCCTGGGAAGCTGAAGACAGTTTTGGTGACTTCTCTTGCCTTTCACTTGGAGAGCTAGAACATTTTTAACATCAGCTGTCCCTGGTCACTCCTATTCCTGAAAAGGCTGCTTGTGATGGTGGGGGAAAAGCACTGCTCGTAACATCCCAGGAGGGCTGATGTCCAGCTAGCTGTTGTCAAAGCCCAGCTGGCAGCTATGCATGTGTAGCCTTGCCTGTCTGCTCTAGGCTTAGCTGTTTCTGGCCTAGCTGGTGCCAGCACAGAGATGTCTGCTCAGAATATGTGGATTTGTGTTGTCCTTATCCTATGCTGCCCAAAACCTAGGATTTCAGAATCATAGAACAGTTTGGGCTGGAAGGAACTTTAAAGATCACCTAGTTCCAATTCCCCTGCCATGGGCAGGGATACCTTTCATTAGACCAGGTTGCTCAGAGCCCCATCCAACCTCATCTTGAACACTTCCAGGGATGGAGCATCCACAGCTTCTCTGAGCAACCTCTTCTAGTGTCTCACCACCCTCACAGTAAAGAATTTCTTCATAGTATCTAATCTAAACCTGCCCTCTTTCAGTTTAAAGCCATCACCCCTTGCCCTGTCACTCTCCATCTCTCCTGTAGCCCCTTTAGGTACTGGAAGGTGCTATAAGGACTCCCTGCAGCCTTCTCTTCTCCAGGCTGAACAATCCCAACTCAGTCAGCCTTTCCTCATAGCAAAGGTGCTCCAGCCCTCTGATCATCGTCATGGCCTTCTCTGGACTCGCTCCAGCAGGTCCATGTCCTTCTTGTCTCCAGAGCTGGACACAGTACTCCAGGTGGGAGTCTTATGAAAATACTTTGCTCCAAGTTTTTTATGGAATATAGTTAATAGCTTGTTTCAAAAAAGTGGTGAGGGGAGGAAGGGGGAAGCACTTTCCCTGTCACAGGCGGTGGTGGGAGGCAGGAGGGTGCGGAGGCAGCTGTAGCGGGGCTGTTCCAGCAGTGAGACGGTGGCTGTGGGAGCAGGAGCATCCCCAGACTGTACCAGTGCCTCATGCAGAGGAGCATCAGGGTACCCATGGCTGCTGCCATCGAGGAGATCTGCAAAGCTGTCAGCTTTCAGCACGTGTTGCCCTGGACTGACCCAGCTCTGTCCCAGCCAGCTGTGCAAACAGCACACGGTGGCAATTTGAGGACACAGGTGGCTTTTGTGCCATGTGGGTGGACACCAGTTTGCAGCAGGGTATGGGAGGAGACTTACCCCGTTGTCTCTGATTGGGTATTAGGAAATTCATGAAAGTAGCAAAGAGGGGCCACCGGCTCAGAGAAATTCTGCATGTGCAGCTGGGCAAGTGCAGGAGAGGGGCAATTTCTCCTGTTGCTGGCACTCTGTGGGTCCTGTGTGATTAGCTAGTCAGTATGAGGCTTCTGAACACTGGACGTGTCCTGGTTTTGGCTGGGATAGAGTTTTCTTCCTAGTAGCTGGTACAGTGCTGTGTTTTGGATTTAGGATGAGAATAATACACTGATGTTTTAGTTGTTGCTGAGTAGTGCTCACCCTAAATCGAGGACTTTTCAGTGTCCCCTGATCTGCCTGTGAGGAGAGGCACAAGAGGCTGGGAGGAAGAATGACCAGGACAGCTGATCTGAACTGGCCAAAGGGATATTCCATACCACAGAAGGTCAAACCCAATATATAAACTGGGGGGAGTTGGCTGGGAACCAACCTGATCATTGCTGGGGGATGGGCTGGGCATCGGTCAGTGGGTGGTGAGCAATTGGATTGCACATCACTTGTCAGTCTTGAGGTTTATTCCTCTCTCTCACTTTCCTCTTATCATTGTCTTACTTTATTTCAGTTGTTAAACTGTTCTTATCTCAACCCACAAGTTTTTATGATCTCATCCCCATTCCACTGGGGTGGGGGAAGAGAGTGAGCAGCTGCGAGGTACTTAGTTGCTGGCTGGGATTAATCCACAAGATAAAGAGCTGAAATGTACTGAAAAGTCAAGCCTTTCATAATGGGAGGGAATAGGAAGGTATACATGGAATATTGGGATGGGCATATATCACATAAAGTGTTTTAACTGCTAAAATCTTAGTCCTACAGTCCTGTGGAAGAAGACCTTTCACTCTCCCCGTCCACTCCCTGTGTTTTGGGGTTTTTTTATGAACTTGATATTGCTTGGGACACCCTACCCTTCATGAGGAGAAAGGATTAGAAAGACAGGACTCTTGTTTTCAAAAAAGTAGCTGATGACTGTGCTACACTGTCAGAACCCAAGGCTGGAGCATGGGTGCTGTATAAAGTAAGATCTTGCTCTACGTGCCGGAAAGCATTCCCAGCTTGTGGATTTTATGGCTTAAGACAGAAAACACAGCTCCTCAGCCAGCTTTTAACCTCAGTTGCATGCACTCATTAGCTGCAGGAAAGTTGCTTCAAGACCCACCAAGTGTGACAGAGCTCCTAAGCTGGTTAAATCCCACAGCGCTGCTAACCACGCATCATCATCCTTGAGGCACTCGCTTATTTCCAGCCACCTCTCCTTGGTGTATGTTCACGGCTCTAGGTTGTTGGATTCAGGATCTGGGCAGTGATTTTACAGAGGAGCACCTCTCCCCCAGCAGCTGGTGACAGGAAATCTGAGTCTGTGGAGCCTGACTCTGTGATCAGCTGTGCCAAGGTGCCCCAGAGGCACCAGCACGATCTTTCCAGAGTACCCCAGATGAGGTGGAAGGGTTGCAACCTTACACCCAGATGAGATGGAAGGACACAGTGCAACCTGCACACAACAGTGACCCTGCAGGCACATGGCAGCTTTGGGTTTGTGCATGGAGCACCTTCCCCTGCTGCAACAGGACTCCACTCTTTGCATTGGCTTTGGGATGGGTATCTGACCCAAGAGGCAGCACCTTCAAAGCAGGAGGCAGCAGGCTGTGAAGTGCTGAGTTCAGTGGCAAGTCTGCATTTTTTGCTTGACAGGAGGTGGGTAGAAACCCCTTACAGCAAAGCTTTTGGGGGATGTGCTTAACTTAAAGTCCATCTGAAAAGTTCCAGAGAAAAACTGCACCTCAAAATTCTCTGTGGAAAAGAGCAATGTATTTTGATTAACTCCGACCACCCTACGGATAAGTTATTGCCCATAATTGATGCTGTATAGATATAACAGGGTACAAATGCAACGTGACAGTGGTGGTATATGTTTTGTGGGTTGTAATCATTTGTACCAGCACTACCTGTATGTGTCTACAAAGAATCCACCCCAAAGAGAATTGCCATCTTCCGATTAATAATAGTATCTGCACATTGGAGCAAGTTAGGAGTATTTCACATATAGACAATCTGTTTTTATTGCTTTCATCTTTACAGCCAGGTGTGTGATCCAAACATCAGGCAGAAACTTCAATAATCTCCTGTTTCAAAACATCTTAGAAAATGACTGTTTGGGGTGGGCTGATTTATAATATATCCGTGGCACACAAAACCATAAATGGAAGCCTCTGAATCCCTGGGAAATTCCCTGTCTGTATCTTAGACAGATTTCTGTCCTCTCAAGTGTTTCACGGTGGGCCTGGGGATCTAAGGGATTCTTTGAAGCCAGCAAAGAATTTGCAACCTATAGACAAGGTGTTTTTTAGCAGGAGCAATCTGAATCCAGCATCTATTCAACTCAGCTGCAAAGATGTATCTTGCCTTCCCCCACCCATTGCAGAGGAGAGCTTGCTTTGGGTGCACATTTGATTCACTCTCAAAGGTCAGTTTCATTAACCTTGGGGTTATGCTCTGTGTAAATATGCACGTCACTCTGATTTGCATGGGAAATGTCATTTTCCTTATGTGTCTCCCATCCAAATGTTAACCAAGCCTGAGCCTACGTAGCCTGTGAGATGTGCTGCAATGGTAACTGCAGCCAGCACAGCTGTCCTGCTCAGGCAGTTCATGGCTGCACATGCCCAAAATTTTTGCACAGCACCCTCTGCTCCGAGGATAGCAGAGGTGCCTACATGTTATCTGCCTTAGGAGTCCTACATGTTGGCAGATGGTGTGTGCATTAACACACAGTGTGTGCTGCTGTCTCTGGGTGCACGGGTTTCTGTGTGACCAGCTGGCGTCCGACACACGCACTGGCACATGTGAAGCTGCTCTCCTGCCGCAGCAGCGTGAGCCCTGCAAGGGTGCGTGGGCCTCCTTCCCCAGAGGTGCAGACTGTGCAGCCATGAGCATCCAGCGAGATGGGAAGGAAGGACCTGCAGCACAGAAGGACTCTGCTTCCCCCCCTCCCGTCACCGTGTTCCTCTCTGCCTCACTGCAGGGGTGAATTTCACATTAAGTTGATGTCTCTTGAACAAGCTTATTTCTTCCTGGTTTCCTCTGGATCTGATCCTCAGAGAGTCTGAGCACTGAGCTAGCTCCTGCTGCTTTTGATGAAAAATCAGCAGTAGCCGCAGCAGGCTGCCCCCGAGGCCAGCAGGAGGCCAGGGTGCCCAGCACTCCATGGGAGCACACCCTTGGTGTGTGTGGCCGTGCGCCGGTGCACGCCGCTGGAGCCCAGGGACACCGGAGGGGGGCTGAGGCAAAGAAGACATTAGCGCACAAGTGACATATCTCAATATAATTTCTAAAACTCTATTAGTTGAACAGATAAAATACCTCTGATCTATTTTTTGTTATTTTGTTACAAAATATTAGCCATTTGGACACTTTGCTAGGTGTGACCACACCACTTTTCCCAAAGGAAGCTTTTCTTGGTGGTATTTACAGCAGGAGACAGGTACAGACAGACAGGTGCTTTCAAAAGCCTACGCACAGGTAACACTTCTGTTTGCTAGATTTTAAAAAGACACATTCAGATGGGGTGGTGACTAGTGTTGAAGAGCTGGGTGACTTCAAAGCTGCTGTCCCAGGCATGGCTGCAAAAGAGAGGGCAGAACAAGGACAGCTCTAGCTCACAAAACACTGCCGGCAGTCCCTGGAGCCTACACTAGCACAGTGAGGCAGCTGGTGGAGTGGGAGATGGGGGAGCTTGCTCAGCAACTTGCATTTCAAAGCAGAGACTCCGCCAAGCAGCAGCATCCTTGATTTAGGGCTCGGATTTGTTTTGGAAACCTCACAAACACGTGCAGATAGCTGGAGGTTGAGCCTCCTGAAAAACATGTCACAAAACTCAAACACTTACAGCTCAGAGGCCCTCAAATACCTCCAAATCTGGTGGTACCTTTTTGTGAGGAAGTATGAGTATTGATGAAATTCTGGTTGTGAACCATACTCACACCTTTCATCTACAGGAAGGACAGAAAACGTGAACAGTGGGATGCTTTGAAAGCCTCATGAAAGCACTAAGTGTTGCTACCCCAGTGGCCCAGACTATGGCATAAAAAGGTACCACAGCAGAGGACAAACACTGCATTAAGCCCAAATTGTTTGCAAAGCTTGATTCTCCTGTTGCATTTTGCCATCCCTTTGCTACTGGTACAAATAGATTCATTCCACTGGACCTGCATCAGGACGAAGCCTGATGGATTGTGTAACACAGCACTGCAAACCTCAGTAACACCTTGTTCTCTCCTACTGTCCAGCAAAGCCACTGACTATCCGACTCTCACTGCAGAGTACTTTTCGCTGGGTTTCTCTTTTCTCTCCCCCTGCCTCCTTTATTAATATAAAAGGACATGAATTTGGCAGCAAAAAGACATTCATTTGGGCTGAGCTAATCTCTGCAGCAGCTTCCTGCCTGACCCTTCCACCTGAAGGTGCTAGGTTCATGATCAGAATCACTGCTGTCAATAGCTGGTGATTTTTCTTTGGGCTGATCCCTCCGGATGAGCTGTGTTACACATTTTGTCCTTCATTAGGTTGTCACTGGCACACTCCTTCTAGCCTGCACCCCGTCAGTCTGTGTGCAAGGGTGTCTATTCACAGCAGTACAGCTACACTGAGTCTGTGTCTTGCTGGCGTGTGGGAGGGCTGTGGGAGCAGACAATACAATAGATCAGATGAGGTGCAGATATGTTTTAAAGTGCTTGTCATCCTTCAAGACCAACCTCCAAAGGAAAAAAAAAATAAATCTGTATTTTGAAGTGAAGTCCGAAGGGCTTAGCTACACAGTAGAATTTAGATCAACCTGTTCCGTGACAACCTGGAATAGAGTTTGTGTCTCTCCAGCCAAACCCAACAGAAGATGTGGTAGCCAGCACATCTAGAAGACAGCAAGGGTTATCTACATTTGCTTCTCTATCCAAAGCTCGAGGCCAGCAGTAGCCTTTGTAAGGTCAGGGAAATGGAGCCAACTTGCCCTGAGAGAATACTGTGCCTCAGGTACCTCGGCACTTCAGCAAACTCGCTTCCACCCTTCATCCTGCACGAAGAAGGGAGTCTCATGGAAGCTTCCTTATTTCTTCTTTAAATTCTTGCAGCAATCCCAATCAATTATTAAAGCAGCAAACATCTCTTGTAGGAACTTCACAGACATTGTTATAAATATTTTATCTAAAAAAAATCATTTCCTCAAGTACCTTAAGGTTTTTTGCTGTTGTCACTTTGTGTTAAATGTCAAGTAAAATCTAATTTATTTATTTTAACACACACACAGAGCTTCGTTGGCTCACTGCACTCCGGGAAAAAAACTGAACAACTACTGCCATTCCTCTCAGACAGTGAAGTAACTGCTGGGAAGGGAGGGCAGTGCCAGTGCCTCCTGGATACCACCCTTTCCGTTGCAGCAGTGAGTAAAAATTAACCAGCAGCCACACACTGACTACACTGGCTGGACAATGGCAGGTACCACACATCTTTCTCAGGAAACTACGGGCAGCTCGGATGAGATCCTGGCTGCCGTGAGGTGGCAGGGTGTCACCCTGGAGGGAGTCAGCAGCAAATCAGGCCAGCTGTGCCTCACAGCTGGCTGGAGGGTGGGGGACTGAGCCCTGGCTGGGGGTGAGGACCTCTCCCTGTGTCCGGCTTTGCAATGTGGAGCATCCAAACTGCCCTGAGGGGCTGGCTAGAAGAAACCTTTTCTGGTCTGGAGGGACATGGGGCTTCTGTTCAGGGTTTTCTTACAGTCTTCTCTGTCATCTGCTTCTGCAGCCCTCCCCGAGGCTTGCTTGTCAGCTCCTGGTCAGTACACTTATTACTGGGCATAAAAGCAGCAGCCTAGTGCTCTGCTCCAGACAGCCAAGCAAACAACCTAGACCTCTTGGCACACCTGGGTCCTGGGGTCACCTCGGACATAAGGGGATCTGGAAGTGAGCATGTTCCTGCCCTGGAGGGCTGGCCAAGCACAGGAGACCCTTCACTCCCACCCCTGTCCACTTCCCTAACCCCTGCTGGGCTTAAGCCCAGGTCACACATGTGAACTCTCTCACCTGAACATTTCAGCAGAGGCAGTACCACCACACAGGCATCCAGAGAGCACCGAGGGGAGCCAAGCCAGTCCCTGATGCACTGTGGTTTTTGTTATTTTTGGCAATAACCTCAGAGATGAGCATACTGGCACGGTCTTTAAGGAAATTTCCATGTGGCTTTTACACCACAAGGTAAAAAAGAGTTTCCTGCATCTGTCTTCACTGTCTCTCTTTCCCTGATATTTTGCACATCCCCACCACTGCTGACAACTCCTGCCATTCCTCACCCAACTGTTGCATCATCAGCACCCAGTGCTCATGTCTCAGCCTTGCATGGGAAGGAAGAGCATTTCTGTCTTTCCTTCATAAAATAAAATAAAAATAAAATCCCTAAAAGGCATTCTGTCCTATTTTAAAATCCTAAAGTTGATCTTCTTAAGCCTTGAAGGGAGATAGAATGAGTGAGCGAGACCAAAGCCTTTAAGCTAATTAATACCTTCCCCTCCCTACTGCTCAAAGAGATTTTTTTTTCTAAAAATAAATCCATAGCCCATTTTTAATGCCGTCTTCCTTCACATCAATGTCCCCAGTAAAGCAGAGGAGCTGAGCTGTCATCTCTATCTCGAGATCTGCCCCTCCCCTCACTTTGAAGCTGGGACAGAAAGGGAGAGAGAAGAGGCCTTGGAGTCTGGTAGCTTTCCTATAGAAAGGGCGGATGGATACAAGAGAACAGCCAGGCAAGAGATACAGATGGGACCTCACATGAGTGGTCTGCAAAAAGCCCCTTCCCTCTAACACAGGTGAAAGAGCCCAAGTGAAGGGAAGAACATCCACCCCAGAAGGTGAATGTAACACTTGGCTTTGCTTTCAGAATATAAAAATGCAGGTGGGCAGGAAACACAAAACCAGCTAGAAGGAGGGAAGCAGAGGTGGGTCTGTTTTAGAGAAGACAATCGTGTGTGTGTGTGTGTGGGTGTGTGTGTGTGTTGAGGTGGGAGGGCGCCTCGCAGTGCCATCTCTTTGGAAAAGTACACATCCATTCCAGGAAGATCCCTGGACTGAATCCCTCCCTTCTGCTCCCTCAGAACTGCTTGGTGTTTCCTTTAGTAAGCATGCGCCATACATACGCTACCATACAGGTGTATTTACATGTGGTGAGGTCTGCTAGGTCTCAGCAGAGGTCTCTGGTACAATGATCCAACATAACAACAGAAAAAGTTTTGGTGTTCAGTGAGGCCATCTTTGTGTTGTACTGCAGCTCAGGACAGTCTCTCCTCCTCTCGAGCTCTCTTTCCCTCGTGCACTCCTTCGCTTGGAGCCGGCTGCTGCAAGGAGATAATACTTCAAGAGTGATGAGGAGAAAGCACGGCAAGTGGTACAAGTTCTCAGCTCCAGCTTAAGAGGCTGCAGCAGTGGTGGCAGGGAGAACTCCACCCCCGGGAATGCCCCAAGGTTGGTCCTTGGCACAGGTGAGTCCATTTCTCTCCAAGGCTGGCAAAATTTTAGGATGGGTACAAACCTATGGCCAGGTAAATGCAAGGCAGGAAAGGAAGTCGAGGAGTAGGAAACGGAAGACACAGTGCCTAGAAAGCAGCAGGTCCTCAAGCCTCTCAGGAACAGGGCAGCAAAGTGCTACATGGGGATGGCACAAGCACAGAGGCCAGCCAGGCTGGCAGGGTGTGAGGATGTGTGAGCATGTAGGTTGGCAGGTTCTACAGATGGCTCCTCACAATTAGCATCATCTTGAGGGGAGACAGGGTAAGAGTTAGGTCAGTTGGCTTTTTTTTTTCTTTTCTTCTTCTTTTACTAAAAAATAAATCACAAACTAGATCTCTGTAGGCAGAAAGGGTCCCTGGGAGGCGGTGGGGAAGGGAAGCGGGGAAGTCTGTGCTGTTTTGGTGCTGGTGGTGTGGCTACACGAGGCTGCGTGAGCCACTGGAGTACCTGCGCCTCTGAAGCAGGGAGCTGGGGGGGCAATACTGGTGGGGGTGGTGGTAGGG
>VZRE01014226.1:196047-283301 GCA_013396775.1 Cephalopterus ornatus
GGAGTTGTAGAGAGTGATGAGGTCTCCCCTGAGCCTTCTCTTCTCCAGGCTAAACAACCCCAGCTCCCTCAGCCTCTCCTCACAGGGCTTGTGTTCGAGTCCCTTCACCATCCTGGTTGCTCTTCTCTGGACCCTCTCCAGCACCTCAATATCCCTCCTGAACTGAGGGGCCCAGAACTGGACACAGTACTCCAGGTGTGGCCTCACCAGTGCTGAGTACACTTCCCTGCTCCTGCTAGCCACACCGTTCCTGATACAGGCCAGGATGCCATTGGCCTTCTTGGCCACCTGGGCACACTGCTGGCTCATGTTCAGCTTCCTGTCGATCCAAACTCCCAGGTCCCTTTCTGCCTGGCTGCTCTCCGGCCACTCTGTGCCCAGCCTGTAGCGCTGCAGGGGGTTGTTGTGGCCAAAGTGCAGGACCTGGCACTTGGCCTTATTGAACCTCATCCCATTGGAATCTTGACCCTGCCCCTTTCCTCTTTTACATCTCCTTGAGTAATTCTCCAAATTCTGCTGTCTGACCCTTCAGAGCCTGGCAGAAAAGTTTTCTTTTACCCTTCCCGGAGCCAAACACTGCAAATCGAACTACCAGTCCTTTCTCCAAACCGAATTCCTTCAGTCCCTCTATATTGATTTTCTCTGCTTTCCCTCCAGCAACCTGGTCTGAGATGAACTACCCTGAGTGATGCAGGTGAGGAACTGCTGAGGAATGAAGAGGCATTGTCATCTCCTGGCTCCCTCATCCATGTCCTTGCAAATTCATCTTGAACACCCTGTCTTTTTTCAAACACAGGCTGATGAAGATACTGACCTGGGCATTGGCCTGCAGGTGAGTCTGGAATGAACTGTCTCCCCTTGTCTGTAATGGGGTGACATTCCCTTGCTCGAGTGAGTGAGCTGTGGTGTGTTACACACTGGAAGTGAGGGACCCTCATGTTGGCTTAATTCATTGTGATGTTAACTGGCAGATTTTCAAGCAACTCTAAAGAGTAAGTTAACAATCAAAAAACAAACCCTTTTGAGTTAGTGCTTTCAGCTGGAATACTAAAGGGGATGATGGCAGGTAGCATCCCCATTCAGTATCTCTAGAATTAACTTGAAAAGGGACCTCAGTGTCATATTATGCCAGTCTGAAGCAGATGACAAATTGTGGAAGGTGTGGGAGGCTGAGACGACAGTTTCTGAACAGCAATCAGGACAAAGAAACAAGTCAAAGGAACCCACAGAAGTACAAAATCTTCAAAAAAATACATGAGTTTACACTGGAAAAACTTTGAGGGAGCTTCATCTGAATTGCAGATGTGCAGTAAGAGAAACTTGGAAGATGGCTGACCTAGGATGACCTACGACTAAATACGGCTGGGAAATTAGACAAGAATTTGCCTAGACATGATGTCAAAAAGGCCAAACAATACTAAGCTGCATTAGTAGATCTGAAAATAAGGATGAGGCAGTGGCTTTATATATGAGTATGTTGTGACCACATCTGAAAAAGTGCTTTTAGCAACCAATTACCAAGATGGGAAGGACCGACCTTGAAAACAGAAGAAAATTGATTTGGGGAACTGATGTATCAGAAATTGCAAAGAGGTAATGTATGCATGAACTCTGTCACGCCTACAGTTACTATAAGTAATTGCAGGCAATTAAGAAGGGGAAGATTTAGCCTGAATAGAAGGAAAATGTGCTCATATATTCAAACCAGCAAGGAGGGGAAGGGCTTGTTTAGCACAACCCAGCAGGGTCTAAGAAGGATAGAGCTAGATAGAACAATAGGAAAATTTAATACAATGGACTGCTTCCAAGCAATAAGATCTATTAAAAGATGAAACCATCTCTCAAGGAAAATGGCTGGTTTCAGAGAAGGCTGGACAGCTTTCTGCAGAAGAAAAAACTAATTAGATTTTTCCCTTCCCCAGCACCCTAGAAGGGATCTCGAAGGGCCTCCCATGTCTGGCTCACAGGGAGCAGCAGCAGCCCTGGAGAAAGACGGTTCCCCTAGATTTTTGCTGCACTCACCTAGGCAGAATTTAGAGCAGCAAGAAGGCAAAAAAAAAAATTGAAGCAGAACCCTCACCTCTCAGATTGCGAATGAAGTCCTCCAGCATCATCTTCCTGTCGGGCTTGATGTTGGGGCTGTACATGTCCGTGTTGAGGAGGATGATTGCGAAGGCCAAGATGAAGATGGTGTCCGGGTTGTGAAACTGCTGGACCACATCTGGGTTACACATGCAGTACCTCTGGCTGCAGCAGGAGGGATGCACACACTTAACATGGAATATGGGAGCCCTCTGCTCCAGGTTGGCAATGGCTTTATTGTAAGTGGAACAACTTGCTCCTTTCACTCCACCTCTCATACAAATGAGAAGGAACTGACTGCTCTCTGAAGGCAAATTTCCCCACCAGTGGCTGAAGTAGGCCACTGAAACTTCAGTCTTCTTGTCCTCAGGAACCAAAAAAGCAAGTGAGACTGGAAGGGTGTCACTGTGTAAGGGTAATATAGCAGGTGTCTACTCCAGCCTGCCTTGCTAAAGACAAAGCACTCCTCTGGAAGCACCAAGGGAGCAACCCAGCACCTCTGCAAGTCCCACTGCTGCTCTTCCTTTGAACACACCGATGAACAGGGAATCCCTGGCTGGCAGACATGTCAGCACTGGCCTCACTCTGGCCCTTTGTGCCCTTCATGTTACTGTACATCTGACAAAGACATGGCTCATATGCAGCAGTGGCACAGAGGACTCCACACTTCAGAAGCCCCTCTCCATGGCCACCCTCCTTGGGAGGGTAATCCACAGTCATTCTCTCCATGTGTTCTCTGCTTCCACCTGGTTGCAGCAGTGGGGCTGCAGGGCTCACTCTCTTACCTGAAAGCCTCAATTAGCCGTTCCACCTTCTGCGCCTCCCCCTGCACGCGGATGTGGGCCTGGAATTTCCGCAGGGCTTCATCCAGCTCCATGCCTGAGAAGTCCATCTCGTCCACCACACAGCTGTGAGAGGAGGACAGCCTTCATCAGAACGTCCTCCCCTGGATGAAACCAGGCAGGCACCTTCACTGCAGTGCCAAGGCCCAGTCCCCCAGGGAAACATCATGGGAAATGTCCTGAGACATCACTGCAGCTGCCCAGGTCGTGCTTTCAGTAGGCAGTCAACCTTTGTGTGTGTATGTGTATGTACACCATGATATAAACAAACTATACCACATACAGCACATGTATTTACACATGCGTATAGAAAAAGGATACATAAATATATATATATGTGTTGATATTTACCTGCATCTATATAAATATCTAGACATGTATATTGACATAGATATTTAGACACCAATATCAATACAGAGATAGATTAATCTATTTCTGACTTTCCTATCCTTCACACATCGTTCATTCCTCCGTCCCTGTCAGCACATGCACTTGTTCACTACCTGATTATCCATCCTCCTCTTATCTCAGTTCACTGGCCTGTTCTCACCCTCCATTCTGTCCAGTATCCATCCCCATTTCCAACCCGTACCTTCTTCACCACTCTTCAGTCCCTCTCAACCACTGCAGCAATAACGTTCATTAGGTCTTTCAAGACCTGAGCCAGCTCAGGGAAAAAAGGAAATGGAAGCTGTTGTACAGAAGTAACAATGTTACCAGCAATAACCTTCTTGTCTGATATCACTTTTCATTTCAAAGTGATGCATTGCCCACTCGTAATTCATGGCCAACTTAGATACCCCAAGAAGGGGACGACACCTCTCGTATTTCCCAGTAAAGCATTGTCAGATTATAAAGGCCCTGCTGTTCATCTCCCAGACCTACTACTGCAGTTCTTGCTGTCTGTATTAGCCAAATAATCTACTTGTTCTTATTCTTACCGCCTGATATTTCAGTCACTTGTAAAGACAACACCTTCTCCATGTGGCTTCAGCACATTCTGTTAGCTATTCCTACCTTTTGTGCTCAGGTCATTACTGCAAGCATTAATCAAAAGACTAGACTCAGAAAAGTCTGTTCATAACCTCCCTCAGGCCCAGCTTCCCATTTCAGCAGAGCATGTAGGCACTAATATCCGCATCAACCAATTCTCTCCCCTCTTTATGTTTCCTCTGCTAATTTCTCTCTCTTCCACTCTCCACTAAATATTTCTCATGTCCAATGCTTTGCTGAAGTCTAGAATTACTTTCTGCATGTCCCTTGTCTAGAAAACTAGTTATTTTAACAAAGACAGACATTAAATACTGTCCACTGGCTTTTGTATGTTGCATTTACTTTCCTACCTGTCACTAGTCTTTCCTACAAATAAATTTTCAAAGCTGACATTCTGTCTGACAGACCAAGAAATTCACAGCTGCCAAAATCCCATTTTCTTTAAGCCTTCCTTAAATACAAAGTTACTAATTTGCTAATGGCATCAACTTGACATAAGAAATGTATTAAAAACTCAAGAACTTCATATTTTCTCTGTCTATATACCTTGGATACTAATTCTATCTACCCCTCCCCACCCTTTATTTCATTCTTTGTATTGTGTTTGGATTGCTTTCTCATGTTGTAAAGGACAAACTGGCCCCAACTTTAAGGTTAGGAGGAAATTTTCCCTGAGATAGGTTGTCTGGGACTCTATGAGGAGTGGTGCAGGGAAAACAGAGGGGGAAGGGATTAGCTCTCTTTTAGATCCTTCCATTTCCTAGGATTACTGGAAATTTTGCCAAACAGATGTATCTTCCAATAAAAGGATGTGCTGTCACCAGTTCCTTCTTCCTTTCTGTGATAAACTGGAGATGTGTCTGTTAGTCTTTTCTATAGTGCTGCAGTTTGCTGTGGGCTTGTTGGGAAGTGGTTTATGAACTAGGCTGTTGAGTGCCATGTGCAGCCTCACTAGAATAAAAATCTGTTGCACAATGCCTCAAATGGGTGAGGGACAGGGTTCAAATGCTCAGAGACGTCTCTCCATTCTTCTGTTGCCTTATTGATTCAAAGCTGAGATACCATCATTTAACTGGGGTGACACCCACAGAATAACTTACCAAGAGCTCTGACTGAACATAAAGTGCTTTGTGTCTTCCAAGGTTGGAGTTGTTACAGCCTCAGCTAGGAAATGTGGGCTCTTTCCCTGCACAAACTCCATATAATCGAAATTTAGGAACAATTGATGAGGAGCAAGGGAAGAGAATCAAAGAGACTGCTCTCATAGAAAATCTTCCATGAAACATTTTTTTCTCTCTCCAAGAGGTGGACTGCAGAAATACTCACAAATGGTTTCTGGCAATGGGAAAAACTTCCTCCACTGCCTCTTTCCTTTGTTATTTTTATTTTTCTCATACTTATACTCATTCCCTAGGGTTGACATCAAGGCATTCTGCTTCTTGGAATTTATCTTTGATAGTAAGAACAGTTTTTCTCTGGTTAGTCATCATTGTGTTCACAGCTGCAACCACCTCTGCACTTGGATTTTCGTTATTATTTTTTAATCCTTTCCAAAGTGTGATGTTTCTCAGCATTGACCCCAATGATTTTGCTGCTATTGTCTGCTTCCAGACATGTGAAAGCAGAGTCCTTGTACACACCAGGGAGAGCTGCTGAGGTCACCCAATCCACCAGCATTAAATCATCTATCTTTTGCTCCCTCCTTTCCTCTTTGATCAGTCTTTCCCCTTCCACACAGGCTGCTCTAACATGTCCTCCCCTTTGTGTACAAATCTCCAGTAATAAAGTCAATGCCCTTGATACAGAAAGCATCAAACCTTTGTTAGGACAAGTAGGACAAGACAGCTGTTCATAGCTCTTTTCAGACTCAAGCAGGCATTGCTACATAAGTTATGCTCAGCTTCTCCTTTGAGAGTTTCTCTCACAGATGCAGGTTTACTTTGTAAATTTTAAGATAAACTCCTGGGAGTCTCTTCCATTTGCCTCTAAGCCCAAAGAAGGATGTCCTGCTTCCTGAGAAAAGTTGACCAGTCAGAAAGGACAGGTCAGGAAGAATGTTTGACTCAAATAAAGTCAGCCTGTGCTTGGATTTTATTTATCTGACAAAGCCTGTGCCAAAGGCCTGAGGAATAGCTCCTGGAGGAGCCATCAGGTAGGCTGCTGCTTTCTGCTGCTAGACAGCCAGAAAGAATGGTGGATCACAGCTGTCTGATACTTTTTTGTGAGCAATTTGACACAGGAAAGTCCATCCTAAGAAGAGCCTTGTGCTATGGGGCTGCCATGTTCCTGCTCCTCCTCTACATGGCTACAAGTTTTGTTTCCTTGCCTGACCTCAGATTCCTGTGCTGACTCCCGTTACCTTCCCGAATGCACTGTGGTGCCTGTGTCAGAGCTCCCCTGAAATGTAATGCAACTTTTCTTTATGAAGCCAGAGCAAGGAGGTCTTTTCTTTCCAAGGCAGAGAGCCTGGAAGCTGACATAGGATATGAGAGTGGGTGGCTCTCTGCATCCAAGGAATAAACCGACAGCTTATGTGCACATGCCAAAACCATTGTGGGGTTCATTTGTTTCCACAAACAGCAGAACACCTGTGAGATGGCTATTCCAAGACCACCAGGAGGCCTGAAGGATAATGAAGCAGGGGCACAGTAATCACCTTATAAAATCTCCTCCTGTTTCAACTCCTTCATGCCCACGAACTTGCAACAAACCACACAAATTGAGCTCACAGTGCATCCAGAAATGCATTTAGCCCAGTATTTGCAGGGATATGACTTTGGATGTTTGGATCATGTTGCTGAAGTGTGCAGGAAAAGTGCTGACACCCTGCCTTATAAACAAAGTAGTGGGGTTTGAGGGCTCTTGTGCCACCTGTATGCATGGGGAGCTTGATCTGCCCTGGGACACCCGACAGGCACCTCACAACTGCAGACCACTCCACGCCAGCTGCCAGGACCAAAGAGTGGGCTTCTAGATGGATTATTTTGCCCAGCTATTATCTCTGTGGTAGTCAGGCTGCCTTCTAGGCTACAGGGCATTCACCCCAAAGGGGGTGGACATAATGGCTTCAGAGCCGTGAGGACTTAGCACGGGGCTAAGCATGGCAAAAAAAGCCTGTGGCAAAAAAGTTCAGTGAAGGCAGGAAGCAGCTGTATCATGTGGGGCTGGGATCTGCTCACCCAAGTGTAATGACCTATTTTCCAGCTTTTCCGCTCAGGTGACAATGCAGCAGGAGCTGGGATGCAACTAAAAGTGTTTGTAATGAATCTACAGCCTACACTCGGGGAGGGAGCAGTGGGGGAGGCAGCCAGGTGGAAAGTTTAAAATCACAAGGCACAAAAATATTAATAAAAAAACATCCCTTTTCTCAGCTTCCCTAATTCTATAGGCTTTCTGCAGGTGAACCAGGATTTGGGTGAATTGTAGAGGAAGAGTTCAGCTCCCTGTGAGGAGGCTGCCCTGCATGTGCTAACTGAACAAAAACTTAGCAGTACTCACTGATTCCTTGCACCAGTGGGCACAGGCGTGTGTCCCAATCCTGCCCTCTGTGCTCCCTTGTGCAAGGATAGTCTCTACAATGAAGACCATGGCCTACACCAGTCTTCTCTTTCTGGGGGATGCTGCATGACACGTATTGCCGGCTTTCTTCTGGGGCTGATTCATGCCCACTTGCCCTACCATGGTTGTTGGTAGCTCACATGGCTACTTGAGCATCTACTCCTTCCTAAGCAAGGAATTGCCTAGTGTAGCATGCTGTGCACCAAAGCTGCCTCACAAGTACAGAGCTGTTCCCTCTCCAGACATGTTGACCATGCAGGGGAGGGTTCTGCCCAGCCTACACCTTCCTCTCCAAGAGACACTGGGAACATTCCCTTGGGGAACAAAGAAAACCACTATTTTCCTGTGAACCTAGGCAAGTTTGAGCTGCACCTTCAGCCTTTACAAGCCTGACATGGGAAAGCAGTTCTTGCTTACGTTTGATCTGTGCTACAGCTCTGCTTGCAGCAGGAGGCCAGAACTGCCAAACACATTCTTCCCTCTGTCCTGTTTCCATCACATCATTATCTATTGCTCCCCAGCACAAGCTGCATCACCGTGCTGCTCAAAACCTCCTGTGACGCAAGCTCCTTATTGATCCTCTGCAATGTCCTCAGTGAGAAGGAGAAAGAAGGCTAGTTTGGGCTAACCTGACAAGTTCATTATGCCAGTCCAAGAGGAATCTAACACCTCTTTGAGACACAGTCTCTTTGCTTGGCTCCCAGCTCTGCGCTTACAGTCCTAAGAGCAGCTTTTCTCTCCCTGACTTTCCATGAGAGAAAGAAAAGACAATACAGGCTTGACAGACAGGAAAGCTGCTCACCCACAGGGAGAGTGTGTCCAACAGCAACTCACAGTCTAACACCAACCAGCCCCCGACTCAGCACGTCTTCTCTGCTTGAGTCCCTGCCCATTTCTCCTCTGAGAGCAAATGCACCGGGACAGCCACTTCTGCACCTCTGGGTCCCACAACCTGAGCACAAACCATTCAGTACCAGTGGCACAGCCAACTCCATTCATGCCATCACATTATCTTGTTCATGAATGAACAAGAATGGATAAATGGAAGCAATTCCTGAGCCAAAAACAGGTGGCGGGGGGGAAGAATGAGCTAAAGTGAAGGGAAGTATGAATGAAGGACAACAAAAGCAACAAAATAAATAGAGAATGAATAAAGGATGCAAGAATGATGATGAATCTCACATTAAAAATATGTTTTAATGCCTTGGGCCTGACTTTTTCAAAGTAACAAAGTACTTCTGCAGTACTTGCCAAATAGATTTGATTAACACTGCTCAGTACCACATAGGTGCTTTAATGACCCGGTCTACCTCTTTCCAGATGTATTCCCTGGACTGCTAGACATTGAAACCCTGGGATAGGTCCCCAGTGACTCCTCCCAGTTGGCTGCAAGACAGGTTGTGGAAGCAGATTCCCAAGAGGCTGGATCCTACTGTGGGATGCTGATTGCAGTGAGTGGTTGTTCTGTGGGATGCTTAAAATAGGTTACAGATGGGATTTATGCCCTGTAACACAAAATGCCTAAAAGCTAGATGTCCAGCCTAAACCAGCACATTGAGGAAAACAACACTCTTGAGGGATCCATGCCTCTCTAATGAAAGGAATTCGTAAATTGCTAGAAAACACTAAATTTGGTGGTGGCCAACAACAGGTGAGATAAATCCTTGTTTTAAAGATTGAAGCCTTTTCTACAAGAGAAAAATTACTTAGTGCATCTTCCTAAAGAGACAGACCTGAGCGGGTTAGTGTTATCAAAGTGTATGTGCCGATGATAGTCAGAAACTGTTGACAATCCCCTGCCCTCTCCCTTGATCCTCTGGCTAGTGTGTATAATTACTTGTGAGTTATCCAGACACCTTTTCTGCGTTCCAAGAAAATCAGTTAAAGGTTGAAAGAGAAAAGAGTAGGAACATGGAAGGGAGACTATAACTTCAGGGCATTTAGGCACTGGGCATGAAGGTGTGGGAAGGCAAAATAGCCTACCAAAGTGCTCCAAGCCTCATAAAATGCTTAGCATTACCTAAACCCTGTCCATGTACATAAAAGGCTTTGCAGCCAGCATGGCTTTTCTCTGGAGCTTTGAATTTACTAGGTGGGCAGTAAAGTTGGATCGTCTTCACAGTTCCAAATGCCACTCTGCACTCCTGAGCTCTGTTGTGACAGTAGGCTTGTCTGTCAGCCTCAATATCTGTGGAAGCCAAGAGAACTTTGCAGAGTACAGACTTATGGCTGGACTTTACAGCTGAGTCTGGAGTTTGTAACCTGGGCAGCTCTGCCCCGCCTCCAAATGCACAAGGGAGGCTGACACTTGTGCAGATGTTTTAAAAGCTGTCCTATTATTTATTCATGCAGTTGGGTTAATTTAACCTGGCTGCAATAGAAACGTTGCTTACAATACACAATTGCAACATAAGTTTTCACATCGAGCGAAAGCTAAACAGAGCAACTGGCATCAATAATTGAAATTGCTTTGGGGAGATAGAGGAGGCTCCAGGGTCAAGTTTGGGATGTGAAAGAGCACAGATATCCCTGACTGCATGCAAGCTTGCTCATGCAGGTGGTCAAGCCTGTCCAAGAACTACTGTGTGCTCATGGCCACCCTGCCTGCACATTCCACCTTGCCAGGACTAACAATGCCTGTTGTTCTTCTGCCAATTTGGGACACAACAATGGCTGTGCTATTGGGCAAGTTGTGCAAAAGCTACTGCAGGGGGTATTGTTGCTTCAACATGGTCTCCAGGGAATACCACATACATTGGCTTTCTAAGTGTGGGTAGATGCAGGGACTTGCAGGGTCTGTTCTCCCAACCTGTGTCAGTGTTCCTGAGCTAGTTTGAAGAAGCTGGATGGGCAATGAGAACCAGACTAGGTCTTAGACAGTTCTAAGATACCAAAAGGTCTTTGATCTGCCTTTTGTTCCCATAGAAATAGCTCAGAAGTTGTGACCAGCCCTTGAGTTTTAGTGCACTGCAAATGCCAGCACACTATACTACACTGCCAGCCCTCTTCTTCCTGCAGCGTGGACAGGAAAAATATCCAGGATGATAATCCCGAGCCAGAATTTCTCCTGTCAATGCTTTCTCAATTGTTTCCATGCATGTCACACTCTTGGGCATGCAGCCATTGCCCAGCCAGCCCTCACAAGCAGCTGATGAAAATTTGCTTGCAAAAACCACCAAACATTGCTACCTCAAGCTCAGAACTGACACAGGAAGAGAGTGAAAGTACCTTCAAACAGCACAGCCACAACCAGCTGAATGTGCGTGTTCTTTCTTTCCTGTTTTAGAAATGTTGTGTGTATTTTAAGTCTACTTTTATCTTTGCCTTTAAGAAAGACGAATCAGCCATTTATTGTGAAGAGGGGCTGGCAGCACAGACTGTTAGTGCAAGCATATCATCTGTTGCCTGGAGAGATCAGACACGGGTTTGAACCCTGAATTCAGACTCAGTTGCTTGATACATATCCAGGCACACACAGCCAATGTCCAAGATACGTCCACAGCCTCAACAGCTCAGTCCCCATCTTTGAGCCTTGCTTTCTGCAACTGTAAAGAGGATGGCAGGGTCACTCTTTCATAAACATTTGGAGTGGTACAATGAGAGCTGCAGTGGAAACTCAGGTTAATGAGCATGAGGGAGTAGGACCCCTGGCTTCAGCGGCCCCGCTGCTATATGCAGAAACAAGACAGGCAGCCACAACACAGCAGCTCCTGGGCCTTGGGGCTGGGAGGCAGATACCAAGCTTTGCAACAGGGACTGTTCTCAGGAGCTGCTGACACAGAGTTTGTAGTCCCATGTGGAGGCAGAAGAACATGGTCATTTGCAGGGATGATGCCAAATTTAGCACTACAAGCAAGCAACAGCATATTGCTATTGCAATATTTCCCTGTCTCTGCAGAGGCTAGGTTTGGACTTCAGCAGATAATCTGTCGGGGGAAGCAGTCCACACATTGCTTGCTGGAGAAAAAAAGGCAATTATGTTTACTTGTGGCTCTCAGCATGAAGAGACTAGAAAGAACATGTGTCTTGTTGCTGGCCAAATCAATACTCATACAGTATATTAAAAAAGAGATGAACTAAAGGTCAAGTACCTGCAGCAATAAGCAACATCAATTGCAGTGGGAATGAAGTTTGAAATTTGGACCTAGATTTGGCTCTTGAACTTTGTAATCCTCCAGTCTTTTTCTGGAATAGAAGTGGTGTATGCATTGGATCTGGGGCTTCTGTATGGTTTGGTTCAAGAGAAACCACTGCAAAATTCAAGGGAAAGAGAGAACATTTTGGAGAATATAATAAAGGACCCAAGGCAAAGGACTTCCCACCTAAGAACTCTGTTTCTGCATAATAAAAGAAAGACCCGGCTGAGTGCTGGTCATCCCTTGAAATGTGTCTCTGAATGAGCTAGACTTGAAGGGCGAGAAGTGGCTGAGAGACACAAGGCTTGTGTGACCAGGAGAGAGTTGAAGGTAACAATCCAGCAAAGACAGTGACTGAACAGAAGCAGGGGGGAAATCTGAGATCTTGTTCTGCAAAATGACAGTTCAGCTCTTTGGAGATTTTGGAGTGGGGATGTTCCTCAGTGCTCTGTGACTGCAGTGGCAATGACAAACCCTTAGTAGCAGGCTTCCTCATGCAGGCCTCCTCAACCCACTTCTCATTATCCCTGTAATGCAGTCGGACGAACTGAAAAGTACACCCATCTCCAACCTGGACAGAAAGAGAACCAGATGTATAGCCAGCATTCACTTCTCCCTCCTGGTCAAGGAGCCGATATTTTTCGTCCTCTACCTCTCTTAGTGCTTCCCAGAAAGCATCAGAGGTGCTTTATCTCAATGGGCTGAGACACCAGCCACAGAATTTCCCAGACCCGAAACCTTCCAGCATCACTAGTCCTAATCCCTGACACTGCTAAGCTCCTTCTAGATGATCACAGGCCTTCTGAGGAAAGACTGAAATGAAAGGGCTGAGTATATTAAACACAACGCTGGGAAATGTGTTGAGAGGTGCCAGATAGAGAGTGGGAAAGGTGGGGTTTCTGCAGAGTGGAGATGGTGGGGCATGGAGGACAACAGAGTGCTTGCTGATGGAGCCAGGAGCACAGTGGGCTGACAACTCTAAAGTGCAGGAAGGAGGGGAATAGGTTTCCACACTTACTCCAGGACATCTCTGTTGAACTGCTTCTTGCTGTTTCCCAGGAATTCCCCAATCATCTGGCGGCTGAGGCCCTTCCGCTGGAGCAGAAAGTGTGCCACCCCAATGGGGGTGTCCGGGATGAAGCCTCGGGAGATCAGGAACTGGATCCCCTTGTCTGGGTTTCTGAAAGGGAAGGACAGAGATATGGTGAGTTTGCATGATCTCTTTGAGGCATTATTGCCTCTGGCTCCCCTCATGGCTTGCAACAATGCAGCCCTTGGTGTGTGCCTGGGCTCCTGTGAGTTCATGACTGTGGCAGGAATGGGACTGGCTGGGATGAGGAAAAGTGACTTGCGGTGTCCCACCCAGTTGCTGCTGAGGACAAAGTGATGGCATAGGACCTGCTCTGTCACTTACAGCACCTGCAGTCACCTGGTAATCACAAGTGCCATCCCACTGCCACAGAGGATCCTGCTGCATTATACCATGCCTCATCAGTGACTCTCTTCTGCCATTCATCTGCTCCAGAGTCAAAGGCTCTTGTATCCTCCCCGTCCCACTGTGTCCCACACAGACAGCTCAGGAAATGTCAGTCCATTCAGTTGCTCCAAATGTAACCCATAGAGAGCTGTCCCCAAGGACCAGAGGTGAGACCTGGGCAAATCACCTTTTGCTTGCAAGGAGCTGGGGTTGCACTTTATGTAAGGCAGACAAAGGCAAAGATCAAAATGTGCCTGTGAAGAAACTTAGGAGACATTGTTGCCGTGGTCTATGGGCAAATGAGGATCAAGATTCAAAGAGAGATAATGAAAAGTGGGCACTTCTTCTGTTAAAAAAATAATTCTCTTTTTCATACATTTTCAGTGCTCAGTGTTGAGTGACACTTTCTACCTTCCTCACCTGAGCTTGGTGCTGGCTGCCTGAACAGAAATTCCGAACTCAGATTTGCTTGTCTCTTCCTCCACTTTCCCCACCCTTAGCTGTTCTTCCCTTCTCTATTGATTCACCCTCAGGCAGAAATCTCTGTGTGTGAGAGAAGGCACGGGGAGAACGCTTTGTCATAGATGGGAGGGAGCTTTGTGCAGCTCCCAGACAGAGGGTTTTTTTCCCTCTGTAGCTGAATGCCTCTCTGAGAACAGGTCTAGTGCTGAGTGGGCCCAATTGCCTGGCTGTGGGAGTGATTTTCTGCTTGATAGTACTAGATACAGAAATAAAGAATAGTTCGGGTTAGAAGGAACCTTTAAAGGCCATCCAGTCCAATCCTCCTGTAGTCAGTAGGGGCATTTACAACTAGATCAGGTTACTCAGAGCTCCCTCCAACCTGATCTTGAATGTCTCCAGGGGTAGGACATCTACCACCTCTCTGGGCAACCTCTTTCAGTGTTTTGCCACCCTCGTTGTAAAAAACTTCTTCCTTATATCTAATCTAAATCGACCCTCCTTCAGCTTGAAACCATTACTCTTTGTTCTATTGCCATAGGCCCTGCTAAAACATCTGTCCCCATCTTTCTTATAAGCCCCCTTCAACTACTGAAAGGACACAATAAAGTCTTGTCCTGGAGAACAAGTCTTTCTTCTTTTGTCCAGGCTGAACAACCCCAACTCTCTCAGCTTTTCGTTGTAGGAGAGCTGCTCCAGCCCTTTGATCATCATTGTGCCCTCCTCCGTACTCACTCCAACAGGTCCATGTCCTTCTGGGGACCCCAGAGCTGGATGCAGCACTCCAGGTGGGGTCTTAGAAGAGTGGAGTAAAGGGACAGAATCTCCTCCCTCGATCTGCTTCCCACACTGCTTTTGATGCAGCCCGGGATACAACTGGCTTTCTGGGCTGCGAGTGCACATCGCCAGGTTATGCCCAGCCTCTCATCCACCAGCAACCCCGTGTCCTTCTCAGCAGGGCTGCCCTGAATCCGTTCATCCCCCAGCCTGTATCAATACCAGGGGTTGCCTTTCCCTCTTGGGGGGTAGTGCATGTCTCAACAAGCACACGTTTGTGTGTATATATGACCTGTACCCGTGGATTTCTTTTGCACCCTACGTGTTCATCAGAGCTTGTGCGCCTACATATTTTGGCTTTCTCCTCATGCCTCCTATAAGCACACGTGCTTCTGTGTATCCTGGGAGTGGCTGTGAGCCTGTGTGGTGCCTGTCCCACAGGACAGACAAGAACGAATTGCACATGTGTATTGTGCAGGAGGTTTTATTCTTATATTTCAGTCTGTCCCACTGAAGGGTTTCTGTCAAGGTGCACCCTTGCTGAGACAAATGAGTGCAATGCCAGGAAGATCACCACATTCCTTATGTTCTCTGAGATGGTGAGTAGGGGGGAAGAGGTAAGAGCGTGACTTCATGAAAGGATGCCATGCTTCCATCATTAACCCAAATTCAGGGTTCTTTGTCAAGGCTCAAGGAGTGAGTTTGCTCAGGCTGTTTCCTGGGGTGGGGAAAGGATAGGATGAGATTTCAGAGCACATGAATGCATGATATGCACAGGCACAGACTGTGACACTGTCAGGTGGTGAAGTATGTGGGTGAGCTACATATGTCTAGCTATGAGGGGATTAGCATTCAGCAGAATGGCCTGCTCCTTACAGGGGCCTCATGGGCAGACAAAAAGTGGATGAGCTTGAAATAGTTCTGCTTACTCGGTAATGTCAAAAGAAAATATCCTGGGCAGTGTGGCATCCCTGGGGAGAGTGGCTGTGAGAACAATCAACCCATTAAATGCATGAGAAGTAGAGCTGCAAGATTTGATACTGAAAAACCCAAGCCTTCTTCATGGAAAAGCAATAGTACCTTCTTCATTATCACACAGACCTCCTGGTTCACCTTTGAAGAGCACAGGCAAAGTTCCCTGCTAAGTGCATAGGTGATACGGTCAGGACAACAGTCAAGCTGAGCAACAGGGATTCATAAAATGCACATCCACCGGCACACCTTGGTATTTGGCAAGGGGCAATACAGTGTTCACAACACGAGGATGAACTCAGCTACACCAGTGTGACTCCAAAGCCACTGGACTGACTTTGGATTTACTCCATAGGAGCTGGGAGCTGAATATGGCCAGAAAAATGCAGCTCATGTACTGGCATGGATGTGCAGATTTCAGTAAAGATGGCACACACAACACAGAGGTTAAAATAAAACAGTCCAGCTGTGACAGCCCTCCTGCACTATCCAGGCTGTAACTCAGATACACTTGCACACACTACTCTTTCACTAACAGCAGCCTTTCATCACTTCTTCCTGGGATTCAATTTGTTCCTCACAAAATCCTGATAACAGTACAACATCTCTGCCACTGAACACCTGCAGATGTATCCCATGTACTGCAGCATGCAGCTTTTAACCCAGACGTGTAGCAAACAACTCCACTTCCATCTCTCCTGAGCCTGGTCTCTGCTATTCTTTTTAGTGTTGCAGGGGTGTTAAGCACAGCTAGCAAATGCTGCGGGATTCCTCACGTCCTGCTGGCTTTCCCTCTGCCCACGCAGCCAGCTGCCCACACACACTGAGCTATTACAGCAGTGCTGCAGAATGAAGCACTCTCCGTTCCAGGGATTTCACCCCCTCACTGTGCAGTGGGGACGGGGAAAGTGCCACCGCAGCACAGCATCGATGTGTTCCCAGCAGCTGCTCCAAGCCAGAGTGCTGCTTTCCAAAAATACAGCGCAAGGCCAGATAGACTATGCTGCTGGCAACTGCAGGCTTCCAGCTGCTGGTCCAGGATGTGCACACACACAACCTCAGCTCCATGCCCCATGAGTCAGTGCCCACCTTGAGGAGTTTGTTCCACAAGGGTAAACTGGCTCCTTGCTAGAAACTGAAAGGGAAACCAACAACCAAATACCTGCAGAGAGCCGAACAGCCTTCCCGGCCCCTTGGGTGGAGGGGAGCTACGGTGTCACAAGGGGAGCCATGTGCCCACTCAGATACCGATCAGAGAATAAAAAAACCTGCACTCCCCAGAGCTAACAGGTCAATTTCCTCACTCCTGTCCTCCAACCTGATCCCAGAACTAGTAATACATCATCCTCAGTTCTCTAAGAGTCTCAAATCTGCCTGATCTACCATTACTTCAGTTCTAGATAGGCTCTGAACCCAGCCCTAAAAACCTCTCTTCTCAGTTCCTTTCTTGTGGACTCCAAAGCCTTCATACTAACGTATATAAACACTGTGCATTGCCCCTTCATCTGTGCAAAACTTCTGCCTAGGACTGCATAATTACCAGTCCCCACTCTGACCAGAAGCCCCATACTGATGCATGGCAAAACATTCTTCTAGTATGGGTACATTACATCCTCACCATTAGGGGACTCAAATGGAAACCAAGACAGCATAAGTTAAGAGTGTGATGATGAAGCAAAACCCAGTACTTCTCATGACTTGCTTAGACAAGAAAAGTCTCATCTAAAGGCAACAAGCAAATCTAAAGGTCCTTACAGGAACTCAGCTGCTTTCTGCCAATCCACAATAGGCTTTATGTGACCCCATGAGTTAACCTCTTCTTGTGGTAACCTCTGGGCTGCTCTGCTTTTGCTTTCACAACTACAACTTCTCACAGGGTATCGAACTCAAATGTGTAAGAGACTGAGGTGACTAAAACTGGTCTGTCAGGTGAAAATCTACCCAGATATCTGAAGGAAGATGACAGCCAGAGACATCATTTTGTCATTATGACTCACAATGGGCTAGCTAAGCTCAGCTCTACCTCTCTCTCTCTTTACTTGTAATTGCCCCATGTTAAGGAACCAGGGTTGGGGTTACCGTGCCAGCTATGTTTGTTCCTTTCCACAAAGTGGAGCAGGAGCCTAGATCCCAGGCTCAGCTGGGATGGATGGCAACTGGGACTAAAGGTACAGTGAATTCTGAGAGCATGGGCACTAGTCATGGAGCAGTGGGCTTGTTCCTCTGTTAGACAGAAGATCAGGATAGCACTTGTGAGAGTAAAGGGAGAAAATTTCTAGGCAGCCAAGCTGTGTTCTTCATTGCATACCCAGATGGCCATGCCCTTGAATATGAAACAACTTCCCCAAAGATGGATCTAAACTAAGAGTCTGCCATCACCTGCTCCTGTGAGGCCTGAAATAGGCTGGGAAACACAACAGAGGAAGAGTCACTTACATATTGAAGAGGTTCAGTCCAATGCGGTAGAGGCGCTTCCTCATGGTGTCTGTGGAAAGCGTGGGGGACTTGCAGCTCGCGGGGTTCTCGCAGTGGTACCTGGGGAGGCTGAGGATCATGGCCTGCAGTGCTTCTTTCGAGGACACCTCAGAGGCTGACTTGGCTGAAGTGGAGGTGCTGCTGCTGCTCAGCTGCTCTGAGTTGTCTGCATTTTCAGACTCAGAGCCTTTGCTTTGCCCCGCCTCATTGCCAGCATCAAACTGGAGCTTCTGCACTGCCATCTGATCAGGCTCAGCACTGCTGTCTCCTGTGCCATTAGTATTGACATCCACCTCGGTGAAAGTGTGGCTGTTCTGGAGAGCTCTGGACTCAGGTAAGCTTTCTGGGGCAGCTGGTGGTTCACTGGCTTCTCCCTCCCCTTCTCCTGGGCTTTCTTCAGCCTTGATAGCTTGAGAGAGCCCAGCCTGGTCATTGCTGCTGAGGCAGTTTGCCATGGACACCGAGGTAGACGACGAGACAGAGATGTTCTTGTTGTCAATCTGGACTGTGACATCTCGAAAAGCCATCATGAGAGTGCTGCTGCTTTTGGGTAGAGTATCTGGCAGGAGACCTTCCTCCTTCTCCTTGTCCTGCAGCTCAGCTTCTAAGTCTTGGTTTGGCTGCATTGAGCTAGCACTGAAGGTCTCCCTTATCTGATATGAGCCTCCATCTTGCAGTGAGCACATAGTCTTCAGACTCCAGTTGCTGAGGGCATCATCAATAGATTTGGCCAGGGACTGAACTTGTTCCGTGAAGGAGTCCTCCAGCTCGGTCAGGGCCCCGCTGATGGTGGCTGGCAAGGACGGGGACCTCACCAATGGGATGCCCACGAAGTTGTACCCCTCCACCAGGGCTTTCTCCGCAGAGAAGCTCTCCGAGTTCTGGACACGGACTTTCCTCAGGGAGATGCGGCGTGGCATGCGGCTCTCCAGCAGCGAGTTGCGGATCTTCTCAAAGTTCTTGCTGAGCTGGTACTGCCGGAAGGCGGTTTGGATGGTGCAGGCTGCCCTGCGAGACACCAGGTGACCGCCGTATTTGTGCTCTAGCATTTCGATCTGAAAGACACAGAAATGAGATGGCATTTTTTGCTAATTGACTTCTGCTGGCTTTTTGTTACCCCTGTTCCTATACTGATTAGGGTTAATGACTGTCAGAGGAACTTCTAACACTGAATTAGCTGAACTGATTTCAGGGCAATGCCGTGCCTGTGATTTCAACAGAGGGTTCCCCTCGGGGCATGGATGGCTAAAGCACCAGCACTAGGAACTTCCTCACAGCTGTAACATGATTGTATCTCTTTCCAGAGTGCCAGTCACACAAGCTGGAGCCTGCAGGTGCCCTTCCCTTGCAGACACACTTCTGACGGCCTTTAGGGCAAGCTCATCTCTGCAAATACAATATTCCAGCAATGTGTGTTCCTGCTTTCCTGCTCAGCAGTGCTCTGGTAATGTCAAGCATTATCTCTTGTCTCAGAATGCTATTAATGCTTCTCCCCTCCTCAGTCACCTTAGGAAATACTCCCAGGGAAAGGATAAATCATTCAGAAAAATGGAAGAAAATTTAATTTTTAAACACAGAAAATGCTGCCTTGATCATAGCAGCTAGTGAGAAACAACAGCTTCCATATAAGCTAGTGGAGGCTGGGCTTGTTCTGAGTTTGTGTCTTTTAAAAAGCACTCTGAATCCCGAAGTGCCTTTTTTTCTGATATCTGAGTTTTTCAGGTATCAGCCAGCAGTGAAAAGAGAAGTACCCAAAAAAAGAAAGACTCTCAGTTTTGAAAGGTAAAAAAAATCTGAATTTTAAATGTTGAGACAAGATATTAAGAACAAGCAGAAGGAGTGTTTACCTGAGCTGCCAACAACAGACACATATGTAAATACATAAATACATACACACAGCTGAAGTGCCATCTCAACTGGCTTCAGCAAAGCAGGTATGTATGGCCATTTCTCTGCTGTAGTCGAGAACATACGCTTTCTGGTAATCCCCTCACTCTTCCTCTGCAGCTGGGCTATCACTAACGTGCTACAGGAGAATGTTAGATGATGTGGTTCCAGTGAGTGACAGACAGAGGACAAGGGAGACAGTGTGAAGATGATCGTGGAAGATGGGATTGAAGAAAAAGAAGGATGAACTCAAACTCTACTCACTGAGGTTTTGGCTGATCTATGAGCTAAACCCTACATTGCGGGCACTTCACAAGGCAAAGCGCAGGTGCAGACCATAGTGTGGAAAAGCCAAAAAAAGGTGAAATGCTGGTTAAGTCAGGCCTGAACTAACAGAGGATTCACTGCATCATTCATGTGGGGAGTATGAGCTCATTAGCAGAACTGAAGGATGAGTTTACTGACTGCATCCTCATCCCCAGCCAGTTGCCCCTCACCATGCCTTGTTGGCTCAGTACCCACAGGATGAAGGACTGAGATCCCACAAGATCTGAGTTTAAGTGCAAATTGATTTTGTAGTCAAAGGGAGACTGAGGCATGAGCCTCAACTCACAGAGTCACGTCATATTGTCTGCTTTCTTCTTCTTTTTTTGTAACATTATGTAATTTACAGGGAGTGATCTGGGTACAAGTCAAGGCCTGGTCTGACAGATGTGAGAAGCGTAAATCACCTCTGGAATCTTTCCAATACTAACTCCTCTGGACGTAGGGGAAGATAATATGACTTCAGGAGATGTCAGGAAGAGAGGAACATGGCCCCAGTCGCAGCAACAGGTCTAGGGATCCTGCTGCACCGGATGTGAGGCTGCCATTTATGGAATGGAGCAGGGAGGGCAGCACATACTTTCCTATTTCCCGCTCTGGATATGAAGTAGGGACCCTTTGCCTTGTGCTCAAACACAAGGTAGGCTTCTGTTTTCTGTTTGCCTTGCCCTCAAGCTTTTTGGATAACCAAGGACTCTCCTTATCCTCAGTGTTTGATATGGCAGGAAAGAGGAATATAGGGACAAAAAGAGATTCTGGGTAGTAAGCCGAAGTGTTTTGCTGGGGTTCTTTGTCTTGCTTTTCAAAATGGCCATCTTAAGGCACACCACAAAACCAGCACTCCTGCCACATATCTTTAAAGTTGGTCTGCCTGGAAAGAGACTGAGCCATCCCTTGGCCCTTCCCTTCAGGAGCAAGGCTCATGCAGACAAATGCAAATTAAACCAGTAACCTGCAAAGGCCCAACCCAGACAGTTATTACTGACAACTGACCGTGAGCATTTAATATAATGATGTTGTTAATGAAAATGTAGAGCTAATTGTGTTGGGAGGGAAAGAGGAACAAATGGGAGGGGCAGGCACAGCTGAGGGACAGAATAATAGTAAAATGCAAAATAAAGCAGAAGTGAGAGCCTTACAATTATCTGAGGTTTCCAAGGAGCTGAAAACATGAAATTCATATGCTCTGATCTTATTAGAGGCCAAGACAAGATGTCATTGCTGATCTGAAGTAAAAGGCCAGTTTATCTCATGCAAGGACAGTTCCCCAAAAGGCAGACTTTAATAACCACTGAGAAGACATCCTTCTAAAAGTCTAAAGGAACGGTGCAAGCTATCAGTACCTTCATAAAAAAACATCACCAGCTTTTTGCAGTTCATAATCTCAGTCCTCCAAAAGGGCTAAGGCATTAGGAAGCAGAACAAGATCTAAAATGACAGGACTCCCAAACTAGTCTATTTTCCAGCTCATTCCATGGATGTAAGGATGGATTCTGCATGTGGTCCACCAACATCTGGCCCTGTTAAAAGCAAGGGGAAAGCTTGCTGCTGGAATAACAGGGACAGGGACTGTACCAAAGAATTCCTGAAAAGACTGGCAAATCCAGATGCAGCACCCCCACAGAGAAGTGTGTTCCCCACCCTTGCTTTGTAGGAGTAGGTTTCTCTCCCTCTCCTTGACGTAGCCCAGCCATTTACTGTTTTACTGATGCCTGAGATGTACACATTTGCTATCAGGTCGAGCTAACTGACAGTCCAAAGGAATTAAGAATTTCTCACAGCTGTGGCCTGTGTTCTTCCTCTCGAGAGGAGGAAAGGACACCCATTAGCACCACAGCAGTCACAGGTAATGGAGATGTATGTCTGGCTGGCCGGAGGAACCTTCTCTTCCCATTTGAGAGGTGAGAAAGGCCAGACATGATTGGCCTTCTCTCACTCCTAATAAACCCTATGAATCACAAGTAATTGCCTACTTAAAGCTACTCTTCTCTGGGGAATGATCCGACAGCCGGCGCCAAAGGAAGGGAAAAGCAGGAGAGGGATCGGGGGGATTTCAAAGAATAATTAGCTTAATACATTTCTGGGCCTCAAAATGAACACTCATTCTGAGCAATTCAGGCCTTGTGGCTGAATTAGAAGTGGCTGGGAAATATCCATTGCCATGAGGGATTGCACATGAAGGGAGCTTTAACAAGGTCAGCCTAAGGCAGGACGAAGTGCCAGGCCTGGATATGGCCAAACATTTGAGGTGCACGCCCCATGGCTTTGTTGCCCATAGGCATAAATTCATAAACCTGCCAGGAGAAAATGGGCCTGATCTTATTCTCACTTAGCTCTGGTTTTCCACCAAGGTTGCCACTTAGCACAGCGATGTGCCACCATGTTAGCAAGAAGAGAATCAGGCTCAGGGACAGAATCTGAGTCACTCCAGGCAATGCATGCATTGCAAAAAAATTTAAAAAAAAAGACATACAGAGCATACATGTTCTCTATCACCCTTTCTTAATGCTTCTCCCTCCCTCCAGCCTTTCACAATGGAAGAACATTGCTACAAGGGTCATGTGTTAATGGGACATGTTCCTTCATGCCTGGGACATCTGCCACCCTTCAGCACAACCCAAGAGTGTAGATGACAGAAAGCATGCTCCTCTCTCCCGATACCTCCGTTTTCCTGACATTCAGTAGAGTCTAAGCATAAGGGAACTTTAGTACTTCAATCTCCATTCCAACCTCCCAGCATAGTGTACTTCTGCTCAGTGCACTGTCAGCAATCTCTCTTTCATGGGATAGAAAACAAGGAGAGCCATGAAGCCATTCACCAACCCTGCAGTATGATCCTGAGGGACAACGACTGGTCCAAGCCTTCCAGAGGAGGCTGTACTCTACCCTCCTACCCTCCTGACTAACACTCTGTCCTCTCCCAAAAGCTAAATGTGACTTCAATTGCACTTCAAAACTAAAAATGTCTCCTTTCACCTGTTTTTCTTATCATAAGTTCTGTTAATGTATTACAATTTGAGCTATGAGTAGGGTTCTACTGGGACAGTGCTGTGTGGATCCTATCACTCTTATTCTCATTTAACAGAACTACCTGACAAATAAATTGATACAAATACCTATAAAAACACATACTGGAGCACAAGAATTGAAGAATTAATACTCTTCACTGCCTGAAAATCTCCCCTTCCAGAGCTGGAGGCAATTCCCTGAGGACAACCATCAGGCTGGAGAGGCACACTGTAAGCCCCCTTTGCTGTGGGAAAAGTGGTTTCATCTACGATACAGACTAGGTCCATGCAAGGTCAGTCCTGCGAGGCACCAGAAATTAGTGAACAATCAGCTAACATGTCTCTCTGTCTCACATGCATCCAGGGCAGGTTTGGCCTCTGCTGCAAGAACAATGATAGGGCAACGTGACCTTAAAGCTAAAATAACACAGGACAGACACGCCCCAGGACAAACCAGAGCAGCTCTAGGACATCGAGGAGGCTAAGCCCATATATAGCAGTCAAGATCTGGCCCACCCCGAGGATATGTCACATTAGTTTGTTAAGCCAGTTAATTAGTCTCTCTTGTTTCTTTTCCTGGTGTGAAGCAAGAATTCTTTCTGAGTATGCATTATTTTGAGAAAGACAGAGCTAAAGAGCCAAGGTCTCTCTTTGCTCAGAAATTTATTGAGCCATTGATCTGACATGTATGTTTAGGGACAGCAGCAATGCCTTAAGGGAGGTGGCAAAAAGATGTCCTAGAAGTAGCAGTTCTTCTGTGGAAACCTCATTAGCTGAGACCCTTCAGCTGCAATGGCACAGCTCCCACTGAATTCTCCCACTGAATGTAATCTGGACACTGTCACTAGTGTTTGCTTGTCGTCCTCACCTCACATACTGCAGGGTCTGCATGTCCAATGGCCTCTGGTTGAGCTGCTGTACCAGGGAAAAGTCAGAAGCTATTATTTAGGTTCTGTTTGGCACAACAGTTCTCCTGGACTGTAATCTGCAGAGACGCGGAGTGGGGGGGCCATGTTCCACCTCATTACCTTTGAGAGAGGAGCCCAGCTGCTATTAGCCCCTGTCCCACTGTCCCCTGCTGGGAGTCCATCAGGAGATGCAGCTAGAGATGGGCACACTTGTGCTCTGGAGCTAGGCTGTAGCCTCAGGCACAGAAGGCAAGGCTTGCAACTTCTGGAACTGAATCATTTCCTCTCAGCCTGGTTAACCTGCCTGTCTTTTCAACATCCACTGCTGCATTGAAGGCAGTCATGGCAGCAATACACAAACATCATGGTAGATGCTGTGCAGGACACTCATTGAATGAACCCTCATTCTAATGCAGAAGTGCACTGGGGACCTACCCTGCATGATCCAAGACGGCAAGGTGGTTCTTGGAGACCTCTCCCATGAGGGAGATCATTTGGGACCATCAGCTGCTGGAGCCCTACAGGCACTGCATGCTGGTGAGCATGGCAGTGTCTTTGGATGCTGCAGCTCTCGGCTGCCTGCAACCCATCTCTAAGCCTACATTCACAACTGGGTTTCTAGGTCCACTTTGGACCACAGAACCCAGGCAACGAGGAGCAAAGACCCGTAGGTTTGGGTGAATGGGTGACACAGTCAGAGGTGGGGAAGCTACTTCCTCCGTCAGCCCCACGTAGCCAAAGGGCCAGTTCAGGCAGGACAAAAGCTCAAGGTGAACAAAAGGCTAAAGTATTTGCTGAAAGAAGTCCCACCACGGTGTGAATGCAGTCCCACCCGCCCCATCCCCTTCTCCCACAGCCTGAGGAGGAAGCCTTGGTACCTGTTTATTCTTTAGGTCAAGGGAGAGCTCATAATCGGAGGCAGCCGCGTGGGAACACGAGGCCGCCCCTTTGCTGCGCTGCACTCTCACTGGGGAGCCCGTGTGGTGGAGGCTCGCCTTCTGCACCAGAGGGGAACACCCCGCTGCCTGCTCTTCGTGGAGCTCCGCATGCTGGGCTTTTAGCGTCAGGGTGTCGGACCTGCCTTCCTGGCCACTCTGTCTGCCGGCTTCCTTCGGATCCTCCGTTTCACACCCGGCTTTCTTGCTTGTGGAACCGCTGGGATCGTCACTGTGAACAAAACGCAACGTTTCGCTTTTTTTATTTGTTTTTATTATATTTGATTTATGACCATGTTTATTATTCTTCACTATACTCATTCCCTGAGCTGCATTTTAAATGTTTGGGGAGCCTGGGCTGTGAGAGGTCTCCCTCAGTGATGGATCAGGACTGTGGGTTGATGCAGCCAAAGCTCTGATCCCTCCCTCTCTAAGAGCAGGCACCCCTCTATGAACCAGTCCTGTGACTCTTGGAGCTGCCTGGCTGCCTCTGCGCCAAGTGCTGCAGTTGGAGGAGGTGCGGAGCCAAGGAAGGTGTCATGGCCTATGGACACCTCTCCTGCCCTCTGGAGCAGCTAGCAGCTGGCAATCACGCCTGTGTCCTTGCTGCCTATTGATCAGCATCTCTCTGCACATCTCACATCCCATGTGGCACTGAGCCAAGACCCCAAGGATCCTATTTTCCCTTGGAGTTTCTAAGGGCATGTGGGAAATGGGCAGGGGAATGTTGCAGAGTTTCCAGAAGAACTCTTGGAGAACTGAGAGTATTAAGAGGCAACAGAGCCAGCCAGCCCTGAGATCCTGACTCTCTAAAGTATGTCTGCAATACAGGCATAGCAGCCTGCAGAACTTCCATGAAAGAAGCCTTCTCTTTACGACCCACAAATTGCTGTGCCACTGAGATCTTGTGGAGAATGGAAAATACTCTTTTCTCCTGTCAGCCACAGCTGCAATTGTGTGAAACCAGGGCCTGACAACAGTGCACTCTAAGAGAGCTGACATCTTGCTCCAGGCAGGATGGGATTAGCATATGTCTGATCCATTGAAGTGCTGAGGAAGTCTGTAGTTAACCCTTCTTGCCAAGTATATTCCAAAATCATCCAATTTCAAAGATGATTTTGATATTCTGGCAGACTGCTTCAACCATTAGAGTGTTTGTTCATTGTTACATTAGCCTCCTTCAAGTGGCTACAGAGGAATAAGTTATGATTTCCAAGAGCGTGCAAGCCTGCATGGACTCTGGCTTCTACTGCACCATGTCTGTCAAACACAGCTCCATTGGTTTCCAAGGAATGAGTATTTAGCTGAGAGCAACATCTAGTTTGGAAATAATTTCTACAGAACCAATGCATTTAATTCCACTGAAACCAAGGATGTGTACTGCCTCCCATATTTAAGCACCATTAAATTATTTAATTCACATCTGAATCGTATTTATTTCTCTTGGATTTGCTCCACATACAACTAGTTCTGCTATCATCTATATAATAAATCATTTTATGATTGGTGTTGATGTTAGAGCAAAAACAGGGAAATCAGAAATGATTTTCTGTAGTGCCCAAATTACCTAGAAGCATTTAAGGTTCATTTTCAAAAGTGCTGTAAGCACTTAAGAGCCCAAGACTTCTAACTGTAAATAGACTTTGCCTCCTAAGCTTCAGAGCACTTCTGCACACTTAGTAGTACTTTAGGAAGTTTATTCTCTCCAGTGGCAGCTCTTCTGTTCAATAGATTTAACAATCAAATTTAGAAATATTCCCATATTTTCTAAGAGGTCTCCAAATCTGATGAAGCAAAGACAGTACCACAACTTCAGAACTAAGAAAGATGAAAGATTTCAAGGTAAAAAGCTTCTTCTTTTATACACATGCACGTAGTCACCAGTTACATTTAAAAAATATATTCCCAGAAGAAGCCAATCTCTTACATAAATCCTATATAACCAACTTTGTCAAAACATATTAAAAGGATGTCTTTGCACACTCCTCAGTCAGGAAATACCACCATTAAAATGAGGCATAAAACTGTTCTTTTAGGTTGTACACTTTATAATACAAAGTTTTTACTGTTCTATTCCTGATACTACACTTTTTCCTACACCTAGAGATATACTCCTAAAGTATGTAGCCATTTTTAACTCCTTCTGTTCCACGTCCATCCACATTGCAGGAAACCTTAACAAAAGACTTTTCCCTTATAGCTCTTGCTGTATTGGCAGCCCCTGTTCTATACATTCTCATATTAACTGGACTGTGCCCTATAAAGCAATTTCTGCTAGACACATAAGCTCTGATTCAGCAAGACACACATCCCAGATTGCTCTGCTGAGTCAAGGCCTCAGTGCACAGTGTGCTACGCAGACCTTCTTCAGGGCAGATCAGTGCCTGAGGCAGTAGGCTAGAGAGCCAGTTGACTTCCCTTGGAGCATGAATGGTCTCTAAATGCCAGCAAATATTCCCGACATGATGGTCCTCTAAACGCTCGCACATATGCTTAGCTCTGTTTTTCTGAGGACCTTCAGTGGCTGCTCATGGCAGAACATGAAGTGTGTGAGCAAGAGTTTGCAGCATTCGGTCCCATTGCTCTGTATGGAGTATGTCACCTCTGGTGGGTGCACGCTATCTGTTTGGTTTTCTGTCATACACGGTTTAGAGCCTGAGTGTCACATTCACAGTGACAGCATATCCTGCATGCGCTGCTAATATAGAAGTAAAACCAGCAGGATTTGTAGTATCACAGAATAACCTAGGCTGGGAGGAAGGCTGGAGGTCTCTATCCCAACCCCCTGCTCAAAGCAGGGCCGTTTTCAAAGACAGATGGGCCCTCTCCAGGCAACTCTTGAATATCTCCGTACATGAAGGTTCCCCAGGCTCTCTGAAAAGCCTTGTCACTTAAAGCCTGACCAGTCTCACCTGGGGGTCCCACAAATACTCCCTGCACAGCTCCCCCTTTTCAGCCCAGCCCAGAGCCATCAATCCTTGCCCCAGTTACACTGTAAGAATGCTGGTCTCCAGACTGGCCACAGCCTTCTCCATCATGTGGCCACAAACCCACTTGATTCGGACCCTGAACACTGACTCCTCAGCTTGACCTCGGACCTGCCTCATCACCATGGACCTATCCACTGATGACTGGGCCCGTGTCTGACCCTGGGTACCCTTACCAGACCTGATTCTGACCCCGGCCAATGGGACAGAGGATGTTGGACCAGTCCAAAATGGTCAGAAACCCGCTTTTAACCTCACTGGATATTTAGGTTTTTTCCTCAAGACACAGGAGGGCCCTAAGACTGCAAGCACTAAGTGCACACACTCAGTCACAAATGTGTGAGAAGCACCGTCGGCCTCAGCGCTGACCTTGCAGGGTGTAACTGAAGCCCCCAAAGACATAGAGCTGGGATAAGGACAAAAGCTCCCCACACGCACACAGCAACCTTGCCTTCCTCCTCCGTGCGTGCTCTGAGCCCAGGGAATACACCCATACAGAATGGATTGTGCTTAAGCGTGGAATTTTCTGCGGGTCAAAATTCGGTCAGATCAAAATCAGATTCCACTCAAAGCACTCAAAGGCATTTTTCAGCTACATGTTTTTATGCTAAATATAAACTTTTTAACTCCATGCTGGTTTGGCTGTTGTGCTGTTCAGAACACAATAGCAAATACTCTTGCTGAAGTGGGAATAGTTTCTACAGGTTCTGTTGTGGGAAAAAAGAGATGATAAAAAATAGCTAAACCAGTTTTACTTTGTGTGAAAAAATCTGGAAAAAATACCTACTTCACCTTTCGGCAAATCTGGGAAATTTCATTTTCAGCTGGTATACTTCAGTGACTTATAAGCAGTAGAAAAAATGAGTTTTCTTAGCAGTCTGAATGTTAGCATTACAGCCCTATGGTTCCACTTACCACCTGTATTCCTCCCAGTTTTGCTCCCATCTTGAACCTGTTTCTGAAGAAGCATTTTGGGGAGGCTTATTTTCTGTTGTCCAGTAGTAGCAACCGATGAAGCCCCCAGTAAGAAATAAAATACACTGCTAAAGATCAAAACTGATACTGCAATAAAATACAGGCTAAAAACTTAACAATCCTGATTTTTTTCCCTCTGTCCTGAGTGACACAGTTGACTTGCATTGATAGAACATAGGTTTTGCTAAAAAATGAAGGCTCAGGAGATATAATCACAATAACCCAAAAAAAACCCCAAAAAAACAACAGTAAGGAAAGTAAGTAGGGCAAGAATAGACACTATAGCATGGAAGATCTCGGGGGAAAAAAATGTTATCAAGCAAATTAGAGGGATCCACTTGTTTTCCTTTGGTGAGTAAGCAATAAGCCTCCCTGGCTGTGGGATGAAGAAAGGGAATGGATCTATTGCACGTTCTGTTTCTTGGATGAGAAAATTTGTCTAACCACTTGTAATAATTACAAGTCCCACGCAGAGTCTAAGGTGTGAATCCCAAAGTCCCAGCCAAACTCCAGCTAGGTTAATTTAGTTCTGTATCCCAGCATTACCCCTGCAGTTTCAACTGTAACCAGTGTTCTTTACTTGCTGTCCTAAGGTCTCATATACCACCATTTTTCACAGCTTTTACAGCTCCACTTGCATGGTAAATTCAACAATTTTCTGCCAGTCATACAGTCAAATAGGAAAGGTTTGCTATTTCTTTGAATTCTGTTTGATTGAAAGTTGTAATATACATCACTTGTAATCAGATTTAGAAAAAAGTAAGACTAAAAAATCAGGGGTTCTCTTCCTCCTAGATGTTCCTATCTGACTTTTATGACCCATAGCAACTAGCTTAGTCATCATTACAAATAGATTTTACCTACTGTAAAAAACATCTATCATGTTTCATGTGTCTCCTATACCTTTGCACTGCTGACTTGTACATGCCTGCTGCAGACAGCAACCAGGTTTGTTAACAAAAATGGTGACTACAGACAGTCTGACTTGGGGCTTATATAAAATACTTTCACCAGCCTAGAATTTCAAAACAGGGATATCAGGGCTCTGAGCTGAATCCTAGTGTTTGTTTCAAGAAAGCAGCTCTCACTGAGACAGCTCTAACTGAGACAATTCAGCTGGCACCCATAAATGTTTTTATTTAGCTCAAGTAAATAAGACTTCTGATACTTAGCTTTTATGTGCAGGTTTCCCAGAAAGATTTTATGTAAGGATTAGAGTAAGGGAAGGATATAGGGACATGATAGAGGAGAAATGGTATTATGTAGAGGATTTTCTATGACTTTCTCTTTTCTCTCTTCCTGCTACTTTGGAAATGTAAAGACCAAATCAGCGATACTAAATTATCAAGCCGGAGAAGCCCATATACCTATTCCTAGTAGTATCAGCTCCCCATGTCTGTACAGAGCTGTTGCATCACTGTCTGTCCTGGGAGAGATTTGACTACTTTTCACTTGCTAAAGCATAAGGATGGTGCCCTTCTTTGCATATTCCCATCACCTCCTTGCTCCTGGAAATACATGTTTCCAGCTTGGCAAAGATCTGTGTTTCTAACTGACAGCTGTGGAGATGAACCGTGGTTATCTGTTGGATCTTGACTGTCAGGCTTAAACATTCCCATACTTGATGATTTGAGAAACAACGTGCAGCCCCTTCCCCACAAATCTTTAATGACAATTTCAAGCTAGACCTGCAGGCAGGAACACACAAGTTGGGTGCTCCAGACATTACATGCCATTGCACCACTGTCAAATACTAGAATCAGTTCAAGTCTAAGACTAATTTTCAGAGCCCTCACGAAAGTGTTTACAGGGTAGCTGAGTGACTAAACAGGGCTTAAGGGCCAGAAGAGCTATCCTTCTCAGGGACAGTAATGTTAGTGCTGTAAGAAATTAAACCTGAGCTTTCTCAATGATCACTCCAGAGCTAAAGAGCTCCCATGTGGTCATGACACAAAACTCATCTCTTTGCTCCTTCTCTCCTCCAAGAAGAAAAATTTTTGCAGGTAAATAAGAGCAATAACAGAGGAGAAAAAAATGACAATGTCACCTCTGGATTTGGTGAGTGGTTTGAGAAACCAGTCACCCAAGAAGAGGATGTTCAGATGCCCTGTTGCCGGGTATAATGGTTATGCAAAAAAGTCTAGCTAATTGTACTGAAGGCTGTGAGGTGTTACAAAAGTACTACAAGGTGAAGACCACATTGCTGTTTCCCATGTATAACTTACCAAACACCTTCTTGATGGTATTCAAGGTCAGTGAGCAGGACTGTGACCTGTAACTGAGGCAAAGACTACATGGACTAGTTGTGAAAGACCACAAAAATTTATTAATCCATTTCACAGAGCTCAGTATGAGGATCAGTTGGTTATTGTATATATACTGCTCTTAAATTGCCATAAGTGATTAATATTATCATGGCCTGAGAGTCATATGAGACTTCAAAGCTTCACAGATGTCACAATAAAAAACCCTTACAAAGTGCCATACAGAGAATTAGAAAAAGAGATCACCAGCTAATGTCAGTAGAATAGAGTCCAGACCCCAAGTCTGCAAGAACCTGTGCTCTGTCTTTCCTGACTATTCACTATTCAGGAAAAAAAATAAATCAACTGCTGACTTAGTAGGGTCCAAAGTGCCTTTTCAGTTTATACCATTTCAATGTTCCCTGAGGACACCCATGACATATGGTGAATGGATTCATCAGAATTCAATGAAAAAAAAATGGCTGAGACAGGCTTGGTAATTTATTATGGGATCTTTTCAAAGTTCAGAGAATTCTGACGTACAGGGTGTCTGAGTGCAAAAGAATTGCTTCTGATTTGCTTTTAAGTTCAGGTTTTAGGGTGACTTGGAGGCAATGCTCTCTGGGAGCATGATGAAACTGATGGAAGGCAGAAGGCTCTCCTGCCAGAGAGGCAGGGAACTTGGAACTTGATCTTGGCAAATCATCCCCTGCCAGCCGAGCTGCAGCTTTCTCAGACAGTCTCCTCCAACAAAGACAAATATAGGAACAAGATTCTGATTTTGTCTACATTCACATAACACCTTGCAAAGCAGTGGCATCAAGCCATCTTCTCACACTAGTTTTACCCAAGAGGATTTAATGATAATTAGCTGAGCTCATTACCCATCCCAGAATATATTACTTGTTTCATAAAAAGGCTAGCGCACACACCTGTAAAACAGATTTGACAGTAGGGTACAGTAAATACATTGGAAATCAATTAAATTTAACATTCTTTAGCACAGACTGAACCAGGCAACATCTTTTCAACATTGCTTAAAGTGGTTTTGGTGAGATGTACATTAAGCAGACAGAAAATGTAATAATACTAGCAAATGCCTCCTGTCCCAAAGGGACCAACACGCCAAAGTCAGCCTTCATTTCAGATTTGGTATTTAAACTTGATCCCCATGTGCTGTTGTAATTCCCCAATTGTTGTGTTGTTGTGCCTTTTGGTACAGAACAGCACTACAGGAATTAAACTTTTCTGAAGCACCCCATACCCTCATGGTGCAAAGACGATTGTCCAGGTGTCAGACTGGGCTGGGTACTTGTTGAGGGCCTGACTCTCCATGAGGGACTTTAGCCACCAGAGGACTAAGATCTCTGTTTTTCATGGGGAAAGACAGGCTCTTCCGGAGGGTAACCTGGAAGAGCTAAGGCAGCTCTCACTATATGAAAAGTGGTGTTCATGGTGCAAGGCTGGCTGTGCTGGGTGGTGTGGTTGTCACAGTTTTTTTCTTATAGTTCCTGTGTGTGTCTGGGTGACACCTCAGAATGGCACTTGGGCCACTCCACTGGCATATCCCTCTTTCATCTTCCCTTCCTAGCCACGCCTCCTGTTTCACCAGCTGCAGGAGCACAGGGCTCAGTTTAGGAAGTAGAGCCACTTTCTGAGCTGCCTGTGATGCCTTGGGGCTTGACACCCCAGGCTGGTTCTGTGCTGTCTCTGCAGGTTAGACAAGGAGGTCCCACAGCCTGTCACTGCAGAGAGGGTTACTTGTTTCAAACAGGGCACCTGTGCTTATCACTGCGGTGTGAAAAGCACCAAGTGGATACTGAAGGCATGGGAGGCCCTGCTCTCAGGGTTTAATTACTTCTACTTTAACTCTGGACCTCTCTTGCCTCTCCAATGTTTGGTAAACACGACCTTTTAGAGAAGGAAAAAACAGATGGCATCCCACATTAGTGTAACTGCCCGCTCAGCACCCCAGGAAAGAGAAAGTTGGCTTCTCAGCAGCAGTCTTTCTGCCACTTCAACTCAGATCTCTTGGCTCCTCATCCCCGAGGCAGGTTTGAACATCACCAAATTCGCTGACAAAAGCCTGCCGGTGCAATCATGCAGAAGACACAATTTCACTGCTAAAATGAGATGAATTCAGGGCTTGGAGGCAGCAGAGTCTACAAGGCAAGGAAACCTTGCATATCCCCTCAGCCCATTGCTCTCCTAATCCAGCTGCCTGTGAACTGAGTGAGGGACACAGCTCTTGCCATTTGTAAACCAAGACAAGGGCTTCTGTGGTCTTCTTTTTCCACCTGTTGTGATGGACGCTACGTTGGACTGTACCTCTGGGCTCCCTCCTAAGGGATCAGGGTAATTGATTTCTGAAGGAACTGACTGAGCCATTTCACAGGACGATCTTCTTGTGACTCAGAAAAATTTTATTTCTATTTTCAAGTATGTCAGCTGTTTCATCTCTTGCAATCGCTGCAGCCCAGTAGAGGGACACTGCTTGTGTCAAACCAAGCAGAAGGAAACCCGGTTCTCCTCAACAGAAAGAGTAACACAGCTTCAAATCACCATTCCCCTCAATACAGACCATCCAAACACCATTCACCAGCTTTAGGAAATCAGATATGATCCAGGTTTTAACTTTTCCACTGTGTTCAGATCTGGGGGTTTGTGTTGGCCTTTGGCTGAAGACCAAAATAGAAACAGCAGTGTTAGCATTCCTTCCTCCTTTTCCCAATGCAGTGACCACCCCCATAGCCTTACGCAGTAGGCACAGAGCTCTACTTTTCCAGGTTTTAGCCTATATTGTCACTGCTGCTTCACTCACACTCTGATCCACTTCATGTCACTTCTCTTCCCTGAGGCTTCATTCCTTTTTCCATCTTTCCTCACTCCCATTTGGAAAACAGGATGACTTAGCAGCTCACACGTTTGGTCATGCAAGCTCACATTCCCCTATGGCACTTAAAATTCACTTACCTATGAGGAAGGAAAATTATTCCCACTCTTATTCTCCATACTCAAACATGGAACTTTCAGGGCAAGATCATTAAGAAAAACTGAAGTTTGCCTAGACACAACCAATCCTACTGTGTGGTTGAGCAGTACTCGGTCTGGTGCTAAATGGCTTTATGCCAGCGGATTGCACCAAAGTCAGTGAAGGATCCAGCCTAATATGCTCTATTTTAAGACAATCTGTAACATCCTTATCAGATCCAGTTGTGCTGTAACAGCACAGCAATACTTCTCACAACATCATTCTGCATCATCCAGTTTTGTGAATCTTGACTGACCACTCTCCAATTAGAGTATTCTATGAGCCCACAGGCATCTGTTATATTTTGTCAGTCACCCTGAAAGACGTGCAAAAGAGCACCACCAATGTGTACACAGGATAGCCTGTCCCAGTCTTCCCTCTTTCTCCAAAAGATGGAATGAAAGAGATTGCACTCAGCCTAGGCAATAATAACAGCATCATGACCTGTTCAGAGGAAAGCAGCAACATACCGGTGTGGGGCACAACAAAGGTGACATACAGCTCTAGTCACTAGGCAAATACAATTCCCAGTGGAATGATGGGACAATCTATGTGTTGAAGAACCAAGGTGCCAGCCAGAGATGGTTAAAAATTACTAGAACACACTTTCAAGTGGCGTGGCCAGAGTTAAGCTCTTCAGTCTCAAAAGAAAAATCTCACTGAACTCAGGTCCTTGAACAGGCGAGGAGACAGTCCCCAAAATCTCCCAACTTTTTTGCACCCACTCCCTCAGCTGTCTAGATGTTTTCAGAACCCAAACAGAGTGGCCTGAGCAGCTGTACAGTGTGCTCCTCTTCAGCATCTCAGATTCTTCAGTTCTTCTTGAAGCATAGGAAAGTCTGCCAGGGCCACATGCAGAAGAAGGAATTTTGGTGCAGAGATGTTTTTTTCAAAAGGAGAGCTTATTGTATTTGAGAACAGAGCCTGTCCCATAGGGGTGGTCAGAAGATGAACCTTCATAGCAGTGAGTTAGTGTTGCAGAGCACAAAAAAGACAAAAGGCCTTTGGATTGAGATCACACTACAAGAAAATGTGTAATAAAAGGCCACAGCCTCATTGCTGTCACTGCCAAAGAATGCTGGCATGAACAGGATTATTCCAGCCAAGGGACCTGCTCATTTATCTCCTGCTCATATGCTCTTGTTCCCTCCAGTTTCTTCTTTCATTTACACTATTTTTTATCTTCCTGCTTTTCCTGTTCCTTCTCTCCTGTCATTCTTCTCTGTATAGCATGTTTGCTATTCATTTTTCTTACAGTAGCACTGTTACATTTGTTGGGATGAGCCTATCTCCCTTTCTTTCTCATTGGCTCCTTTTCTTCATCTCTTTGCCCTATCTGTCTCTGCCTTACAAGCCATTAATAAGACAGAGGGTCTACAGAAACCACCTGTCAAGTTCAACAGAACACACCATAGTGTACAAAAGGTCTGGAATGGCTCAGTTTTGGGGGTGGGTACATCTTGACTGATGCAGATCAGATGATATTAGTAGAGGATTAGGATGAATGGTGTGAGCCACCACAGTCCATCTGCTATTATTTTATCAACCGTTTGTGCCCGCTTTTCAGTGCTAGGTACAAGAATATTTCCAAGGCTGGCATAGCCTCTTCTCTTGCATCTCTGTGGCATTAGCACACGGAAAACACAGGATACAGCAGGCATTTATGTTGCATTCCCCTGGTACCAAAAAGTTGCCATGTTACAGGCAAGGAATTCTTCACAATATAGGAGAGAGAGAGCATGAGGATCATCTGCAAGCCAAGAGTGAATTGTCTGGTATTAATGCAACTAACTGATCTCAACAATTGTTGAAAGTGGCTTCCACAACTGCAAGGTTGGCTATGATTGATCCTCTTTCACAGGTATTACCATGGCCCAAGAAACAGCAAGCACTGTCACATGTGGGAGAAGAGTGCTTGAATCCAAGTCCAAACTCCTCTAGAGTAGGACCCAGGTAAGCAACAGATGTAACAGGGGAAAAGGAAGGACTGGAAGAACATGTGGCCAGCCAATGGCTGTATACAGTTTCAGGCTCTCAGAAAACATGTGTCTGATGGGCATCTTTGCAGTTTCAAAATAAGATACTTCAAGCATGTTTTCTTTGGCCTCTCTCTCCTGGCATCTTCCACCTTCCTGAAGAAAGGTGTTGATAGGGACAAACAGAGAAACCAATGTGACAGGGAGACTCCAGATTCCACCAGAAATATTTTTTTTTTCCTATTGAAGAGCCCATCTATTCCTTACTTTACTTCCCCACCCTCATGTTCTCCACACTTGCCTGAAAGTGGCTGCACCAGTTGTTGGAGAGGAGCTGAGAAATGTCTGTGTGGGAGATAGTGCCAAAATGTCCTGGTAGATCTCCTTTACGGGACTGAGACGCTGCATCTGAAACTGACCTCCTGTTTCTTTGGATGCTTCCAGAAAGAGCCATTCCTCCCAGGTCATAGTACCAGAAGAATTGCCAACTATACCTCCCTGCAAGAGATTCCCAAGGTTGTTGGTAACTATGATGTTAAGGATGTTCTCTGAAACATTTTTTGCTTATAATTCTAAGTGTTTCCATATTTGCCCTAAATCTACATTCACTAAACATCTTTTGTGATTCTGGACCTAGGCTTCTGCAAAGCAATTAAAGTTGCTAGCCCTCACTGTACAAAACACCCATAAACAGTGAGGAATCTACTCACTCCCTAGCTTAGGAAGAGTTCAAATCTGGGTCTAGACATTACTCCTCGCCCACGTCTTTGTGTCAGACTGAAATCCAAACTCTGAAAACTGTGAGCCGGGGGAATATTTATGTGAACTTTGCTGACCCATCCCTGCCTGTCTGCAGCATCCCCGCAACCTCCAATCGTACACTCTGGAACAGGATTATTAAGTCTACAGGGAGGGAAGAATAAGAAGTAGATGAGCTGTTAAGAAGCAGAAAAAAAAACCTTCTCTTCATGCCTGTGACCTCAATAAGGAAAAGAAATGAGAAGAGAAGCACGAACAGGATGTGCTAGCAAAGCAGAAATGTTGCTCAAACTTCTGTGTGTTTTCAAAAACAGTGCTGTGGAGAACTTGGGCAGGAATGCAAGAAGCCTGACTGAAGGAGCTTTGTGTACTGTCATTTTTCCTCAGAGCACATAAGACAAACCATGGGTGTGGAGGCTTGCTTTGCACTGGCACGTCCATGTCCTGTTAAGATTGACCTGGAGTGTTCTCCATTAAGAATCAGAGGAGAATTCAGCCTCTGTCGTCCACTAATTGTAGGAGCATCCACTTGACACTGCCAGCTGGGGGCCAATTAGGCAGAGTTGTTATGCTTGTTTAAGTAGAAGGTTATAGATCTGAATTGATACAGACTAGAATCATCATCATGTTTCACACCTGAAACAGAGCCACTGAGTAGCTCTGAGATGAGAGGAAGCACTGACCTCCCGATTCTATATCCAATATCCTGCCAGCAATCCTAAGTCAGAAACGCTAATTTCCCATTTCATGAGCTGGATTTGCATTCTTTCTGTGAGGCAAGGTCAATCTTTTACAAGTTCAGACAAAATGTTGAGTAGCTCAGTTGTTTTCCTGTAATGCTTAAAGAGTGATGGATACTGGTGGAAAATCATCATTCCCACTGTTTATCAAGGTACTTCAGTAGAGTCCAGAAGGCAAGTGGTTCTTGGTGTGTGGTTCAGTTCTCAACAACTTCATGGGCTTCAGCCTTAAGGGACATTTCATTCACGACTCAAAGTCTTGGGGATTTCTCAGGCGGATCTAACTGTTAGAGGACCTGGAGTTATCCAAGGGCAAAATGAGAGCTGCCCTTGGAGGAGAGATGCTCCTGGGCTACAGCAGTGGGGAGCCAAAGAAGGACATGATGCTGTGACTATGCAGTGGATAATATTCATGGCTCTTTTGTGCCAACGCCTTCCAACATGATTTCATAGGACAAAGAACAAATGCATGTTCAATGGAAACAGGGTTCAGGTAAAGAGACATGAAGAATCAGAGAGAGCAGATCTCCAGATGTAAATGAAATCAGATTTTGGGTTTTAAACGTGTGCTGCTTAAGGGGTAGCATACTTCTATGCAGCTCTGAGAGCTAGGAAGAAAAATGTTTGAAGGTTTGATTTGAAAGAACTGTCCAAAATCTCTTTATCTACTTATCAGCCTCCCACATATAAAAATGGAGCAACAAGCACAAAGTTCCAGCAAGAACATGTATTTTCATTTCAGTACTTTAGCAAGTCACAAGTGGGGCAAGAAAGAATTTCACCAGAACTGAAAGGAAGGCTGGCTTGGAGATGTAGCTGATGGTTCACAGGTTTCCTTATCACTACCTGGTGCTGTGATGCCAGCAAGCAACCAACCTGCTACGGTGACTAATCCTGCAGGCGCTTTAGAAATGAGTCCACAGCTGTTTGAAATCTCAACTATATTGAGTTACAATTGCATTGGTCTGTAATCATGAAGTAAACACTTTGCCAGTTGCACTAATCATGTTTTAACCCTGATCTAAGCAGCAGTCTTCCTACTCAAAAGTGTGGAAATATTATGGGAAGATATGAACAGAGCTCACCCAGCTTTTCCATAGATGTGTCAGACCCTAGCCCTTCTGCTCAGTACACTGCCAAGCCCTTCTAGAAGACTGCTCCCTCTTCCTGGAAGGACTCTGTTTCCTTTGCCTTAAAAGCAGGTCAGGCCTCATCTGCACTTCTTACAGATAGCAAGGACTTTCCCACAAATGCAGTGGAACATCCTCCCTTCCTAAAGGTTTATTTCGGGATTTGATCCTGCCCTTTACAGAAATGTACCCAGATCCCATTCAGTCTCCCTTGTGACATGATGCTTCAGCACTCCCGTGCTATCCCCACGTCCACTGCCAAAGTGGACCTGCCCCAGGCATTTAAAGTTTTGTGTAAAACTTTTCCCATTGCTGGAGGAGAGGTGATTTTCTGATGATTTCCTATTCAGCACCACAGAGTGAGCCAGAGGCAGGCTCTGAAAAGCCTGTGAAAGGCAACTGAATGAATATACTGTTCCCTCCAATTGTGACTCCATCATTTCCTCTCATTACTCTAATAGAAACAAATCTTTCTCATCTCAGCCCTATTACCTCACACAAAGGAAAATGGTATGTAATCCTGTTAGAGCTGGGCTGCTGCTGGACACATTTTAAGGTCATTGTTCTGGGATGCCAGTCTCCACTGTATGAGACTGGGAGAAGTGGGAAATGCAATTACTAGGCTATTCAAATCCCCAGAATGAAACCCCACTGTTAACAGGCAGAAGCCAGCAAGAAAAAGAGCAGTTGCTTTATGAAATTACAGGTTTTGGCTAAATCAGAGTCTAATCAGCACCTCAGTAAAGGAGCAGGGTTAGCTCCTACTGCCATCCATGGAGTTTCTTCCTGTCACTTAACCTGATCTTTGGCATCCCCAATGGAAACCCAACCTGCAAGATGGCTTGTGGTCATGAAGCCCGTAGTGTACAAGTCCACTGGAGACAATGGTGGTCCATATACAGGATTTATACTGCACTTTGAAATGGGAAAGCCCTTAGAGTTCAGCAACAGGAATCTGCCTTCTGCTGCCATCACCTCATCCTGTACTTTGGCTCTGAGCTTCTGGGCAGAATCTGGGATCAAATCTGTCTCTTAATATTCATGGCCTACAGCACCAGTCTTGCTAATTGCTGGTGCAACCCAGCTAAGCAGCCAGGTGGGAAATTTGCATTGCTAAACTCATGGAGCTGTAACTTCCCCACCAGGAATTCACATGCTGCAGGAGAGAAGGGGGCTAGCTCTGCTTGTGGCAATCAGTGAAGCAAAGCAGAACAATATGAGTGGGAATAATCCCAATCACCTCATTGACCTGGCTTCTGTTGAGTGGTTAGACACTGACATGTTCCTAATCATTCCCATCCACGTGAAGCCAAGGCATTTTTAGCTAGATTGGTAGCAAAGAAAGAGTCAGAAATCTTGCAGACAAACATTAGGGAAGACCGCACAAGAACAAAAATGACCATCACAAACTACAAGCAGAGACAAATTTTTGTCCCAGAATGTTCCTGGCAGCCAACCTCCTACTGTCATTCCCTGCCTTTCCTTTCCCTTTTGCCCCTCAGTTGAGCTGTATGGCTGCTCTTGCTGGTCTCTCCTGCAGCCAGCCACTCACTCGTCTTACTGCTTTGATGTCCCTTTTTATCTTCACCTTGCCTGCTGTGTCACCCTCCTGCTGGCCATGTTCTCTCAGTCTCCCAAAGGATTCCTGTCCCACAAAATGAGGCTGTGTTCCTGCTGAAAGCAGGACCATTCTTGCAGGTCCCAGAAGGAAAGGATGTGGGCTGAGGTACGGTTCCTGGTAGAGGAGGAGAAAGCAGCCGATCACTGCTGGAGCCTCCAAGTCCCTTGAAGAGATGAGAGTCACTTCCCTGTTTATGCTCTTTATTAGTCCCTATTCTCTTTAATCGGCTTAGACTGATGAGCCGAGGCAGCGGTAGGGATCAGCCAGGCTGTTTAATTAAAGGATTGCAGCTCAGCCTTGCAGTTTGGGGGTTTGTGTAAATGAGCTGCAAGTACATTATTTAATCTGCCGCGCAGAGAGGAGTTGGGGCATTAATGAAGCAAACTCTAATTAAAACTAGATGGTTGATGGTTATTAGTGGCATCAGTTCTGACAGGATTTATCTCATTTAGGGAAACTATCATGGAAGGGGGAAAGAAAGAATAAACCCAAGCTGGTTTATCAAAATTCACCACAGCACCACTTGTGACTGGCTGTCCATTCAGTGGGACTCAGAAAAGCTGCGCAGGGAGTCCCTATGTACCAGGTTCTCCCATCAGGAGACCTGATGAGCTTATTTTGGGATATGCTTGGCTCACCCAGGAACTGATTGCCTATTCAGGCTGTCTGACCCACATATTTCAGCCTTGATTGACTTTTGTTCTGCCTTGGTTCCATAGGGAGCTTGTTCATGATTTGAGCAGGGTGACAGGCTCTGTAAATGATCTGATGAGCTTCTCCAAGCAGCATAGTGAGCCATTCCAGAGCACCATATGGACATCAGCTCCACAGTGACCCTGAGTTTTTCCCTCCCTGCCATTCTTTTGCCTTCCTCACTGCACTGCATATGTAACTTCAGACATGAAGGAAGCCCATGGCTGACTGCAGGACCTGGCAGAGACTTCAAGATGTTTTCTGGCCAGCATAAAGCTGACTGGTGAGTTTAACAGTGCTGCATGTGCTTTGCTTTTCTTCTGGCACAGTGTGGGAAGTAGTGATACTCTTCTCACCTGAGACAGTCACGCAGGGAGATCACACATAAAAGCTGCTCTGTTTCAAAGAGAAAAAAATTCTCTGTGCCTGTTTTTCACCCTCGAACAGCTATGGTGGCTTCAACCTTCTTTATGTCTGCACAGCATATTGTGTCACACACAGACAAATTCAGGACTGCTCTTGGAGTCTGGCAGCATTAGAAATAGAGATGACATGAGAAAGTCCTGGGAAAAAAGTTAGGAAAGCATGAGGCCTGCAGAGCGGGACAAGCTACAAAAGGCATAAAATGTACGGGCATAGATTACTATGAGAAGCCCCTTAACTGGAAGCCCAGATGCAACAAGCAGTTGAGGTCAACGTCATTCATCCACACTTCGGACTTTCCTGGCTCAGACTCATCTGTGGATGCAACTTGCTGAAGTTGTTAAATTACTGAAACACATGATTGCTTCTTCTTCAATTTACCTGCCAAACCCCAGCTGTAGAAGGGCAGACAAACTCAGGCTCAAGGGATGGGCAAGGCCTTTGAGAGTCACCAGGATGAAAGAAAAGCCTGATCAAGAAGTTGACAAAAGAACCCTAGAGCCAAAGACTGTAAGAATGTCAGCTTTCTAGAACAAGAAAATACTATAAACCAAATTAACTGATCAGAAATAAGACAGAGGCTGGGACAAGAATGGGGCAGGGTCAAGGATGAGGTTATGAAGATAGAACACTATGGCAAAATTGAGGCTTGGTTCAGACAAAATAGAGCACTTAACCAAAACTGTCTCAGTCCAGAAATGCAAGGCAGAGGTGGCTGTGACCACAGAAATCTCTGTAGTCTTCTCCTCTGCTGTCTCCTCCTCTTCCTTGCCAGCACCTCCCCATCTGCCATGGAGGTGCACAGGGCTGTCATGAAACTTTACCAATGCTTGAGAGCCCTTAGCACAGATGTCATGGGGGTTACCCCTTCCATTTTTGTACACAAATGGGCAGGAGGGGTCTTGCTTCCCTGTCTCCAAGCACAGCTGAACTCTACTTTCGAATATACACACCCACACACCCACCCCTATTCTCTTCACAGTTGTCCAGCACTCACATTTTTTCTTGGAAGGAAATCAGAAACTACAGTCTGCTCCAGTGAGCAGAACAAACACGAGAAATATGATTTTTAAAATGCTGTAGCCTCACTACTGCAATTCAACTGCCCAATTCCGTTCAGAGCCCTTCCTAGTAACTCAGGCTTCTTACCAAAGGTCAGAAGTCTAGCAGTGTGATGAAAGAAATCTTTAAAGAGAAAACTCTTTGCTGTTGACAGAATGGTGATGAGGCCTGAGAAAAAGGAGATGGTCTGTAAGATGGAAGTGTGGGAAGTTGTGAGAAGAAAAGGACATGGCAAGAACAGAAGGACAAGGCCAAGCACAGAAGCTATGTGCAGTACGTGCACCTCAAGTACTTTTGAAGCTCCTTGGACCCCTCGCTCTTGGCACTGACGTCTTTCACTGATGGGGGACAGCTATGAGAATTGCTGGTGTCCCCACACCTGGCTGCACTGGATACAAGCTGGTAATAGTTAACAGTACCTGTCTACAGTTGTTCTATGCTGGCAAGCTCAGAACATTTCAACACACATAAAACTGCTCCCCCCACCCTGTCTCAGGGTGAGAGACAGAACCCTCAGTTTGATTGGTGACTTCTGCTATGTGTCCAGGAACCTTATAGTGTGGGGTAGCTAATTTGAAGGAGAAGAGTGAAGCATGGGTATGTCGGTGTCACAGTGACACAGAAGGGTACGAAAAGGTACAAGTGCGAATGTGAATTGATGGAAGTAGATGTCTGAAGAGAGGCTGGAAATACATTTTTGGAAGTGAATGGGGGGGTGTGAGTGGAGGCCAGAGAGGGTTTGCAAGCAATTACACAACAGTACAAACAGTAATCTCTGGGAGGGAAAAGAGAGAGACAGCAGTGCTGGGGACATGGGAAGTAAAGAAGAATGGTGGAGGATTGGCATGTATAATATGTGAGTTTTGTCTGGGGCAAGAAGATTAGTAATGGATGATGAAGAAGTAGGAAAAACAAAGGTCTGGCTGGCGGCAATTTCTCACCTTGGTGAGGAGTCCGGAGATGAAGGCTTCTGCTCCGCATCAGCTGCTGGGCAACAGAACTGGTGTAAAACAGTTTCATTCCTGTAAGAAAAAACAAACCACAGTAGGTCAGTGTTCTGTTCACTCAGCAGAAAACTCATGGGAGAATGTCTTTTTCAGAGCTGTTCCAAGGGGACAGTGAATCCCAGTGATACTTGAAAGAGTGATGTAATTATTACATGAATATTTTGTACTCCAAGGTGGTGGGGAGCAGGGAGAAGAAGGCTGGCTGACAATTCTATTCCCTTACCTTACCTGTCCTGCTATTGATGTCAAGCTGTAGAGAATGGGACAAAAGTGCCCAAATAAAAAGTTTTCCTTCTATCAGTATCTGTCTCATGATCCCACACATCTCATGAAAAACAGTTTTGCCTGTCTCTAACTTTCACTTCTTTTGCAACAGAAACATGCCCTTAGATATGTTTCCTATACATTGTAATGCCAAGTAGTTAATTTTTACTTGACAGTGGCTAAATTACCTCTGCAGACAAATTTCCTGAAACCTCTGAAGAGCAGAGAAATCGCCTTAGCACATCATCACTGGACATTACCAGGAATAGTGGTGGAAAACTGCCAGGACAAGTACAAGTAGAAGGGCTGAGACCATGACAAGGAGAAGAGACCATAGCAGAGAAAAGCAAAACCATAGGAAGTAGCAATCTTAAGCCAAACAGGAAAACAGAAGACTAAAAATGGGTTTGCTAGATAAGGAAGACAAAAGAATTCATCCAAAGTAAGAAATCCTAGTGCTACAGAAATTTTTGACACTAGGCTCTCAACTCCATTAGGCAGGTTCATTGGAAAAGATCAATTATGGTTTTTGGTAGCTTGAGTTTGGTGCCTCAAAAGAGGGACCTCAAGCAAAGACATGCCTGGGAAATTATACCCTTACGACCTAAACTCCCCATCCCTCATGTGACAGTCTGGACCAAGAGCATTATTAGAGTGTGGGGTTTTCTCACCCTTCATTGGTTTGGTGTTTTGTTGCCAAGTGGTTGTCTTGTGCTCATACTTCACATCCTCCTTACATCAGTTTCAGTGGGGGTTTTGGTCAGTTCTGTAGTCAATATAATATGTTTGCTACAGTTCATATACCCATGACCTATGGGCTGTCCACTTCATCTATTAATTTTTAAGTAATATTTAAGCTACAGCAGAGTCTCTTCTAACTATAATGTTCAGACTTAGCTTCAAGTTTCCCTACAATCTGCCCTTGACTTACACAACACAGCCATCTAGTTCAGATAAAATTCAACTTGCAGCTTAACAACTCTAGGTACCTATGTCAAGCAAAGTACTTGGCTACCTTAGAATAATATAAAACTTTCAACACCTAGACCAAACTTCCAAAACTGCTCACTAATCTTAAATGACTTGTTCTTGGGGTCCCTTACCTGAAAGCATTTGTAAGCAGCCTGGTTTTTATGGGTGTTGGGCACTTATCATGGCATTGGAACCCAGTAAGAGCTGCTCATCACCTCCGAAAATTAGATCCTTTGAAGAGAGCTCCAGGGAGGCCCTTGAGCACATATCAACTGCCAGTTTTGAACATGCTGACCTTCACCAGTGAAAAGGAGTCACTAAAAAGAGTCACAGCGTCAAGGGGGGAAAAGTACTAGGGGAATGGAAAAGAAAATAAAAAGAGGAGAAGAAAAGCAGGGGAGAAAAAGCAGGCTGAATCCTCAGGTGGCATAAAATCACCCTGTCTCTAAGTCACTGGAACACCATTTAGAGCTCTGTTCTCTGTGCTACCGTGGAGACCCAGGGTTCAAATGCAGTCATCTCCTCTCAAAAACATTTTTGCAGCTTCTAACCCATACATAAGCGGTACAGCTAAGTCTCCTGGCTTGTCTTAGGGGTCTCAGATTCTTCCAAAGGCCCTGTCACACTTTTCATCACTTTGAAAGGTGAATCTTATCACCTTTGTCTTTTTCAAAATCTGACAGACACGGCCACAAAGATACCTAAATTACAGACAAGGATGATACTTTTCCCAGCTCGCTTAATAAAACAAACTGCTTAATTCTTTCACTTCCTTGGCTTCCAATGCCTTCTCAACAGGAATCTTTCCTTAGAAACAACAGGGCTGGCAGGAGCAGCACAGCAAGGGGAAGATGAAAGCATTAGCTTTACCTCTAACCATGTCTCTGCCTGTGACATATAACCTGCTGGAAAAGCGAGGACATGTTTGTGTGACTTATCAACTTCATCTCCTTGGCCTTCCAGTTCTGAAACTACCCAGCTCACATCCCTTCCCTCCTGCAAGTCTGGTTATTGTTGGTTCTCTCTATGTTGTTTCCAATTTAAACTCCTCAGGTGGCATGCAGCTATCTAACTGACGTGTCCAAAAATTACTTGTGTTGTCTTTTCCCTGAAGCAAGGTGGGGGAATCACATTTGAGTCTGGGTTCAAGAAGGCCCACACAAGTACTCCAGCTCCTACATCCTGCCACACTGCTTCCAGCTAGAATCTATCAGGACTTTTCTGATAAAATTTTGGTTTCGTATAAAAATACCTATTCATCAAATTTAAAATACCTGGTGAAAACCTCTAGGGTGTGAAAAAGATTCTTCAAATTACAGGGGTTTACCTGGACTTTCTGGCAAGCTGGTGGAGGGCCATGCCTCCACCTCTCACATCTCTAGCGCAGCTATGCCATACAAGTACCCTCTTGGAGAGCGGCTACCAGGTCTTCCATCCTGCCCAGATCCCAAAGCAGCAAAGCTGGGAGCTGGCTAGTCCATGCAGTGTGGAGCACCTGTGCCAAGGCAGTTGGCTCTGGAGAGCAGCCCTGGAGTCACAGACATCGTCAGCTGCAGTGTGGCAATGCACGAGGCTCTCAGCTGATTCAGCCACAGCTGGTATCCGTTCTGAGGTGCATTCTTCATTTCAAAAGTATTACATGTTGGCATTTCCTACTTACATCTCTGCAAGATCTGACAGGGATAATAAAAGAGGCCTATTTCCAGATAAAAGTAACAACGTCGTTTTAAATCATAGACTCATAGGATCATTTACGTTGAAAAAGACTCTTAAGATCATGGAGTCCAACCATTATTCCAACACCGCCAAGGCCACGGCTAAACCACGTCCCTAAGCACCACATTTACATGTCTTTCAGTTACCTCCAGGGATGGTCACTGCACCACTTCCCTGGGCAGCTCATTTCAATGCCTGACCATGCTTTCAATGAAGAATTTTTCCCTAATATCCAATCTCAACCTCCCCTGGGCAACTTGAGGCCATTTCCTCTTGTCTTGTTGCTTGTTACTTGGGAGAAGAGACCAACATCCACTTTGCTACAACCTCGTTTCAGGCAGTTGCAGAGAGCAATAAGGTGCCCCTTGAGCCTCCTTTTCCTCAGGCTGAAAACTTCTAGCTCCTTTAGTCGCTCCTCAAAAAACCTTGTGCTCTAGACCCTTCACCAGCTACCAAATGGAATCTTCCAAAAAACAGACACCCCAAATTTCAGCCATTTCTAATCTAAACATTTTCCTAACTAAACTACACTATTCTCTGCTTTTATTCGAACAGCAGATGCACCACTTCAATCCCTAATTACACATGAAGAAAGCAAACAAGAGGGAGGGAAAACATGAGGAAAAAGAGGAACGAATAAGGATAGATCAAAAAAATGAGAAATACAAGCCTCTATATAGATGAAATGCCTTGCTAGTTAATAATCATGATAGAAACACAAAGCCAAGTAAAGGGGAAACAGCGAAAGGAAGAGTGGGGTGAAGTTTCAGGACTTCAGGCTCAGTCTCCTGTGGGTGTTTTAAGAAAAAAACATCTCACAAAACCTCTTCAGAGAATCAGCACGCTCTGAGCACTGCAGCTGCACAGTCAGTTGTTGACTCTAGTTCTCATGTGTGCTTAACACCAGCCTTGAATATATTCTGCCCAGACCAGAATTGTCTTGAACCTCTGAAATCTCAGGACCTCTGAAGTAGTTGTGTCCCTTACATGCCGCTACCAGATGTTGATCATGCCCATAGGCAGAAATCTGTCTCCAGGCCATTTGGGATCCTTGTGTCCCTCTCTGGGGGCCATGACTCCCATGGAGAAGACACCAGGGAGGTGGTGAGGAGCAGATACTGCCTGATTGCAGTAAATATACGAGGTGTAAATGGGTATTCCAAGACTGTGCTGAAAGCTTTTCCCCTGACTGAAAGGGAAAGAGATCTTATTATTCCTATTAAATCCAAGTTCCCCAAATGCCCAAGAGCACTTGGAGCTCTGGAGCTGTTTACATTCTTCTCTTACAGCCTGCTTCTCCGTCTCTTTTGTGCTACCCAGGCATGCACCACAGGGACTGGGTTTCATCTTGAAGCCTACCCTTGTTCATTTTTCTCCTTCTTTCCATCTCTTGATCCTGCATATATCTGATATTTTGCAAATCCAAGACCTCGCTTTTGCAGCACAACACCCAGACAGAAACAGGGTTAACTTGCTATGGAAGAAGTGGACCTATTCCCACTCTGAAGAGTTTGTATTAATTGTTAGCAGGACAAAGCAACTCTCATCTGTGTGCACAAGGCAAGTGTCCTAGGGCCTTACTACCACTTTTAAGCCTCAAGTAAGTGCCCCAGGAAAGCAACTGTCTTCTTAACACTATGAAGTCTTCAGGTAAGATGATGTTTTTGTTGCTGTGATTCAAGAGGGCCTGTCAGGGTTGTAATGGCTGGTGGCTACCTGGATTTCATTCCCCTGTGGTGTTGTCAACCTTCACAGGTTTAAAGTGAATCCTGAGATATTTAGTATCTGTCAGAAGTCAGTGCAAGACTTTTGATGGTGGGTTGTTTGTTTGTTTTTTTTTCCTTTCTGTGCTTTCTTTTTATTTTGTTTTTAAACAAATCTTATTTCGTAAGAAAGGCTACATAAAACTTGAATATGCGGACCCTGAGGAGTTCAACACTAGAAAGCGTAAGGCTTGGTTTTGCCTTTGAAAAACAGGGAGGAAGGCAATGTGACTTCAATCCAGCAACAGTAGATTCAGACTCATTTCTTTGGGGTGCTGATCTGTAATTTGGTTTCTTTTAAAATGCTTCAGGTAGATGGCAATGGTCTACCGATTGAAAGAGTAGGTGCAGGGCTTGCTTTTTTTGCCTGTTTCTTCCTTGCTGTCCTCTGCCTTGCCTTCCTCAGACTTGCAAACCCTTGCAGACACTGAAATCAAACAAACACTATCATAGGCAGATCAGGCAGGTGACTGCGGTGACAGTTTCTCCCCATCTGCCAGGATACTGCTGAACTGTTCTGTTTCCAATTTATTGCTTTAGAAATAAACAAATTATTATGTCTTGGACTGCACTCTGATGAAAGCTTGGAAGGGAAAACCAGCAAGAAGAAAAGGTGTTCTGGGTGGGTGGAGTTTGGTGGTACAAAAGAGGAAGAGGCTCACAGAGAGGAGGAGGCATGCTGAGGTACATGATGCCAGCTCTATGAGACCAGTGTGTGGAGGAGCAGTGGAGGACAAGGGCAAGTATAGATGCAGAAGGAGGACTGAGAACAGCCTGAGCCTGTCAGTGCTTTGCTCCATCTAGCTGGGACACACGCTCCGGAGGCAAGGATTTGACAGTCCAGACCTATCTTAAATGCAGAGAAAGCTTGGCCCATGCTGTCAATTGAAACATTAGCCCCCTCTCCTCAGAGAGAAAACAGCTGACTGAATTTTATTCAGTTGTCCTCAACATTGCTCCTGACAAGAGGTATCCTCCAGCCAGCTGCCTGCAGCCTCAGTAGGGGTATCTGTGAATTAACTGTCCAGCCACAGCACTTCCTGCTGTGATGAACTTTAGAGAGGCTTGTGCCAAACCTCCTGGCTAGCACAAGCTGTCTAGTCAGCTCAGGAGTTAGCTCTACCTTTCCGCCGCCTTAGAAAGTTGGACTGTGCTGCAAAGGGGGCCCCTGACTAATGCTGATCTTTACAGCCATGGATCCCATGGGGCTAAGCTTCTCTTTTCTTAAAAACAGGTGTTGTAGAGGGAACAAGAGCTGACCTGCAAAAGTTGAAAGTCTCTGTAGCTACCTAGCTTGCACATCACAGGGCCAAAGGAGAGCAAATTTCCCTAAAATTGCCTTAATGCTGTATCATCCCTGTGGACAAGTGTCATAAAGTGGGGCTTTATGTTCAGTGTTGCCCACCATAAGCATCAGTGCCCACTAGTTTAGCACTGATGATAGCTGTCTTGAAATAGAGATGCCTGTCTGCTGAGAGCTGTACTATGGTAAACAAGTCTAACCTCTTTTTTTTCTCCTGCACCCCCACAAAAGCAAACCCCCAACCCAGACACCATATGGAAAACGGTGGTGCTCCCTGCTCTCCAGCAGTCAGCTTTAATTAAACAAATACCCTGTGTGGCCTGTTCCCAAAGATAAAGAGCAGCTATGTGTTTTTCTGCATGAATGATTTTAGACTACAAGAAATGCCAAAACCAGACAGAATGAAAATTGCTCTCACTACGGGTGCACAGCGCGTGCTTCTCTTTATCATGCTGCAACACCCGTGCATCCCACCGTGACTGCCGCCCTGGTCAGCTCTGTAGGATTGCTGGCATGGGCCCTAAATGAAGATCACTGGCTTCCCCAACTGCCAGTACTTAACTAACCCCTGTATCCTGGTCCTTGACCCCTACTGGCCTTGTGTATTCAGTAGCCTTGCCCTTGGCCCAAGCACACAGCAAGTTCTTAGAACTCTGACAATGCTGAAAGGTGATTCCCTAAAACAATGTTCTATCAGTAAATAAATAGTCCAGCTCACGCAGCCTTCCCTTTAAAACTCCACTTTTTGAAGAAAAGCTAGAGGCTTTGACCAAAAGTCATTGTTTGTAGTCCTGGATATCTCAGCTTTCCTGGAGTCTTTTGCTACTTGTCTCTATCTTGCCTTTTTTTGGATAGCTGCCAAGAGAACAGATGGAGTCACAGAAAATCATGGCCTAGTAGGGAAAGATTAAAGGCAGAAAGAGTCAAAGGAGAACTGAATTCATCTCAGATTAAGTTTTACTGGCTGTTATCTTTCTTAAAATGAGTACTGGAGAACCACAAACAGGAACTATTCAGCAATGAGAATTTTATGAAAGGCCAGTTGCACAGTCTTCTGACTCCCCCAGAATTATAGCTTAATGTTTCCTCTGCCAAGATAATGTGACACAACCGAGGTAAGGTTAGCTGCAGACCTTACTCCTTCTATCATCCCCCTTCTGTGATAGGTCTATTTTTGACTCCAGTCAACCTGGAACTGAGAGTTGAAGTAAGAGCTCAAAGAGGCAGTGTTTCCAAAAGAGTACCCTCTAGCAACTAGCTGTTTCTCCCCTGGTTTTTCACTCTTCACTCCAGAATACCTCCACTAAAACTTTCTACTGCCCATCTCAGTTGTAGGGCATTAGACTGATGTTTTGGAGGCAGTTGACTATGGTCAGAGTTTATATTGTAAAGAAGCCATACATGATTGAAAATAAATTCAAGGTTATTCCTGTAATTCAAGTTCTTTAACTCCTTGTAAGTCTGATGGTCTCCTCATTGTTATGGGATACTGCTGAGGGCAAGAATTTGACAAGATTCAGAGAGGAACTGAACACTTTAAAGATTATCCTGTTAGAATAGCTATTGCCATGTTTTCCTGAACAGTTGGTTTCTCAGCTTACTTTAGTCCATGTAAATGGCAAGCATTTCTCCTGTACTCTTACTTTTACTCACTCTGACCTTGAAGAAATTCTTTGGAGAAAAGCCAGTGTACAGGACCCAAACTTTTCAGCATTAGAAAGCAGCTTTTATGGGTGTCCTATAGCTGTCTACGGTGACTGTTTTTTACTCTTCCATCTTGAATATCTGATGTTGGCTATCTCTGAAAAACAGCTACAGAAACCAGATTCACAAATGTGACTGACTGAGAAATCCTGTGTTAAGGGGTAAGAGGCTTATTAGCCAAGATACTGAAGTGTAGGAGTGCAATGAGACTGAAAATGTCATGTTATTTTACATTCCCAGTAAATACTACAATCCCAACCTGAGTGTCCCTGGGATGCATCTTATGAATTTGGTAAACTTCTCTAAATCTTATCTTTTGAATTCTGTATTCAGTCAAAAAGTGTGCCGTTATTTCTCCCAAAGAGGAGAGCGAGACCAACAGAGTCTGGAGTCAGATTTGTGTGGTAGAGTGCTGAGGATAAAACTACAAAAAATGAAGCAGGGGGAAGAATTGAGCAAGAGATGATAGGAAGATGATTTTGAATTTGTGTGTGTCAGCCTTGCAAGCTCTTACCAACACTTTTAGTCTACTTTGGTTTTATTTTCCCTTCCCTAATTTCTTAGCCTCTGCCTCTTCCTGTACTCCATCTGTTGGTTTTATGGGTCTGGATTTACTTAGCTCTCCAAGTCATCACTGTCTTGACCACCTCATCAGAAACACACTCTTGAGTGGCAGTGGCTATCCTTAGTCCTTTAGCTATCTGGAAGGTCCGTGTCACATTTGTAAAGGGCTTCCATATGCCACTACAGTCTTTGCAGAATCACTTCATATCTGTTTCACATACTTGCCATTGACCCTCTGGTCTGCTGTCTACAGGAGCAGATGTCCATAATGTATCTACATGTAGAGTGCCCCTTACACCATACAGATCAAGCATTTTCTTAACTTATTTCAGAGCTCTGCCTGTAGCCTTTCACAGGCTTAGGTATCTAATTAATTGTATGAAAAAAAATGAACATGTGTCTAGATGATGCCCAGATGCACATATCTCCTACCTAACAGAAGCAAATTGCAGAAGAAACCTTGTGGCAGTGGCAACACGATGGATGAAAGTACAACGCACACACACATGCCCACCCTTGCCAGGATGCATGGTAGCTCGTCTTCCAGTCCACTTGAGCGTCTATCATTAAACAGCTCTTCCTTTAGCTTTCTCAAAGCTGTTCTTCCTTCTTCCCTCCACATCTCAAAGCCATGCTAGCAGAGGTGAAGAGGGGAGAACTTGCCAGGAGCACCTATTCTCTCTGCTTACCTGCCAGAAATGAAAAATCAAGTATGTTTTGTAGTCAGGAACTTGGCTTGCCTTGAACATCTCATGAGTTTTGGAGAGAACGTCTTCTTCCATGATGTTTCTCTATAAATTTGATTATCAAAAGATCAGCACTCATCCTCTAAAACCTACTTAGTGCCTGCTTAATCATCATCTTGTTTCTTGGTACAAATTCATTTTAAGTCATGCATCCTTCACGTAGCATTACTATAAATTCCTTTTTTTAGTGCTAGGGGATGGGATGAAGATGGGATTCCCATTGACAGATTATTTACAGTTTTTCACTGGAATATGTTAATTTTAGAGATCCTATAAAATATCTTAAAACAAATTGCCCTTGCTAGTATAAAATACCATATGCATACACTACTGTTTGGAAAGTGAAAATCCAATGTGACACACTGACGCAAATGTGTGCCTTTGAGCTACTGCGGGTTCTTCAGAACAGCACTGCTTGGAAGGATAAGCATAAGGCACCGTGCTGAGGAAATGGAATTTCCTGTGTTGGAGGAAGAAGATCTGGGCCAATGCTGCTGTGATCTGATCTTTTTTTGGTTAACTCGTTGGGTGACTATAACAGATATGTCAAATGTGCCATTCATTTATCACCATCTGCTTCTAGGGATGGAGATATTAATGCCATATCTTCCTGAACAGTTGGTTTCTCAGCTTACTTTAGTCCATAAAAGTGGCAGGCATTTCTCCTGTACATCTTCACTCTCACCTTGAAGAAATTCTTGGGGGAAGTGTGGGCATGACTGGCAGATGGGTGCATGGATTTTGGAAAGAAATTGTGATGTTTTGCACCAATTTCAGTACAAAGAACATGATCACTAGAAAAATGAGTGTGGATGTGTACTAAAGAGGGTCTGAGCACACAGTGATAGACTCTCTTTAATGTAAGGTGGCATTCTTTGGCTTAGGGTCAGAGTCAGCAATGTGTCTGGGAGATGGTGAAAATCAACCGTAACCACTTGTCTTCTGGCTCAGCAGGGTCTGCTCCTCTGCCACAAGCCCAGACACACTGTTTTCTCTTGGTGACAGGATACTTAGCAGAAAGATGTCACCTGTGGATTCACGGTGTTCAGTGAAAATTGCTGCTGACAAGTCCATTTTGTTACCCAAAAACACTTGAAGGAAACCTCATCCATTTATTAAGTCCACCAGGAGCGGTTGGGCTAACCGCCAAATTTTCCCTATGTGCTAGAAATGGGCAAGAGTGGAAGAAGGAATGGGATGTACTCAGGAATCAGTTGCAGGGGGAGAGTCCATACTGAGTCCAGTCTGACAAATATCTCCTTGTGACAGCCAAACAAAAAATCTGGGACCAGTTTTTGTACCCACTTCCAGCACTCCTCATGCTAAGTGGGGCTTTACTTTGTGCAGTTTCACGGCTCTCGGTGCTTCACCTACAATGGGATAGAATAACTTCCTTTAGGTAAACTAAGGATGATACACTCACTCTCAGTTAGCTGTGGACTAACAACCAGAGACAGTCTAAGTGACACACACTGTACACAGGAGGGAACCTTAGATCAAGTATCTACTGTACAAAGAAAGTTGTATCCTTAAATTAGTAACCATCAGGCATTGCATACACATGCAGTGCCTTCATAAAAGGCAGCAGTCTGAAGGGATTTGGAAATAGAACTCAACTTGGATGGAACAAAACATTCCAATTTGGGACATGTGGATGGCCTGGGAGAAGCTGGCATTGCCAAAAGCTCTCTGTAGAGCAACATCTCTGATGAAATCCTCTTTGGGTTTATGGAGGTGCTTCTCATGCTCTCCTTTGTGCCCAGTGGAAGTGATTCACTCTGAAGCTTCTCTTCTTGCTATTACTTTCTTTCCTAAGGCACAGTAGGAACAGGGATGAGGGAGATGATTGTGCTTGCTAATCAATTTCCAGGAAGAAGCTTCCTGGGTGGAAGAGAGTTTGTCATTAGGTGCTAGAGGGGTTAGGGGCCTCCCTCTCCTGAAATGTCTTTGAATCACATGTCAGTTGGGAGTCCATTTAAATTGAACTTCTCTATTCCAAAGGAGCATCAGCCACATAGAGCATGACTATCTGCTAATTGGATTGGTGCTTTGTTAGCACTCAGAGCAAGAAGGCAAAGTGACCACAATGGGAGGAAACACTGTGTGTCGGACTGTGGAGCTGTCCAGTGTGCACCATCAGCCTTGTCAGTGGTGGAAAGAGTTGATAACTTACTGTTCTAGACAAGTCACAGCATCATTAGTTTTGACTTGCTAGCAGGCTAAGTTGTGCCATTCAGGAAAAACAGCTACTGTGTAAAAGAGCAATCTGATATTTTGAGTGTATGTGCACATCTAGTCATGTGGAGGGGATCCTCTAGTGACACATGCAACACTCACTGGCAGTGAGCAGAGGTTTAATAAGTTGTAGCCAAAACTATACTTCAGATATCACAACTAGGAAGCTGCTATGTAAATCCAAAGCATGTGTGAGGGGGAGTTTGTGGAAGTTCCTGAAATAATTTCAGCTAAATAATTACCATAAACAGAAGCTGTATCAATTAATTACTTACTGGAAAGATAGTATATTAATACAAAACTATTTTTCCAAGATAATGTGTGACCTTTCCAAGACAGTATCCCTCTCTTCCAACTATCTTCAATATCATCATTTCTTTTAAAGGTTATATGTGTAATGGAATAATTACACATCTGCAAATGCATGCTGATAGTGACCTTCTGTAGCTTTGAAACATCTTTCCGTACCTCCTCAGTTTTGTACTATGCAAAGGCCCTTTCTTCTTTGTTCAAATAATAGATTTATAACTACATAAAATGGAAATAGCTGGCAAAAGCTCACTTTTAATTACACTGATAAGCATTCTCCAAATCCCCTCCAGTATCTCATATAATAATTATAGTTTGTCAGCCTAATACCAATGAGCATGTGGTTGTCCTAAAGGGATCCAGAACTAGCACTCTTCCTGAATGCTCTGCTAGCAGAGCAAACACCTTTTTTCTTCTCTCCTATTTTGGGCCAATACGTATGAACACTATAAAAAAGCTGAGGCTTGTTTTAGTGGAATTGGCAACCCCTTTCATAATTACTGTGACTGTGAGATATAAACGGAATTTAGGTCTCTTCCTCAGTAAGAATAAATTATTTTTATTTTTTGAATAAGTTTCAGAATTGGACTCAGTAAAAGGATTTGTGTCATGACTGAGTATGAGATCTGTTTTTAATCAGGCTTACACGTCTTACTGGCTTCTCACTCATGCGACTCATGTTTAACCCCTTAGTACAGGAAGAAAGCCCTGGAATTTTCCAGAGACTAAAATCGAAGTGTCCCTCAGCACTGGAGAATGACACAAAGCTAAATGAAGGAGCGCTGTTCAGTAATTCAGAATCCCATAAACATGCAAATTAGCTGTATAAACTGAAATGGCTCAGCCTTGAGCTCCTCATGCACCTTAGCAACCGTGTTCCGTAGACCTGTCCCTGCACGGCAATGCATGGCCAGACGTGCTGCTCGTACCCCTGCAGTTCTGGGCACTTGCAGGCAACCCTGGATACCAGCACACTATGACAGTGAATTGCACCAGCTTCTAAAGACAAGCTCAAAACCTCGTCCCTATCATGTTGGGCTGATGGACTCAGTGTAAGCTGTGGTTTTATTCTGCTTACTCACCAAAGATTACCAAGATTGTTTGTGGGGTAGATCCAGCTGCCTAGTGCTGAGCTGCTCTGGTTCTGCTGCTGAGGCTTGACACAAAACAGAGGAGTGCAGTAGAACGCAGTGGGAAGATCATGGCTTGGCTTGCAGAAAGCTGCTTCAGGCCCTGGGCCTGGGGCCTTGGCTATGGAAAGCCAGTTACTACCACACCTGCAGGTGTCTGGGGCTGTTGCGTCAATGACACCCACAACTGAAAGTGGAGGGGTGTCCTAACAGGGAAGGACCACAAGGGAAATCAGGAATGCAGAACTGGACATAGGCTGCTTGGTGGCGTACACAAGGCTAACTTTGCTGTTCCATGGTGCTTTAGAGCTGAGCTGCTTCTGCTGTGGGAAGGAGAGCAGAGGATCAGTTGCAGACCTGATTTGAATGCCTCAAGGGGCAGATAGCAATAGTCACCAGTGTTTCAGGGGAAATTAAATTTCCCCATTTCCCTTCCACACGCACCCATGTGCTTCCACCAGGGCCTTGACATATGGAAAGCAGGCAGTGTTCAAGGCTGCTTGTGGACACAGCAGCTGGCTGGCACCAAGAGCAGTTGAATTTGCATATCTAATTGTCCTGGAAGGAAAGTACCATTTGGCACCAATGCAAAGAGGGAGAGGATGCAACTTGAATGCTCAGCACATGACCATCACAGATATTTGGGTTTGAGTTAAGAAGAGATTTCACAGTTTCCTGAGGCTTCATAAACTTCTGACCTTGCCAAAGTTGCAGAAGAACAGATGGAATTAATGAGGTATTCTAAGACTTGGAAAATCTATGAAAGTTGTTCCCTTTCCCCATCTGAACTGTTCAATAATTCCTGAGATTTATAACTAGTAGAACATACAATGTACTGTCAAGTCAATTTATCAAGAGGATGACAGCTTAGGTTAGTCTTAGACCCAGGAGCCAGATTATTTTATACTGTCTGTCTGGTGCAGCAGCACTGGGAAAAAAAATCACCTCAAAAACAGAGAAGGCATCACTTCTTAACCTCATGCCTTGCATACACTAATTGGTCATCCACATCCTGTCTCAGAACTGAGATAGAAATATCAGCCAACACTGATATATACCTGGCCAAAGGAGCAGTGCTTCAATCAGTGATGACTATCGGAACCTATACAGACTGCACCTGCAACCATCTGTACAGCTCCTCTGCAACTAAATCAGCTACTTATGTCTGTCTTGACTACTGCATCTCTCTGTAGGGCCTTATTCCTGCTTGGCTTGTGCCTTTTGAGGATTCTTAAAACTTGCTAAAGCATCTGACCTACAAAACCACTACTGTTCTGTGCTTGATAAAGCTTTGAGCTTCCCACCATGTGCTGGAGTCCTTTGTTTTGTTTTCTCTATTTGGAGAGGAAAAAAGTATATATAATGTGTGGTTGTGGAAACATAAACATAAGAGATTTTTCTGTATTACAAGAGCCTGATTTCTGCAGAGATATTTCAGGAAAGTTTCACAAACAATTACTAGAAATCAGAGTGAGCAGTTGTAGGACTGATTACGTTTCTGCTCCTGAAACAAGAATGGCTGATGCAGACCTTCTGAACTTTGTGCTACTTACAGCTGGGCAATCTCCTCTAACAAATGAGACTTAACAAGTTTGCTTCAGTACCCTTGTGCCAACAGGGCTGTAGCACAAGCTGACACCATGAGGCTCAGCATAAGCTGGCAGTGCCATTTGTGCTTTCACACTTCAGCTGTGAAGCTACATCAGGGATGATTCCAGACCCCAGATGCTGGGATGTGACAATACTTCCCATCTTGGGAAGAGGCAACAGCGGTGGCAGTATCTTCATCTGTGGTTACTTCAGCACTAGGAGTTGTTGAAATCTTGATTCTCGTGGTGAACACATTCTGCCTAGACTCTAGTCTAGCCTTGGAAGCTGTGTGGTGGGGGAAATTCCACTCTTGCCAGCAGCTGTTCTGTATAAAACTGCGTAGTACATGAAGAGATCCCAGAGCTGTAGAGAAGGTGTTGTGAAGAGACGTGAAGCTTCTTACATGAAAAACAACCTCATAAAAATAAGTTTTTAGTAAAAAATAAACTTCTTGGCCATCTAGGCACACTGCTGGCTCATGTTCCGACGGCTGTCAACCAGCACCCCCAGGTCCTTTTCCACTGGGCAGCTTTCCAGCCACTCTGACCTCAACCTGTAGCACTGCCTGGGGTTGTTGTGAACCAAGTGCAGGACCCAGCACTTCACCTTGTTGAACCTCATACCACTGGCCCATTGATCCAGCCTGTCCAGATCCCTCTGCACAGCCTTCCTACCCTCCAGCAGATCAACACTCCCACCCAGCTTGGTGTCATCGGGCTTTGCACCTTTGTGCAGAACAACTGAATTCTCCCATCCTTTTAGGCATGTTGAAAACCACCATTCCCTTTTTTTTTTTTTTTTTGAAAGTAATTTACCAGAATAACTGGAATACATAAGACATTTCAGGCCCATTTCCATGTCCTCAGCTACTAGGCACTTTAATTCCTGTATCTCTAGGAACAGCCACCACCTAAACAATTTTATTCCTGTGTTCCACTTGTGTCTACGCTATACAGTCTTAAGACAGTGAAGATCATATTGCTAGTTTTGACCCAGCACAGACAAGGCTCATGGGAAGAGTATGTTGGGATGTTCCAGCAGGATGTTATTTTGGAACCTGCAAGGTCTTAGAATAGCAATACTTTTCCTTGCCAAAGTAATGCTCTTGAAATAACGTAAGTGGAAGAGCCTGTCTTTCTCATTAGGTCTTATGATAGCAGGACTTGGATTCTATTCCCACATTCACTTCCAGTCACCCATTCTTAGTTGAATGGAAACAGAATTTCCCATCTTGTAAAACAGGCTGCATTACAGATTGGAGTCTCATGGTTAGGCTGCACTTGAATGGGCCATGCTTTTTTAGCATTTATTGAGATTTCATAGTGATTATTGCCATAGGACAGCTCAAGCCCCTTTGCAAAACAGTGCTGAATTGCTTAAAAAGCAACAATAGAGAAAAAAACGGGGGTTTTTTTGCTGCTTCAGTCGTGGGATGTAACTGCTGGCCATGACTCCATTGCATGTTTCAGGCAACACTGTTAAGGTGCTGTCTGGAGCACGTGGTTTTCCCTGTTTAAACAGCTGAAAATGCCTTGCTGGTTTGTGTGTTTTCAAGACATAAAGCTATTTAAAAAATATTCAGTAGTCAAACCCAGGGTGAATTTTTGTTACAGTGAAATTAAAGTACCAAGGGGAGACTGGATTTTGTGGAGAAGAATCATCTAAAAAGACACTCAAAGCAAAATACAACCCTACTCTAAATTTATTGGCATCAATGGCATTTCTATAGCCTATGCATGGATGGATCTGGTTTAGAGACTTGTAGATCCTATCTAAACAACAAATTTAATAGGAATGTCAGCCCTTGATATCAGAAGCAGCAGGATTCTGTTCTTATACAATAGTCAGGCAAATGACATGAATTTTATAATTTGGGTTTTTTTTCACTCTGTAGCTGTGTGAATAAAGTGAAAATAAATTAATGATATATTCAGTGAACCTTGTGATATTTCTTACTCTAGAATCAGTTTGTCAGCTCCCTTGGAGAACTGCACGGGTGCCATGGCAATGTTTCCGTGCAATCCCTTATCAACAGTTCTGAGACAGGATCAGAGATTCTAGCAAAGGTTAACCATATTAGAAGTTATTCCACAAATAAACAAAAGCAAAACCACATGTACTAGGAGATTCCACATAAGCAAAAAGACTGGGAGGATTCCAGAAGACTGAAAGGTTTCCAGCGATGTACACGGAGACCTCCGCATAGAGTCTGAGGTACAGAATATAAGGGAGGAGTTTGGAGGCCTCTATGGAATTCTTAACCTTTTCAAATGAAACATATAATAACTTCTATCAATATGCTAGCCAGAAAAGGGTAAATAAAGCTTGTAACGTCTTTGACCACCTACTTGCTTGTGTAGGCATCAGTTCTACATCTAATCATCCTTTGTCCTTTAAGTTTTCTCAAGGCAGAACGGGTTTGATTGAAACAGAATGTACCCTGGCTGGCTACACACAATCCTTTAGCATCACTCTCCTGAATGCCAAACACTGGTCTTACTAAACTGTTAGCACTTCTGTACAGTGAGAAGGCCAGAGAATGCCCTAGAACTGCGATAAGGCACCACATGAATACTGTTTCCAAACTTTTTAATGTTTCCCAGCACATACAAAAGAGACAGCTGTCCAAGAGCAAGGGTTGAAATGGCATCTGATTGTTATTCATCTGGGATCTCCTCCAACTCCCACTAAAACAGTATTTCCACTGAGTTTGTATATAATCTGATTTCAAGTCCCATGCAGTGAATCCTAGCCAATTCAGCTCTTAAGGGTAGTCCTGACTCAAATGCTAACTATCTGCATCCAAATGAAGGCTCTTCCTACTTATGAACAGATCTTATTCTTCTGTCTGTAGCATAAGAAATGTCATTTATTGCCATTTCAAGTGGGAGAATCAGTAAACAATATGGCTTCTCACACAGCAGCCTCCCCTAGCAATGCCTGTGCTGTCCTCCCTGTCTTCAATCTTTTTACACTTGTAATTAAACATTTTCAAATGTGAATATTCTATTGTGGGTGGCAGAATCAACAGCCTGATCTTAAGAGCCTCTAATGATTCTATCCTGAATACTCTTTGAATATGGGTTTAGAGAGACATTATGGGTGCAAGGCATACAGTTCTGAAAAATCCATGGCTCACATATAATCCACAACATATGATCCAGCACAAGCCACAGAAATACTGAAGCAACAGCAAGTGAGGTGTGAACTGTCCCACTTAGTCTGTATAGAGTCTGTGTGCCAGTATTACAAAGTTCTACATGACTTACTGTGTTCCACTAAGTTGATGCTGAGAGCAGGCAACAGCTTGCAGTAGAAGGAGGTGCGTGCTTCACTTTTAGGAAAAAAAAAGCAGTAGTTCTTAGCTGCCCCATCTCCTCACTGAGATCAATGAAACCCTCTTGTGGGTGGTAGGAACATTATTCAGGAATGTCTGGAAAGACCTTTGATCCTTGGGCTGAAGACACTTGGAAAGAGCGAAGTGGTGGTGGATGAAAGAACACTCCCCTGTGCTCCTGCTGCACGTCCCTTTGAGTGAGGGGTGATGATGATTCACTGAGGCACTCCAAGGAAGCCTGAACTACTATGGCCTGTGCTGTGCTTGTTTTCTGAGGTAAACAGGAAATCTCAGACCTTGGTAATGTCAACTCTGAACTTCTCAGCAGGGCTAAATTCCGTTTGAAAGGAAAAGAGCAGCAGGAGTGATCTCTATGTTTAGTTATCTCATGTCTTGTCTTACATCATCCTCTCAGGAGTGTGCCAGAAGGCCAAAAGGAGACCTCTGATTGTCGTATAAATGACCTGCATAACAGGCTTTTCCAATTGTTGATGTGGCATGTGGAAGACTGAGTGCACTGTGTTCCTCTTCTACCTAATTCTGAGTGACTGGAGAAGAAAACCTTTGTTCTAAATCTGTGGGAACTTGAACTTATGCTTCTCTCTCTTCCCAAATGAGCTCTGAATCCAAAGAACTTTCCCGCAAAAATGCTAAGCTGGATCTGAATTTCAGCCTCCAAATTGGTTTCTTAATATTCTCACTGGCAAATTGTGCCATTACACTTGGAATGTCATACACATCTACAGATCTCATCATCAAAACATATTTAGATACCAAAAATTTTACCAATCTTTGTCAGAGACAAGCAGAACACTCTCTGGTTTTGTTTTCCTCAAGCTTTCCCACACAAGTCTTGCCTCTTTTTAGGGTCCATCTTCCACCTGCTGGGATAGGAAGTTGTTTTGTCACCCATATGTCTTGCTTTGAGCCACTGGAAAAATACAAATGTGGGTAAGAAATTTAAAACTGCCCCCCCCCGGCAGCTCTCTCACCAAACATGTTTTTAGCCAAACTGCGCCACCTAAACGGACTTGAAGAGAAAACGGAGTTGTTAAGCATACTATGTGATTCTCTCCATCTGAGGCTCTCAAGTCCAAATCTCGGTGCTGGCTTTGGGACAGCACTAGGAATGTTCCAGTAGGGCTGCCTGATTCAGCCCTACTCTACCTTTTGAAGTTGTGGCGCCTTGTATTGTGTCTAAATTAAAATATACTCTTGCATTAAAATAATACATTGAATTCAGCTTCAAAAGCTGTCTCAGAGACTGTCTCCCCTTTGTGACAAATGCACAGTCCCACTCATTTCTTTGCTCCACAAAGTGCTGTCAAACATGTCCAGTCATCCGGCGCTCACTGCCTCAAAACTGTTCATCTCTCAAAGGCGGCGTTCTCAAAGCCCTTCACAAACCCCACTGGCAGACACCTCCTGCTACCCCCTGCAAGGGAAATGAGTAACACTCATCTAGTCACACAGGGGGAGGCTGAAGGAAAACGAGGCAATACAATTTGCCCACTGTCACACAGCAAGCCTGTCTGTAGCATGAAGCTCCTACCATTCTAACACCTCAGTCCTGGTTTCTAAGCAATAGCCCAAGCTTCCTCTCTATTCACCAGCTCAAACTACTGCAAAGGATTAAGTAGGCACTTAACATCATATTGAACAGGAGCCAAAAGAATTAATTTCACAGGAGAGAAAGAAACCAGCACAAAGAATTCAACAAGTTGGGAGGTGAAGAGCCTGTGTACTGATTAAAAGACAGAAACAACCTACATTTAACTGCTCAAGCTTGTAGTTGTCAAATCTAGCCCTCCCATACTCCTTCCTCTGCCCTGATTTGTGATACTTCACAGAGCAAAAAGCCTCTCTACGTGAGAGAGAAACTTTCCAAAGAACGGAGTGCAAGCAACTTCTGCCCAGTGGTTCACCCGTCCAGGTGCTCTCCTAAAGGAAGTTCCTTTACTGGATAGCAGCCACAGGGAACAGAACTGGGCATCTCTCCTTGAGAAAGATGGCATCTGAATCCTGATGCTCTACTACATTGTCTAAACTCTGGCCCCAGAAGAGTATGTCTGTCTCAGAAGCATTATGCTGTGTCTGCTTGAATTAGGTACAATCCTTGCTCTGCCAGGGCTGCGGATGCCATGTAAGCTGTCACTGGAATAGCAAATGAGCTCACACTGAACCTGAGCGGTGAAAACCTGGTCCTTACAGGCTGAGCAAACCAAGCCATTCATTACAAGTAGCAAAGGTGACATGAAGTGAACTGGAACGAAGTGGTTCACATCCGTAATAAACCACAGGAACAGGAATGAAGCTGACCTGTAGTGCTCAGCTGCTACTCTTAAACCAGCTCTACACATATTTTAACCAGTCTCCTTCTTTGCAAAAGAGAACACAGAACCTCAGTAAGACAGTGAGAATCTCTAGTTATTCAGCAGCACGCCAAATAAGCAATACCTTTCTGTTGAAACCACCACTAAAGCTCATCGAAGTTTTGCAACAGCATAAAAATGGGCACAGCAGCACATGGCTAATCATCTGCTTATATGTTGAGAATAGAGAAATGGAGCCCTTGATGTCTTCTTATGGAGAAAGAACCTTTTCCTAATTGAGCTAAAAGAAGATCTCTGTGAGAATGCGTAGGTGTCATTAGGATTATTTCCTCCAGCCTCCAGCCTTTCTTAAGCCAAACATTCTCCATCTCTCCTACCACACTGCAAAAAGCAGATCGCACATATGCTTCAAGAAAACTAAAGATAAATGGTATGTCTAGAACTTGGGTCTATTTCATGGGATCATTAAAAATGTTCACTTTCCCAAGGCACGCACTAAGAATTTACTTGAGTCCTCACACCTTGCCTGCTTCCATTCAGGCGGAAAGTATATCAAGAAGTGGGAAGTGCAGCATAAGCAAGATACTTAATTTGGCTTGATATAATAAAATGATCAGATTGAAAAGTTGCAACATGCCCCAACAGGCAACACTAAATCTCTTTTACTATCTGATTGTCACTAATAGCTACTGCAAGCAAAGGGGAATATAAAATGGAGAGCCAGCAAAATGGAAACCTCAGTCAGCCAACAGGAACAAATACCAACAAACTTTCATATAAGCATTTGAGATATTCTCTCCTTATCACTCAACACAGACAAACAAAATAAAGCCCTCACATAATGGGGTTTATCCTCTTCTGTGATTGATCCTAACACGTTTCTTTATGTGGAAGTTACAGTACGAGGAAAGAACAAGAAAGCAATGGGCCATACCATGCACACAGAATGGAAAGCAGCTTTTCCCCCTCTTCCATGTTGTCCTAGGATTCTGCCTTGTCTTTGGTTTTGGGTTTGAGCAGGGCTTAGCTTCTGCAGATTCCCACAGGTGGGAGCCTGCCAGTAGAAAGGCCACCCTCCTATAACCGTTCTTGCTCATGTGGAATAGCTAGGACTTTTCATTCCATTGCAACTTATGTCATCAATCTGGAGCACCACATCACTGCTGTGCAGGCTCCCTCCTCCTGCAGACTAATCTTGCTGCTTGGCATCAATGGAAGAGCTTTCAGAGTTGAGGAGTACTGGCACACTTGAATATTCAGCTAATCCTCTTTCAAAAGGCATTGTTGCTATTCTTGGAATAATGAGTAGGAAGTCTCCTTGCTCTGTTAATGGGCCCAATTAGAGGCAAAATTATGGAGTTGTTTTCTGACAGCTTGCTCCAAAGATGCCATGACCCATATCACTTCTGGCTGAAGGAAAAAAAGTCAAAGCATTCAAGTTTTTGACTGAATGACAATTCATTAAACAACAACTTAGTCAAAAATTGCTAGAGTCCAAACATTCTCCTGACAAGAAGTGTTTTTCTGGCCCAGAAGGAACACTAAGAGATTTTTAAATGTTGGTTAACTTTTTTTAATGACCTTCCAATGGAAAATCTAGGAACAAAAACTAGATTGCTGATTCTTAGGCATCACATTTTATTGAAAGATACAGGTTCTCATGAGACTTTATCATACATTGAAAATGTGTGGGTGGTTTCTTAACCAGTTTTAGTGTTCATAAATATTCTCAAATGGTGCCAGAGAGAGATTACAAGAACTCCTTATGCTTGTGCTCAGTGGAAAGGGATTCTGAATTCTAACTTATCTTCTTGGAGACTAGCCACTAGATGCTGTTATTCTGGTAGCACAGTTCCATCATCCTGGACTGAGTGCACTGTTTTCTCCCTCATTGAGTAGCATGAACCATCTTGGCTTAGGGTGGCTGAACTTCACCTGATAAGTGAAGTTTACTTCCCTGTAAAAGGGTGTTAGAACAGTTCAAAACAACCTGTGAAGGCAACACTCCCCTCCTCTCCCTCACCCACCCCATTCTGATGTTCGATGTATTCCATGCCATAGCTGTGGGAAAGACACTGCAGTGCTATTCAATGACCTGGGACACATCATGGTCTTTCTCATCCCATAGTGGTGACCATGGATGCACATGTGACTGCATTTGTATCTGGGAGGCAGAAGAAACCTGACTGTGGAAGAGATAAAAATTAATCCCTGGATGCTAAACCTCTGTGTCTTGAGTCCCCAGCCTGTGTGAGTGGCATAGCTGGGTAAAGAAGACAGTGAAGCTACCTTGCCCTCTGTGGCATTACTGATATATTTTGTAAAATTAAGGTAGGGCAGCTGTTTGGAATAAGAACAATTGGCAATTTTTAAAATACTTCCATTAATGCCCTAAGTGCTTTATAAGGCAGGTAGTGGGGAGAGGTAAACAGAGGGAGTACCATCCCTTAGGTGGAATCTGGCAGTCAGTATGCTGCAGAGCTGAGTACGGAGGAGTTTTGAGCCAAGGATATCCAAACACTTTCTCTTGGAAAATATATTGGAAGATCATTTAAGGATTTAAGTAATTCTGGGAGGATCAAACTGCTCTTTTTCTGTGAGTGTTAATGCAAACCAAGCACCTGAAATGTCCTGGTGACTTTGGAAGACTCAGCCTTTTAAAGTCAGTCGGAGCAGATGGGAACACTGCTGTTCACATTCCAAATCTGAGATGTGCTGCTGCACTGTGAGCTCCTGAGAAGACAGTTGCTTTGCCTTTGAACTGAATTCCCTCTGAAAATAAATGCTGAGGTCAGTAAGCCATTTTGGATAGGAACTAAGATCTGCCCTGCCTGACTGTAGATTGCAGGTAAGCTTAAGATCCCACACCTGACTGCAGCATGCCCTCAGAAACCAACATTCCTTGAAAGATGTCTGGTTTCCTTCGGATTGTTTAGCTGTCCTAAAGCAAATGTAAAGGCTGGATTATGTGAGTTTCAACAAAAGTATGTCATTCTACTGCTTTTAGGCCATCCATAAGCTTCTGTGTGACTGTCATCTTGCACGAGTCTTCCTGCACTTCTGACTAAATTGTTGTGGTTGATCGGATTACAAAAAGGGAAATTACCCTTTCATTTCTGTTTGATAGCTTAGTTTCCTTTCACCAGTAGAAACTGCAGCATGAGGAACCTTTAAATAAGAAAAAATGTGAAAACAGGCACAGATGGGGGCTCATCTAGTTCAAGACTGGCAGTTAGTAATGTTTTAAAAATAAGACTGGGCATTACTTGTGTCGTATTCCTGCCACCTGCAAAGGTGTGCATCTCTCCTTTAAAAAAACCTGGAGTGAGATCCCTGTGTTTGGAATGACAAAATTCATAGCAAGGTCACATTCAGGGTGACTCCAGAGCAGATAGACTGTGACAAGTTTTCACTGCAGTTGCTAGACCTCCTTCACCAAGTTGAAAAGGTCTGTTTTGCACCAGGTAAAGCTTCCTCGGCTGTTAGGAGCAAAGTGAGTCACTGCAGGCACGCAGCTGGATTGAACACTTCCAACGGAAACTGCAGGGGGTGCTGCAGTAAGTGGAAGCCTTCCTTCTGAGTCATCATTGCACCCGTGCCATGGCATGGTGCTGTAAGGTTCAGTGCCCCGGGCAAGATGGAATGCTGAAGTCACTCGAACTCTCCGAAAGACTAAATGGATTTTCGTTGTTGTTATTGTTGTTCCGCGCTTGCATGTCTAAACTCAGAGTCTTCTGTCAAGCTGCATTTGGTTAACAAAAATCACTGGGGCCCCAGCTAAAAGCCTGGTCTCAGTCGGTCAGCCCAACACCTGTACAGCAGATTTTGTGGAATAAATGGCAATTCTGATTACAGGGAACTGCTGCTTTCTGTCCCAGAGGCAACTGCATCTCAGCAGCAGGTAATGGTCAGTTTGAGCGCTCGGAAAGAAAAAGGATTCTGTAAATGAAAATTAATATTCTTCTGGCTTGGAAAAAAAAAGTACAATGTCCCTCAGGGCAAGAAGGGAATTCCAATCTACAACCATTACTTGATGGAACTGTTTCCAATTACATATTCTCTGAACTCCTTAATTCACAAACTCCTTTTTTTCTAAGGGGAATAGTGCTTCTGAAAAGCCTTGTTAAAGCTGTGTATAGAGGGAGAGAATTTCTTAACTGCCTCAGCCTTCAGTGCAAGGTATGAATGCCAAGAGCCCTCTGATAAAGTTCATGCAACTATTGGAAACTAATGGCAATTTCATTGCACTGCTGTGTAAGAACCCCTGTGAACTGCACACCAAAGCCTCTGTCAGGCCATAGAACTGGGATCATAGAGCAAGAGAAGTGGAATCCACTGGAATGGTCACGGGCACCTTGAGAGCATGCTTGGAGTTGGTGGTGTTGCCTGGTTGTGTCAAAGGGACACCCTGTGGATGACCTGTGGGGCTGGGCACTGCTGAGGGCCACGTGCAGAAAGGAAATGCATGTGAGACTTTCCTTAGGAAAATTAAATGGCAAAGAGACGAAGGGGTGAGCTGAACTTTCACATGTGTGTACAGCTCCATATCATACTGATTCTGGAAAACTAAAGGTGGCCAGCTGGAATGGATAAGACACGAGAGGTTGAAAGGATGTTCTTCACTCAACAGTTCAGTGTCATAGCCTTACATTTTCCTTCATGATCCTTAAAAATGGAAAAGACAATTATTTAGGGCCTTCCCTATCACCCTCCTCTCCATAACCCAAAGCTGAACTCTTAAACCTCTGAAGGCACGTCTGTAACTAGACTTGACTCCTCAGCTTTTAGAAGCTAAACCACAGCTGAGGCCAGGAGGTATTAATGAGATATTAGCAAGCAGAGGAGTGATGGTGTTTTGAACCTCTGTAGGGCTGGGGTTTTTCTCCTTTATACAGTAACCCAAATTTCGTAGTCTCGATGTAGACATGTAAGATGCAGGCCATCTAAGTTTAACTCAGTAGGTTGGTCTCTTCATGTGCTAAGTGCTCTGAACAAAATTCTGTGAATGCCTAGGAATAGACAGGTTCCTTCATTGTGGGCTGCTGAGGTGTTATGATTGGAGGAAGGAGTTTGTGTGTATGTAAGTCTGTGCCTTTCTTTCTTCTATTTTTTTACTGGGAGATTCTTAAACTCAAAGCATTTGTCGTATTTTTCCACGCCATCCCTCAGCCTGCAAGTATTTTCTAATCCTTCTTCTCTCCACTGGACAGCTTGGCTTGCTTTCCAGGGTCATTGAGTTTGATTTATCACACTTTATTTCTACAGTAATTAAGACTTGTGTAATAGTCTTGATTTCTTTTGCTCCCTTTCTGTGACATTTTCTAGTTCTGGCTTTTGTTCTTTTGGTCTTTTGCTAGAGGCTCCAAGTTTGTTGGAAAGTGTTTTGCTGCCTGAAATGCATACAGAATGAACGTGCTGTGGATTTTTGTTACTAGATATCTACAGCATGATTGCCTTTGTCTGCAAGGAACTAGAACCAGTGACTTTGTTACAGCTGACACTGAGATCTCCAAGTGTCAGGATGAAATTAGGAGATGCCAGTCCTTCAATCCCCTTCCTTTGCCTTTCTCCTGCTTCTAATGGCTCAGAAAGACTGTGGCAGCCTCCACATGCCAAAAAGATCAAGGGAATGGCAATTATACTTGTTGTTTGACCTCAGACAAAATAAGAATCCTCTGTCTTCCTGGCTATGTGATATTTTTGACCAATAGGAGCTCCACAGGAAGAAAAACCTTCAAAACAAAAAAAAGGAAAGGAACAATGTTATGGAAGAATAAGAGATGGACAGGGTGTGTTACAATGGGATTTTAGCATCCTAATTCTGCATTGGTGACTAATAAGATAGGGCTTTTACATCCTGAGATGAAGAATTGTTAGTAATGGAAGGAAATGGAGGCTACAGTCAGGAAGAAAGGAAAAAATGGAATTGTACAACCTTACAGAATTGAAATTCAAATGCATCTGGAGATTGATCCTTAAAGACAAATCTGGAGGCTCCTGCAGTGATCGGCTCCCTATGAAATACCATGAGCTGTGAGGTAATTGTGAAACTCCAGGATCAAGCAATACCAGCACATTTGAGAGTGGGAAACATGCCACATCACCCACAGCTCTCCACAAAATAACAATGCTGCATCTGAGAATGGACTGTTTGACATGCAGCAGCAGTACGGCATCTGACCCAGGAGCAGAAACTCTGGGTGACTAAATGCCGTCTTGCAGGATGTGCTGAAGCTTTGTGACTCCGGATGGCACATGCCTCTGAAATGGAGGAGTTGAGAGCATTAGCTACTACCTCATCGTCTCCATCCAGCTGTTTGTTGTTTTGCTTTGCTTTGTTTAATTAACCCAGCCTTCTGAAGGAGAGGGCAGTCACTTTGGTGTTTAACTTCGTTCATAAAAACAACTGCTGTCAGGCAGCATTGGGGCTGGAGTGATTACAAGAATCTTTACATAAATCTCTCTCTTGAAACTCATTTTTCTTAAGAAGTTCTTGTATCAATGTTCTCTTTGTTATCTCTCCCTGGGAAGGCTTGCAGTCTGTCTCAAGATCCTCAGTCTGTTAAAGGAGGAGGCAAAACAGAGGCAACTTAGTAAGTATACTTGTATTACAGCAGACTTCATTGTTGCTCTCATGTGCCCCTATAAAGACTTTCTAGGCAAAATAAAGTGTTTTGCTTTTTGCTTCTTTAGCATTTATAAAGGATGCCTTCATACAACTCTGTATTTTTAATTTCATACCTCCTTTCCTCTCACAGTTTTTATTCAAACTTACCTCTTTTTGTTCTGTGTCAGATCCTTACTGGAAGGAACCTGGGGCTTTTGGCCTCAACAGTGTGTGTCAGGAAAGAAGCAGGGGATGAGGGATAAAGGTAGGGTAACTCATATTCCATTTTGTGAAGGTCTTGATGATGACCATGATTTTCTTTGAGTTTTTTCTTTATTTAAATACTGGAGCGTGGTAGGAAAGAAGTGTGTTGGCTTCATGTGACTTTCCCATTTTTGATTCTCCAATATCCTTTACTGAATTAAACAAAAAGGAGGAAATAGGGTAAGAAAGACTTCATGCTCCCAGTGTTTAGAAATAAAAGTCTGTTGGGGCTAAAAACGACAAGCAAAAAGAAAAAAGGGTTTGGAGATGCATCTTTTTCTCACTTGTGATAAAACCAGCATGGGCATGATCTCTGAGATATGCAGCAGTGCATAGAACAGCTGCTGTGGCATTGGGACCCATGCCATGTCCATTAGTACAGTCAATTGTTCTCCCACAGACAACAGGCACTACTGACTACAGTGCTGCCCTCCTTGTTTGCTTATTCAAGATATTTTTTTAGTCAGGATTGCAGTTTGTACTTTCTAGCATGGCTGAAATAGCTTTCGCTATTAACTGCTCAATCCAGCTAGTAAAAGTTTAATTAAATATGCATCTGTTGCCTGCAGGTCCAGTAGAACACCAAGGGCCCCTGCTCTCTCCTCACTTATGCCTGTTCATGGCTGTAGACTTCCACTGGATTGGCTCCATTGCTTTTGATGGTTGCTCTCCATTTGTGCCAAGGTAACCAGAACAGGAATGTTACACTAAGTGTCTGGAAGACACTGGGAACAGATAAAATATGTGAGCAATTTTCTTCTTTAGATCTATAGTTCTTCTTGTGGTAAATCTTTTTTGGAGACTGGTTTGAATGCTATTTGGGAGATGGCTTGATCTATCTTTTCTTGAAAACCTATTCTTATGTAATTAATAATTAAAACAACAACATCAAAAGACTGATTGAGAAAATTGGTTTAGATTCTTCACAGTCAAATCCCCAAACAGTCACACGCACACACACAGAGAAATCCTGTGCATGGAAATTCAGCAATCCTTTCTACCCAGGAGATTTTCAGCTATCTATGGAATTGTTATGCTCTCTCCACCATTATAATTACAGGTCAGTGAGCGACGTGGGGCATCACAAGTTCTCAGGGGTGCATAGAGTGTGTGCAATACACAGCTACACAAATGGGTGCAAGCATTCCCACTCGTGTGCCAGCATTGTGCCATTGAAACAGCATCCCTGTCTTGCAAAAGCAGGCCAGAAATATCCTCAGTGGATGGATTTGCTATTATTAACTAGCATACCTATTAGCAAATGAGGTGATTTCTGGCTTGGTGCTAGTGGAAATCAAAAGGCTGTAAGGACAAAGAACAGCCTGAACTGTTCAGTGAAAAGGAGTCCCTGAGAAATGGAACTTTATAAAGGACAAGGGAAAGGGAAAGGTCAGTAGGAAGTAATCAACCAATGTTTGCACTCATCATCATGATGGGCAGGATAAAATTGAGATGTCACTTTTCCAGATTCCTATCAAGTTCTCTTTTATCTAAGTTCATAAATATGAAGCTAAAGAGTCTTTCCTGCCACATTTGAGGAACCTCTTTTTTTTTTTACTTCATAATTTATATGAATATCAGTGCTTCGGGAAGTGAAAGATTAATGGCAACTGTCTGGTGCCAAGCAGAGCACAGGCAGGCTTTCTTTGTGTAGCTCTGCAGTTTCTTCTCACCTGCAGCACCTGCATGAGCTTAATGCTGAGCACCTGTGCTGCTGCCAGTACACCCAAAACCTGCTAGCCCAGACCTATGCATCCACATAGCTCTGCTGCTGATGCACAAAGATGTTTATGTTATTGCTTGTTATTCCAGTGTGGATTGTCCATGCAGCTCTGCTGATGCATTAGAATCCTGTCTTACTCTTTCTCATGCTATTCCAGTCTTTCTCCTTCACCTGTCTCGCCACATGCAGCATCTTCTAATCCTTTGCACAGCACTCTGTCTGAGTTCTGCAGGATCACTTCCCCCAGTTTTCCGCGTCTCTTCCTTAAAATGCACGTTCATCTCAATTCTGCCCAGTAACTCCAACCTCACAAATGCAGCTCTGGATTTGTGCAGCAGCTCTGCTGAGCAAACTTGGATTTGTACACCTGTGGAAATACCCACATAAAGGGTAGACAAACATCACTAAGCTCATTTTAGTTTATCTTAATCCAAACACATGGCAGCATAGTGGGACAAGAGCCACTCTATGGTCACACTGCCATGAGAGATCCCCCCAGCTAGCAGAGGGTAGTGGTAGTAGACGAAATCTACTATTTCATTTTAAATAGGAGCATCCCCTATTGTGGAGTTAGTATCAATACATACATCTCTAAATTTTTTGTCGAAATAAAGCTGTGGCTGCTGCGGATCCTACAGCACCTGCCACACTATCTGCTACAACAGCTCAGAAATGGAGTGGCAAGAAAGGTTCATGTGTCTTTTAGTTCCACGGACTGTGGTCTGAGGGTTGATACTGAGGAAGGCTGTGCTTGATTTTAGTATCATATGTAACTATGTCTCTTTGTTTTCAGTGTAGAGCAGGAACTGGGTAACAGGCAGATAGCTTTTTGCTTTCCTACTGAGCACTCCCACCTGTGCTTTTTGTACACCTTCAGAAATTTCCCAGATTTGACTTCCTCTTGCTTAGAAGGCTCTACTTAGTTCTTTCCTTCTTGAAGCATGACTTCTTTTTTGCTTACTCAGAGCTTCTTCTAAGCTGTCTCTGGGGCATTCTTAGTCCCATGTTCAGAATGTCCTCACTTACTCTTTGAAGCAGAAAACACAGGTCAAAAGAGCTGACTTTTTTTTTCTGCAGTCATCACTGCACCACTAAACAAAACAATTAAATGTGAAGTTCTTTTAAAAAACCATTGGGCAAATACTCCCTTCCGTCATTCCTTATTGATGATTTTGTTAACTCAGTGGGTTTCTGAAACCCATGTAAGTCACCAACTACAAAAACTGGATGTATGTGACATAAAGCACATCTCACACAGTTCACCCAGATAGCTGTGTGTGACTATACATGTTTTTATACTTTTGAATACCTCATTCCTTCAGACTCCACTTCTCTGCCAGAGATGTGTATCTAGAGGGAAAGGAAGACATTCTCATGGAGACACAGGTGCGTCATTCACATGCCACTTCATCCTACCTATTCACTCTTCAGTACATGCAGGCATGCCAAGCTCCTTGTCCTCCCAACAGCTGGCTGGGAATGCAGCAGCAGAAACCTTCCTCACAGCCTTGTTCTCAGCAGTGCTGCATCACACGCAGCCATTGAGGTGCAGCTCTCACCTACACCGCTCTCACAGCAGAGCTGTAGAATGGAAGGTTTGGGGGAAAGAGAACTTAAAATTGCAAGTGAGAAAGAAGAACAAGAGTGAACTAAGGACAAACAGGAGGTGCTGTCTGGAAGGAGCCAGTGAAGTTTGAAGAGGGGCTCCAAGCTCTTTTTCTGGAGGCCAGTTTCATTTTTGCTAATATCTTTCCAATGCCACTCTGCCATCAGGAACCACTCAGGTCCTCACTTTTCTTTGTGACTTTAGTGAAAGGATTAGTAATAGAGAAATATCATGAAATAGGTCATATTTTAACTAATTTTTGTGACATATCTCCAACTAGTGCCATACTGGATCCCCAGGGAACAGTTATTAATTGTGCCTCTGGTTAGTGTTCACCTCTAGGGAATTCAAAACAGCAGCAAATAACACCAGAATGGAGAAATAAAAAAAATTGAGCTGGAAGATAAAAAGTGAGAGTGAGATCCTGATACTCCAAGGTCCTAAGTCCTTTCAAATTGAGGAAATCAGTATACTCCTACAGTACAAGATGAGGGGGAAAAGTAAGCAACACAAACAGCTCCTTGCTGGTGAGATAAAGAAATTCCAGAAATATCCAAGGCACATTCATATCCTGAAGGCATTCCTTGTTCCAGATCTCCCTTGACAACTCTGTCATTAACAAATGCAGCCTAGGTCTATATTGAATGCATCCATTGACTATGGTACAAGTTCTGTAGGAACTTCCAGAGTGATCCCCCTCTCAAACATGCACCAGAGTGTGTCAAAGAGTACTTGGGTCTGTAAACCACAGGGGCCTGCCCAATACGGAATAAAAACCAGGCAGGATGGCAAATCCATATCAAACTGATGTCCCCAGGTAACAGCTAATCAGGATAAGCTAATGAAACTTGTTACCAGCAAGCCCTGTACCACAACCAGGAGGGATGGGGGAATACAAATGCTCTTCTTATTACTGGAAATTAAAATGCAGCCCAGAATCCAATTAAGCCACAGATATCTGTCATGCAAGAGCTCTCCTTAGGTGAGGCAGGAAAGATCTGAGAGCAAGACTTTGAAACTGCCTGCGTGACTTGGTGATTGCATGTACTGCCGTGATTGTGTCAGGGGAGGAGGGGATGGAGGCTGCAGTCCCCACTATGGCTCTGTATTTAACAGAAGAGCAGGGGGAGGGGATATATAGCTGTGGGAAGAAGAAACTGTGTCTTGCTAGGCAGTGTTTTTTGAAGCAGGTACTCTGTCAACTTATTCACATGCACTTCTGTATGTGATAATTACTTTCCGCTTCCCTAGGTCACATGCAGTGCCTGCCTCTGTAGGAGGCTTTTCCTTTGGCTCCCACGAGAGGAGTATTTCTGGCATCTTCCATGTGCTTCCTGAGCTTTTTCCCATCAAAGCAGACTGAAACAGCAGACTACAGACTCTTAGCCTACCTTCTCTCACTACCCCTCACCATTCTGTGCAACTCACAGCTGGTTCATTGCTGCAAGAAACAAAACACCTCCAGCATGCATACGTGGTTTCTTGCACTGTTTGACACTGACACATTTTCGTGCTGGACTAGCTGCTTTTTCAAACCTTGCTGGGCTTGAATGCAATACACGTTCACAGCCTTGCCAACCTAAAACCACATGTCTCAATTCCTCCCCAGATTCAATATTCAATTGTATCTCCAGCCTCCACTGCTCATTCTTTCTAGTATACATAATAGATACCAATCATGAAAAGCTGTTAAGGACTTTTGGCCAAGTTACAGATCTTTAATTCGCCAAAACTCTTTCTGGTATCAAGCTGTCCAGGGAGTGAATCAGATTGCAGGATTTAGAGCAATGTTATGTATGCTATAGAAGTGACCTCATAACATTTAACACTTCTTGTCCTGTTTGTCTTCTCCTTTCAAGGCACTGCATCCTACTTGACAGATCAGAGCCCTGGGACACAGATTTTACTCTCGGCTTTCACTAGTTGGGTGAACTCAAGCAAAGCATTTTCCATGTCTTCATTCCCTCCTGTCAAATGAGAAACTACCTTTGTAAGGACTGCTAAAGAGTAATGCAGAAAACATTATTATTATTATTATTATTGTTGTTGTTGTTGTTGCCTACATTCCCATGATATTTCTATCATTCATCCTGCAGCAAGATCTTGCCACAGTTAGAGGTGTACTAGAACTTACATACTTGCTAATTCCTGCACTTTTAGATATTGCTAGGGACATCCAATAGCAACATTTCTCCTGTGAATAAGTGCATTACTTCCTAAAGCCCTTAAAAATGTAACGTTAATGTATATATGTGCTCAGCTCTTAAATACAGGTGTTTCTGGTGTTAGATCTGAGAGCTAGCATAGCAGACTGCTATGAAGCCATGTAAAAACTGCAGCAGAAGAATAGCTTCTGATTCCTTATATTTTATATTAGCACTTGTGCTTGAAGTAGCAGGATGTAAATCACTTAATGAGGATTTGCCAGCATCTCAAACCTATATCAAACAAAAGAAAACAACTTTACGAGAAGAAGACAATGAAGAATGAGGCCTGTTGTCAATCAGGTTTTTTCAGTGAGAGCAACATGAGGACACATTTATTCCAAGATGTGAACAGGGATAACACCTTTGCTCTCTGTGTGTATATCCTGTGAAGGGTCACAGGTGGTCAAGGTCCTCAACAATTAATCTGAAAAACAGAGGTGTTAATAGCAGGCAGAGATATCCTGAAAATTATGCTACCTGTGGACATACTCTGCTGTCCTCTCCTGGCACTCCAGGTATTTCTTGGAGATCTCCCAAACACTGCCCAGCCAGATTAAAATGCATTGCTTTATGAGATCAGATAAACCTCCCACCCTACAGTGATGAGAACTAGTCACATATGCTCTAGTGGGCTCCTTCCTTAAGCCCAGGAGTTGCCTACTGGGCTTCAGCCAGTCAGGGTCTGTTAAGGATACTGTTCAGTGTGTATTGTTTATTATCATTTTCTCCTGAGTAAGAGGCTTCATAAAAATAGAACATAAACCCCTGTCATTCCTTCCCTCCCTCAGCTACACCAAAGCATCATTACAGTCGCACATGTAAATGAACCACACATTCAAAAACTTCACAGTCTCTGCAGGTTAAGGATATGCAGCTCCTGGCCCTCCTGCATTCCTCATTTTCCACTGGGCCCTCTCCCCTTCTCCTTGTAACTGCTCCCCACTGCTGTCCACTCTTCCACCACCTTGTATCTCCCTGCACAGACAACCTTTGCTGAACCCCAAATCATGGCACATCCTGTCTTATGGCTGTTGCAGAGGCTTCAGAGAGCATGCAGATGTGCACATTGCTGGGATGTGCTCCTAAGGCAACGCTCCAGCCATACTTTCAGGCTTGGGATTTGAAGAGTACGTTAATATAGACTTAAAACCAACCTGAGGGCTGCCCTTAGCAGAGAATAGAGACACACTGTAGATGCCTCTCACCCTCTTCTGCCCCTCTTTCTGTTACCCGTACTTCCTTTCTTCTGCCTACATGTAAAATAACTTGCTGAAAGCAAATGGAGTTTGGCAGAAGTGTGATCCCCACATTGAAAATGAGTAGATTCTTTCTTCCAGTTTTGGGAGGCCAGATACCTTTAAATATCTGAGACTCAAACTCTTTGCCAATACTTTTTATCCCCCAAGGATACAATCTGGTATTCCCTTTCTACTTGGCTGTGTAAAAGCCATGGTAAATGAGGTGATAAAGGTGGCATAATAGCTCCAATCAGAGCATGTCTAGTGAAGAAAATATTTCTGTATTCAGCTTGACAAAGATGAGAAACTCACTCCTTTCTCAGCAGAAACAAGGGACCAGCAGCGGATGTTGCTGCGGCTTAACATGGAGATCAGTAATTTCCCAAATGAGTAATAAAGAATTCTTGGGGGAAGCATTACAGCAGTTGGCTGTGCCATCCCAAATGACTGTCACGGCAAGTATGCACAGAATCTAACAGGCTAATAGCTAACTCTAACTACCTCCAGTGGTGGGACAGAAGTCAGTTCAAGAAGATCTGTAACATCAGATGTTATCTCATGTCTCTCAAATTTGAAGCCACCTAGTTAAGTGAGCCACTCAGATTTACAGTTAAGTGGGAACAAAATCTGGCTCTCAGATCTACCTCGATTGTGAAATAGCGCAAATTCCTGATCAGAGCCGTGCAGTCTGTCTGCTTCAGGAGTTTGACTGGATATAGATTTATTAGCACAAAACACTGTAGAAGAAAATTACTTGAGAGGTCTTTGGTATGGGAACCAGCGAATGCTCAGGGCGAAGGCAGGAGATTCCTCAGATTCCTTTCTAGTTCACATGAAGGTTAGTGGTCCAGTGGGCATGAATATCAGCATGGGCTCTCAGGACAAATCCAGACACTCAGTTACTATGGTGAAGGGGGCCATGCAAGTACCTAGACAGACACAGACAATTTACTGGTGTCCTACTGGGAATGGATTTGCAAATTAAAAACAGCAAATTAAAGACAAGGACATTTGTGAGAATTCTGAACTGACTGCAGAGCTGAAACTTCTCCTGGAACTGCCCAAATGAGGCAGAAACAGTATGACTCACAGAGGGGGAAAAGCAAGGAAAGACATGTCTAAGCTTAGTTCCATGACTGAAGTAAAAAGAAAGCTGATAACCTCTATAAATCTGGAGAGATACCGTCTCCTCTCAAAAACTCTGTCACTTATAAAGTCTGTGGAGAACCTTAGGGCCAAAACCACACCGATTCAGGAGGCAGATCCAGGGATGCTCCATTGTGGCAGGGTCCACCCAGGCACTGCAACTGGATTCTGGATGCTGAGACAGAAGGAGCAGCAGTATGAGAGTAGCTCTCACACTGGAGCAGCATAGGGGGAACCACTTCAGAGTACTGGAAATCAACATCACAGAGACAAACAGACTGGCAGCAAGGTCCTGAATTTTAATAGAAAGTTCAGAATTTGAAGAAACATCCAAACTACAGCAAAACCTGAAGAAAATCCCAAGCCTCCTCAAAATCTATAATAATTTCAGTGTCAATTTTCTGCTACTCTTGAGAATGACATAGAGGTTTTAGTGTGTTTCAGCAAATATAAACTAAGCTCTCTAGCAGTAACTGCCTTAGCAGCAGCCCAGGACCATTCAAATGTTGGCAGGTAGACTGAGATGATCCACCAACTTCATATGCAAAGCCAGGAGGAGCAACAGACTCGATTTGCAAATGGTAAACATCCACCTGTGTGTCATCGGCATTCTTACAGTTTATAACTTTAATATTCCAGGACTTTAAGAGACTGTTACAAACAGAACACCTGTTCCAAGAAAGGGTCACAGACCTGGAGCGGACTGTTCAGGCATTCTGATGTACTGGTGCATTAATTCAAAAAACTATCTAGGACTTGGTCTTTATTCCCTGGGTTCTGAAGCAAAATGTGTCCTTTGTGACCATATAATATTTTCCTTTTTTCCTTCTATGCATGTGTGTCTCTTTCTTTCTGTCTATGTGTGTCTGTGTTGGTTCATACTTTGTAACTTTGTGCAGATCCCATGGAGAGTTTCAACCAAGTTTAACTGAGTTACAGTGATTTCATAGATACTAACCTCTAACTGAAGTGCCATGAAAATAGCTGGCAGGGTGTAACAGAGAGAACTTTGTAGGTTCTCCAATGAGGAAAAGGCTGCCGAGTGAACTGAAACCATTACTCCACAGAGAAGTCTCCATGTTAGAGAGAGATGTTATAAAAGCTTCGACACCAAGAGAAGCTTAGATCAGAATTCACATCTTGCTAGGCATCAGAAAATGTAACCGTGACACAAATCTTCTGGAAGCCAAGCTTCATTAGTTCTGCAGATCACAGATCCCCTTGCTTTCAGCTAGAAGAGGGCAGGAAGGATAAGGTTTTCCATTTCTAATTTCTTACTCACAATCACAATCTCATCAAAATGTTGCATCTTAGATGCACCTAATCATGGAAAATAATGATCAGAAAGTGCAACTTCAGACCACATGAACATAATGGCTGATCAGTGAGCATAATCTTAGCAAAAGCAATAAAAATAATACAATAATACCTGCGTGAGAAGCAGACTGTGCAGGCACAGCACACAGAAAAGAAAAAAACATTATCAAACAGAGCAAATGTACCTCTACAACCCTGCAGCAACAAAACTCCCACCACCTTATATTAAAATACCATAAGAAAACATTACAAACCTATTACACAAGGAATCAGAATGTTGCTTAATGGTTTTCTCACTGCTCACTGTTATCTCTGTGAATTGCTATCCATTGCTATCATCAACACTCATTTACATCAGTGGATGGATGTGAATTTGCGTGTGAGGACAGATATACAAAATCTGGTACAGATCCTCAGGTGATGTAAATTGTCATGGCTGTACTGACGTCAGTAAAGATGCACTGATTTCCCCCAGCAGATGATTTGCTTTTCTGTATGTAAAAAGCACAGAAACTAGGTGCTGCTTCAACTTGGCTCTGAGATACTTACTGTAGACAAAAGCTCATGCAAATACATTCTCTTTTCTGTGTGCAAATACACATATTGCCTTGCTGTACTCACTGCAAGCAAGGACAGGAGCTTCAGGCTGCTTCCTATTCTGGAATTTAGAAAAAGGATCGTTCCTGATCTACCTGCCCACTCTTGTCTGTAACAATAGATCTCCAGCTGCTTTGCTACAGATCTTAAAATACACAGAGATGAAAAGGTCTGTCCAGCATCACAAGTCTGTTAAAAATAAATTTAGGAGGAATTAAAGCCTCATCTTAGGAATTTTGAGTCCAATGCCCAAACTGAGATCTTAAACAGAGCCATTGGGCAGAACAAATCCAATATTCAAGACTCTCATTTTCTCACCTAGGGCTTAACTAAATGAAATTACAAAATCCAGAATACAAGAATATACAATATATAAGAATAATACTAGGGGTTTTTTCAAGATATGCTTCTTTGAAAGAAAAAAGGTTTATATTATTTTCCAAAAATTCAGAAAAGAAAGGGAAAATGGTCACATTTCAGGCTCTGCCTTCATAAATGACTCTCTTCTTTTTTCGCTTTTGCTCTTACATGGTTCAATAGAATGTGGACCAAGTAACAATCACAGGCTACAGGTAATTTTACAACAAATGAAATATTTTCCATCTGTTAAACAGAGTATTATTTCTGGCTTTCTATAATGTTTTCCTAAGGGACAAAGAACAAAAGGTTTCATAACCGAGAATGGAAAAAAGAGAAATAAACCACTGCTGACCTAGGAAAGAAAGAAGAAAATAAGCAACCTAACATGGCATTTATAAGGAAAATAACAGGAAAGCAGAAGATTAATTAACCCTACATACAGAAAGACTATGGTATAGAGACAGTAGCTCTTTTTTACTGTTTCAACTTGCATTCCAAGGCAGAAGGAAAAAAAAGATAAAACTGGGAAATTTCTACAGTCCAATATATAGGTTTGTCTAGAGGTATTTTTTGCTTGCAGAAATAATTTTATTATGTGAACTTTTTTTTTTTTTTGAAAGAGTAGGTGGATGCCATAATTAATAAAGACCCGACTTCTAGCTGACAGGCTCTGCTCTGGCACTAAGGACTGGACGAGTATCCCAAGGCTAGATTTCTCTGACTCTGACTAAAAGTGCAAATAATTTCAAGTATATGGCATAGGTGGGAATGTGTACAGTCTACCTTATGTAAGTAGCCACCTTCTGCATGCATAAGTTGCATGAACCATGCCTAAACTGTATATTCCTGCGCACACCGTTTAATGAAGGACGCGGAAGTCCCAGTCGCTTGCTGCAATCTCAGAACAACGGGTGTCCTTTCTCACTGCTTGTGCTCCAAAGAATGGGACAGCCAGCCCAAGAGTCACCTGGCACTGAAGACCTGGCAGGAATTCTCAAGGGCATTGTTAACACCTACTCATTTGGGACATTTTCCTATTAATACCTCTTCCAAACAGCCATGTGACCATTCTTTTGAACACTAAGAGTGTTGCCATGTGAGTACATTGCTCCTAAAGTCTTCTTATAGAGCCTTACCTTGGATCTGCCTGGGAAGTGACACCGAATGGGTCTTTACAGAGCATATGGAAGCAAGGTACCCTTGCTACCACAGAAGAGCAGCCTGGTTGCAACAGAACATACAGTTGAGTGACATAAAAATGTCACCATTTTTTATAAAAAAGAGGAAAAATAATGCATTTGCATCCCTTCTTATTTAAGCATTTTAAAATTCACCCGTTTTGCTGTTATTTTCAGCCATTGGCTTCTCTTATTAAATGATTGCTATGAATCTTCGTTATTCTAAGTAATGCTCTAATGGGTTCAGGACACAGATACAACAGGAGGTGACTGTCCAAAGCACTACTAGGCATTGTTCCACACAGATTCCTTCCTTGTTATTACTTCCTGATGCTCCCATCCTGTCAGTGAGATTTCCCACACTAGTAATTTCAGCCTTGACACCGTGTTGCTCTGGCTGGGACTTTATACAGCATCATACAGAAGTGCTATCCCTGTGGGTGGAAGTCCTCACGACGCCCTTACTCAGCAATTTTATACCTAGAACTTCATCCTGAACCCTTCCTAAGTCGAGTCCTTTTCCTTCTCTCACTTCATCTGTTATTCTTTAAATATTGTTGTGAATAATTATCTCCATATTTCTCTGCCTGGGATTTTACAGGCCCTGATGTAGATAAGAGGCAGGTGTGTTCGTGTTATAAAGTATGCCTTAGCTGATTACAACGTGAACGGAACCAGCATGGACGTATCTTTACACAGGATGTAGTCACAGAGAGTCTACTTTCTGTTTTCCTCTCATTATGCTCTTTATTTCAAAAGCATCTAAGCAGGACTTTAACATCTGCGTAGCTATGCCAAAGCAGACCTCCGTCATTTGAAACCCGCTCACAGCACTCGACTCCAAACAACTTCTGCTGCTGAGACAGTACATTGCTAGCAGGGATTTGCAGAACCCAGGACAGCACCAATGCAACTATTTCTGGTGTGTGAAAGCTCAGGGGAGTTAAACCCTGAAATATGCTGGAGGAAATCTGAAAGAAATGAAAGCAGAGGGCAAAAGTAGCACTCCTTGTGTGCCCAAAGTGAAAGGAATACATATCTGGGGTACATGAGCCATTCAGAGTTGTTCTAGTCTTTTCTTTTCTCTTTTAATTGTTGGGGGTGGGGGGTTGTGCTGGTGCAATGCGCAATTATAGCAAAATATGTTAATGGTGAACATAATATTTACAGTTATTGTTAGAATCCATTGAAATCAGTGGGATTTTTTTCTAATGCCTTTACCCTGGAGATAGTCCATAGAATAGAACATCAACGCATAGTAAAAAAGAAAAATTATGGTAAACAGCACCTCTGCATATGCATTATCTTTATTTTAAAGTTACATAATTAAGCTTTTGAAATTAAAAAAAAAAAAAAAAACTAAACAAATAGTCTCAGACCACAACAGCAACTAAGTGACTTTAACATTGTCTTTTGAAACTTGCCTCTTTACTAAGGTAAAAAATTCTGTCCTAGACCAATACAAAATAAAACAAAATAGTTTTCAATCCAATGCAAATCCAAAATGAGCTTTAAGACCTCTGGGAAAATGTGATTTTAGCAAAATTCTTCCAAGAGCTCTAAGAGTTTGTTTTGCATGAGGGGATATCTTGTAGAGCAAACATGGGCTGATAATTTAAAGGCAGTACTTTGATTCATTATGTCATGCCAGACAAATACTTTTTCTATGTCTTTTTTTCACTGTTGGTGACACGGTTTAAAGAGGATTTTAATGCCATTTTAATACAGAATGTTTATAAACTGTACCCATGTCTTTTGATGAAGGGAACTATAATGGATTATTAGCTATTATTCTAATTGTATTTATCGAAGCGAGTTTTCCCACTAATGCCTGGGCTCAGAATCTGAAGTCCTTCCATACACAGAGCTCCTACTGAGAGTTTCACTGATAAAAACCAGCAGGATTTGGGTCATTTAGACATAATCTGCTAAATTCAACCCTGTGGCATTTCCCTGATACTCAGTGAAGGGTACTGGGGATTGGCAAAGAAGGTGGTTATTCTGATAAAGAAGGGAAGGAAAATTTATACTCGCAGGATTTGCCGACACTTCGGGACGGTCCCTTAAGACAAGAGGCTGCCTAGTAAGGGTGATCTGAGCTATGCTAATTTGGCAACCTGTATTTTCGAAGCAAAACATTCCATGACGAATGACCTTATTTTTTTGTTTTTAAAGCTGTGAGGTGCTTATGCAATAGCCTCCTAAGGTAGAAAGAGACAGATGCCGCGGAATAATAATCAGCCTAATTCTTGCTGAAAACCTCTGCAAGAATCTTCTGACTTTTTCTCTTCTCCTTTCATAGGCAAGCTCAGTACTACCTTTCTCACACAAAGACATGCAGCACCAATTAGGGGCCTCTGCATAACTCAGGAATTCTTCCATTCTTGGAGATGAGCTTGGTTTTGTCACCTTTTAAAATGTAGGCTTTTTTTTTTAAGGCTTTAAAGAAAGAAACGTTCTCAGTTTAAAAAGAAAAAAAAGAAAAGAAAAAAAAAACAAATAAGACTGAAGTTTTCTTTAAAATAAGAGAGATGTTTCAGTTGGTTTTCCTTATGAATCCCTTGTGGAAGACTGCCCCAGCTGACATGAGTGAGTCACATGTGTCCAAAAGCTCAGGTCTTCACTTCTATCCAGAGCTTGAGGTGAGCTGGGCTGCAAAAAACCCTGAAACCTGACTCAAAATGAGCAAAATTCCTGGGCTGTGTCTGAGGTGAGAAGAGCCAGCGCAAGTACACTTAAATATGCTGCCAGAACCTCCTGTTTTGTGAGAGGCAGAGGAAATTCCATTACTGGCACTGCCTGGGTGCTGCTTTAACCCCTGCTTTCAACCACTGCTTCCCGACATGCTAAAATCTCCTTTCTGTTCTGTTTAGAGTGGCCATTTTCTGAAGCCAACAGTCAGTCCTATACTCTTGGCTACGAGGAAAAAAAATAGATAATGTTGAATTTCAGGGTTTATAACAGAGGGAAAAAAATGTTTAGATGAGGGGAGGAAGGAAGAGAGTGCAGACACCTGGTCTGTGCAGGCATTAACATATATGTCCCCTGCTGTCACACAAAAGCAAAAATACAACTCTCAGGTTGGCCAGCTGAATCATAAGGCATATTGGGCATCCTGTCAGGAGGTGGTGAAAGACTCCTCACCCTCCATCCAAGTTGCCTGTAAGTTAGATTCTGCAGTCGCTTCGATTTTCTTCTAACAGACACAAGAGAGGATGAAACCCAGTATAGACAATCAGTGGTGGGGAAAAAAAAAACCTGATGGAGTGAGAAATGTTTGGCATCTCTCACATTTCCTTTTCTATACAAACATTTTGGTTTGAGTAAGCTATAGAAGGAAACATAAGCAGTCTATTTTAATCTTCCTGAGCGAAGAACGCTGCAGGAATTGCTCTGTTATCCCCAGCAGCAGCCCTGACTTTCCACAACAAGGCTCCATCCATCCCTCTATCTATCTATCTATCTATCTATCTGAAATGTAAAGATTATCATATGATATACCAGCCATCAGCTGTGTTCTGAATACACTTCTCTTTGTGCATTTTGGCATGAAGTAAAAAAATCTACAATTCTTCCCCCAATCAAACCCTACTGCAAAAAGAGCTCAGATAAGAAGGAAGTATTTAGGCTTATGCATAGAAATTGATTCTTCAGTCTGTGTAATGACGTATGTTAGAAACTCTGCTCAGAAGCAAGGAAAGCCCTTGCTGAGACAATATTCCTAACAGAGCCCTCACTGCAGGGAGTCACTCTTGAAAAAACAATGAGGTTGATTATGCATTTTTATATGGGTTTCTTACTGGTTTGACTTTAGGGACTTAAAGCATGCTATTCTGGATTTACACCAATCGGCATGAGTTCAGCATCTGGCCATACTTCTTTTTTAAACTCCAGCTATTGCATGATGAATAGGAGCCGGATCCTGTAAAGGCTTACTACCTGTATTAATACTTGAGTAGCCCACTCACTTCCTTTAAGTTGTGATTGCAAAAATGAGCCTTACAGTGCAGTATTTTAGAAGTATGGATCTGCCTTTTGGAATTCAAGCATGCCTTGACTGTACTTGTTCCTTTAATGGTGTTTCTTTCAATAGTAATATTCACTGATTTTCATAAAATCACATGATATATACTTAGCTGTTATGAAGTGGTGTAACTCCACTTACAACAGCTGAAAATCCAGCTCCATGTTGTAGCTCTCCTTGTGTGTTCAAAAAAACATAAGAGAGAAGGGTCCCTTTTATTTAAATTATCAAAAGAGACAAGGAAGACGTTTTGGGCTATACAGTGTGCTGTGTACTTTATTTGTTTGGACATTACTATAACCAAAACAATAGAGACCATTCTACAAAAGACATTTCTACCTAGTTTTACTACTTATATCAGATTCTTTCTTACATAAAAGAAGCCACAGCATTCTTTGCTCCTTCTCCTAACTTCACTGACTCTGGCTTTCAACCAGAAAACATTCTCCTGCTTTCAAAGTGCCTAAACAAAGGAAATTACAATACTGACTGCAGTTAAAATTACCGGCTGGTGAACTGATGGTATATACCGAATACATAATCCAACAGAATGTTGCTCTTCAGTAGTAGCCTCTTCCACCACCTATAGTGCTGGAATGCTCATCCTTGTTTACTATACATGCATGCACACAGATCATTATCACTATTCAGTACTAGTAGTCAAGCTTTCTTCACTGAAGAGCAAAGACCAACAAAAAATACTTTGTCCTTTTGAAGAGCTGGATCAGTGTCAAGTGCCACTCACAGAAAAAAATAAAATTAAAAAAAAAGACAACCCACACACATTTAGGGCGATAAGCCTAAATGTCAAAGCTGCATACAGTATCTGTATCTCTGTGAACATACACACATCACGTGCAATCTAGTGCATCCCTTACATCAGCGCGGGCAGGAAAACCCCAGCTCACTCCAGGGATGACGGGTTTTTCTAACAGATACCAGCGACTTAAGGCAAAGAGAAGCGACCACAACGCCGCTGCTCCTTGCGAGGCTGCTCCCTGCCTGGGCTAAACCGCACTCGCTCCTCGTCGATTTCTGACAGACAGCGAAGGCACGATGCCGTGTGTGAGCACCGCGGGAGAGCATCCCGAGGGGCTTCCCACGGGCCACGGACACTCGTCCACAGAAATGAGCGCGGCGAACCGGGAGGCTGATGCCTCTTGGAAGCAGCATCCTGGCTCCTCGTTGCACTCTGCCTGCTCTCCCCGAGAACGCATCGAGGGAGGGATTCCCCCACCCACCCACACACTGCCTCTCTCCCCGTGCGAGGCTGCAGCGGGGTATAACCCAGTTCCCGCTTGGAGCCGGGCCCGGAACGGCTCCCGCTGCCCCCGCCACCCCTGCCCGCCCCCTTCCCCCTTCGCACTCACTCCGCTCTCCGGCTCAGGACGCCTTTGCCGATGGCCTGGGGGGTCTTGTGCTGGAGCAGCGCGGCGCAGCAGCCCTTCTCCCTGCCGTCCTTGTCCGGGGGGTGCTGGTGTGGCTGCGCCGGGGGGTGCTGGTGCCCGGCCGCCCGCCCGGGCCCCGCCGGCGCCGCTTTG
>VZRE01014226.1:283848-303036 GCA_013396775.1 Cephalopterus ornatus
GCCGCGCCGCGCACGCGCGGGGGGGCGGTGGCGGCGGGAGGGCGTCCCCGGTGTCCCGGGTGTCTTGTTGGCCCCGGGGGTCCTGTCCCGGTGCTCCCCCTGGGAGGCCGTCCCGTCGTCGCCCTCCGCCCGCCCGGCCGCGTCTCCGTGGGTGGTGGTGCCGTCGCCGCCTCGCCGGTGCCCCGGGGAGCCCCCTGCGGAGCCCCTCGCGGCCCCCACACGGCCCGGTCCGCTCTCCCGCCGGAGTGGTGTTTCTGTACTTTCCTTATCCGGGGTGACTTTGTGATTTCTTTTTGGGGTGTTTTCCCAAAGTGGCTTGAATAATCGTGCTAGTTTTGACTGCCCCGTTGGTAACGGCCCTATTTTTAGCTTACCTGGTTAGAAACACGGTTGGAAAAGCTCTCCGAGTTCATCAAGTCCAACCTTTGCCTGAACAGCGTCGTGCCCACTAAACACATATGCTAGTGTTTATGCCTCCCACGCTTCCCTGGGCAGCCTGTCCCAAGCTTGCCCACTCTTTCAGTGAAGAAACTTTTCCTAATATCCAACCTAAACCTTCCCTGGCACAGCTTGAGGCCATTTGTTGGTGGTTACCTGGGTGAAGAGACTGATCCCCACCCTGCTACAACCTCCTGTCAGGTAGTTGTAGAGAGCAATAAGGTGTCCCCTGAACCTCCTTTTTTCCAGGCTAAACACTCTCATTCCCTCAGTCACTCCTCATCAGACTTTAGATCCAGACCCTCCACAGGCTTCATTAGCCTTCCCTGAACTCAGCAATGTTCTTCTTGTAGTGAGCAGGTGAATGGAAGGTTAAATGTGAACTCAGGGGAAGGAGTTTCTGAGGAAAATGGATGTTAAAGAAACCTCCTGCTTCCTTGCAAGTTTGTCGCTCCTTGGAGTCTTTAGTGTCCTTCAGGTTCTTAGGAGGAAAGCTAGGGCTTATTGTGGAGTTTTGCTGGGGGCTGTAGGGACTCTGGATGGTGCTACCAGGGAACTGACAGGCAGAGCCTTTGCTGTTAGACTCTGTGCAGGTTTTCTTCATTTCTCATTGCCCTTCCTTATCCGCAGCCAAAAGAGTTTGCAAACTTACGACCTTGAGTCTGAGAAACTCTCTGCGTGCTTTCTATTGCATTCATCTATAAATAACCTGGCTAAGGGTAATAAACTTACTTTCAGGAACTCCTGTGTAGGTCCGTGAACAATTTTGATGATTTCCATAATGGGTAAAAAGGCAGTAGCCTTTCCAATCACTGTGGCTGCTGAAGATCCAGAAGGCGTAATGAGCAGTCAGGTTTTAGACAAGCATGTCAGTAGACTTGACTGATCATACAAAAAGTGGAAGGCCACAGAATAAAAAGCAACTGAGTTTAAGTGATCTTGGGTGTAGAGCTCGTTTTGCCTTTTCAGATCAGCAAAACCTGAACTGTAGCAAGGATTTCCTGAAGAGAGGAAACAAGCAATGTAAAAGAGAATCTCTGTTTCAGATGAGCTGAAAGGTGTATTTCCAGTCTTTTCTGTTCACAGATAGCCCTGGGAATGTAAACTGATGCAAACAGGATCACCAGGATTAGAAGCTGTTCACAGACTCCTCCTAAAACTGAACTGCTAATTCACAGTTCTCTAAGCAAGCACTTAGAGATGGCTTTGGGGGATCATGAAATGTTGCCATATGTCCCCTGTGTGTTGGGGGAAGACCCCAGAGTGAACTCTAGGGAGTATGAGCATTCAAATCCCACACATTTATGATTTTATTGGAAAATTTTAGGGAAAACCTTCCTCCCTCTCATTGCCTAGCGTGTCATTAATGTTTTGTGACAGGAGACTGACTGAGCAGGAACTGGCATTATTTAGCAACGGGAGAGATGGTTATAGGGGAATGTGAAAAAAGGCACATGCAGAAAGACAGGGGATGTGAAAACACCTAATCTATATTTGGGGGAGGGTGGATCATTTGGGAAATTATGCTGGCATGCCGTCTCCTTTCAGAGACACTACTGAACAGCGTCATTTCAGTCTTGCCTCACAGGAACAGAGTCCAGAGACAGCAATGGAAATAACATGCTTTTGGCATTAATACATTCTGGGAAACAAACAGGGGTGGCTATATGTACGCTCACGTATGTATGTACACACACACATACACATAGAGCTACCTTGTCCTTGTTAGGAGAGACTTTGGGCACAGATTGCTTATCTGGCAGAACAGAGGAGGCTGTTTTCACTCTTGAGGCAAGTCCTGTGCAGATTTCAGTGATTGCAGTGGACGTCATGTTCCTTTGAAGCTCAGCTGGATGAAAGAGATGAAGACATAAGGGTCATAGACATTATATTGGCCTATCCAGGTGAAGTCAGCCAGGTCATGGCATGTGTTCTTAAGGAAATGCTAACCAAAAATAAAAAATAATCCTTATTTGGATGATAGGGGGCGGGGCAAAACAACTTGGAATTCTTCTGTCATGGTGCTTTGATGCCTATCAGAAGATGTGACTTTTACTGTGCAGAGTGGACCTGATGTATTCAATAACTGTTTCTGCACCCTTAATTTGCTTGACCAGCCTCATTAGCCTAATTTGTACTAATAAATCTTTGTCATAAATTAAACAGAGACCTACAGCCGTGGATTGGTAAGCAAAAAACAAGCAGGAGAATAAGAAAGAAACCTCTTTTCTGTGCAAGTGTGGTGACTGGTTGACAAAAATGGTAAGACCAGTCCTGACCTTCCAGGTTTTGACAGAGAGCGTTTGCCAAAGGAAAATGCAGCAGAATGCTTTTGTGCCCAACATGAGGGACTATGCAGGGATCTCCTTACAAAACTTCAACAGTTAATAGGGTTGCATAATCCTCTGTAGTAAGAAAATTCAGTGAAGACGGGGTATTCATTCAGGAAGAATCTGCAAGGATATCAGAAGAAACTGAATGTCATCTTTTCCTTGGTAAGAATTCTGCACAGCTGGAAAATGCCTCCTCTTTTATCCAGCCATCACTGTGCCCCTTTGATTATGCTGCCGCAATACCTAGCATACCTCATTTGCAAGGCTCTGCGTATTAGTGAAGTACTGTTCTGTAGAAGGTAAACTGTAGGGTTGTAGCCATCAGGAAAAGGGAAATATGGACACAGAGTGGTTACATGATTTATCCAAGGCCAAATCCAGCAGGAAGCTGGAGAGGGAGGATGCAAGGTGCGGGGAGGAGAGGGACAGGACACTTGATGACGCCACACACACACAGCACAACAGATCTCTGAGTTCAAACATCTTTGGCATTTAGCCCAATCTTCAGGTCACTAAATGCTGCTGCTTTGCTCTTTGGGAGAGATGTTATCTGGAGGGAAACAATTGTGGAGATAAGGAACAGCAGAATTCTGTTAAAATTATTTTTGCCATAGATAATTTGATGGTATTGTATTTTTCAAAGTCCTAATTCTTTTTAGTTCATTCCAGAAAAAATAATAATGAATAATAATGGATTAATTATGTTCTTATAGAATAAAGTGCTTCCCTTATCCACTTAGCAAGGTGCTTGGGCATTGCACAGACAATTACAAATAAAGTGCAGCAGTAGTAATTAAAATAAGCATGCATTATAAAACCAAAACAAAATGCAAATGAGTCAAGCCCCAGGATTTAATGGAAAGGTCTAATACTACATGATTTAATTTTATATTTATTTAGCTATTTAATTCAGTTAGAGTGAATCCACAAATAAGGGTATACCAATAAGCATACATGATAGGGAAAGTAGTAACAGCTTTAGGTGTTTCATCTGCAGAAAAAAAAAATTCACTGCAGAGTGTTCTTGTAGCATTTTCTGAGGTCCCAATCCCACTTTAATTTGCAACAGCTCACTGAAATTTGATGCAAACAAATCATTCCAGCCTTTTCAAATGGAAAAACTTCACACGTTTTTCCCTTTGAAATTCTCTTTGAGGCATTCCCTTCCTCTCCATTACACTCTAACTCCTCCTGGACAGGAGTTCATCACAGCAAATCCAGGCAATCTTCTCATTTCTTGCATTTGACCCCGTTCTCCTCCTCCTTCCATGTCCTAGTCTTGCAAGGTAACAATTTACCCCTTGTAATTTAGCATCCAGAGTGCTACTGGGGGGAGATGCAGGGCATATAGCTTAGGTTCCCACCTGTGATTTTGTGGCCTCTTTATCACAACCTTATGAGCTTAGGATAAGTTTTTTTATACTTCTATAAGACCTGTATTTCTATTGTTTGAGTTTGTTTGGTTTTGGTTTGTTTTGGGGGTTTTTTGGGGGAAGGAGAATTTAGAAGACGTGTACAAGCACACCTGAATACAACAAAGATTACTGGTGTTTAAGGTCAAGCGCTTGGTACTCAAAGAAACACACATTTAATGTTGGCCAATGCACCCTAATTAACCTAGTGTTTTCTCCCCTTCCTCCTGTCTCTCAAAACTTTGTGAGAAACTCAAGTGAAATCCCCACAGCCAGGTCTATTCTCATCCAGTTATTAAGGAGTATGCCTAAGGAAGCATCACACATTTCATATAAAACCGCACAGAATTAGGGTAAGAGACAGGAGCTAAGAGATGCAAGAATCATGGTTCTGTGTTGCCATCCTCCATTCTGATTTCTGGGGGAAGACAGGCCTTTTTAGCCCCACCTGGAAGTCAGCAGCTGCTTGAGGAGAGGTTCTCAGAACTGCTTGCAAACAGCCTGCAGACCAAAAAAATTCTGCAGGAATTAGATGAATAATTTCAAAACAGAGGCTAGAATCAAGACAATCACAATGTAGTCATGCATAATTCATGGATGGAGGGGAAAAAAAAGTGCGTCTCCTGAATGCTTCTTTCACTAAGGCTTCTTTCACTTGAGGCCTCATCCAAAACTATTCAGATCAATGAGAGATGTTTCACCATCTTGAGTCTAAACCGAGTCACTGTCTGCTTACACCTGTTAAACAGATGGATAAAACGAAGCTAACACGAGTGAAGTGTGTTGCCCACAGTCACCCAGGACACCACAAGAGGTGAGCACTGAGTAAAGATGGGAGTAGTCCTATAGCACCTTCTACCTCAGTTCAGCTCCTAAAAGCCAAGTGTTATAGTCGCAGTTCTGATATATGACAAGGTAATGTCATATATCTCTCTCTCTCATGCTGGGGCTTTTGAATTGTTAATTCATATTGATATCATAAAACCAGAAGCAACTGGAAAACACCTCGGTTTATAAATCAAACATAAAGAGCTGAGATGCGGTAAGGACAAATACTTCAGTTTCTTTCAATTTTTGTTGTTTTTCTTTTCAGATGAGTACAGCTGAGCTGCCATATAAATATTTAAAACAGCTGCTCATCAGGAAAAAGGTACAAAATTTGTATTGTAGCCTTAGCTGAGATGTGTGGTTCTGACACGTTTTAAAATCTTGACTGTATTTGAACTGCGCTATTGCAGCTTTGTGTTATTTACTGCAAATTAAAAGGAATCAAGGTCTCTCTTCAGAATGCTCTTCCCCTTTTCATGTTGCTAAATGTTGCATTGTCTCCTGCCTTTTTCATGAAATTAAGCTTTGACCACTTAATTGATTAATTCTAGAGAGCAAAAGCTACATAGAGACATTTTCTTCAGAGTCGATCTGGTTTTTGTTTGAGCTGACAGTTGTTCAGTCTTTTGTAAATACTGCAGTTAAACGAAAAAAAACCCTGAATGTGAGCTTGATTCTCCAAATATTATCTGCCTGGCTCTTCTGAATTACATGGAGATTTTCAGATGGGACAAGTTTGTGCGATTTGACTTTGCATAAGATACACTGGAAAAAAATAAGAAGAAATGGAATAGTGTTAAATCTAAACTCATACTCCTAGTAGAAGCCTTTTCTGCGATGGCAGAAATCAAATACTCTCAAGAAAACTAAAAACATGCATGAACAGCGCACATTTCAGCTCAGGACTTTTCTGATGAGCTGCTGTTTAAAATATTTATACGTCAGCTTAGCTGTGTTCCACTGAAAAGAAAAAAAGAGCATTGACAGAATAGGAAGTATTTGTCCTTACCGCATCTGAGCTCTTTATGTCTGATATATAGAATGAGATATTTTCCCTTTGCTTCTAATTTTGTGCTGCGAGTAAGTATAAATTAACTTCAGCAGCCTCAATACAAGCAAGAAAATTCACCTTGTTGCAGAATTCAGTTTAAAGAAGGTAAGACTGCAGACCATAACACCTGGCTTTTAGGTGAAGGACTAAGGATGAAGATACCAGAGAACTCCTGCCTTCCCTCAATCCTCATCTGAAGCTGAGAGAGCACTTTCTGATTACAGACCCTCAGTGGTGTCCTGCTTCACCTTGACAGTGTGGCTTGTTTGGTCTGTGCTCCTGTTTCATAACAGCGGTAAGCAGATGCTGACTTCTCAGGGAAATTAATGCCAGGACAAATCAATAAAGCATCTGGCCTGATGTGCTACATACTGTATAATCTCATGCAACTTGGAATATGAGTTTAAGAAAAACGTATCTCCAGAATTTCCTTTGGTACCACTGGGAAGACAGTAAAAAGTAGAGAACTTGTCTCATTCCTTGATATTTTTTCATCATATTTAATCTGTGTCATTGTTGACAAATTGGAATATTTTTCTTATATGAATTTATCCCTCTTACTTTCCAGACATGAGTATTCATGGTGTTCTCCACCAGGGTTAAAAGCTCCTTAGTCCTAAAGCTTTTCTCTGCTTGAAGGTGACTGATCAGATCATCTGATGATAATATTTTTAGCAAGCTAAACAGACTGAACTCTTTAAATGCTTTAATTTTCTAAAAACTTGATTCTTCATTTTTTTTGGCTTTTGAGGTAATCTTTAAGAGTTGCTGATACACAGCATGGTCCAACCAGAAGCAGGCCAAATATTTGCTGAAGAGGTCGCTGCTGAGATGTGCTCCTATCTCTTGTTGCTCATTATTTATGGGGTCAGGCTTCTGCTCAGGTCAAGCTTTGTCTTCAAATCTGCTTACAGACAGGATCCTTTCTGCTCAGACACACTGACTTGTGAAAAATATTTCTGTGTTCTATTCTGGTGTCTGAAAGAATTTCAAGGAGCAAATGAAGAGACAAAAAGGATGCTGAGACTCAAAACCAACAGAACTTGCTCCAGACTTTTCTTTGAGGAACACAGCAGAATTGTTCCACACAGCCACCACCATCCACGTCTCTGGAACTGACTCCATGCAGTAGAATGCCTGTTTACACAGCCTCTTGCAGAGGACACAAAAGACCCCTCTGTTTTAGAATGCCCAGATGTCAAGAGCAGGATATAAGTCAAATGGTGGCAAATCACAGGTCTTGTTTTTGTGTTGCATGCATTAGCTTAACATAAGGTTAAGCTCTGGATGCAAGCCATTCTGTCTTGTGAATTTCTTCACAACTGATGGGATTTTGGCAATGGCTGAAGCCAATCCAGTGACAAGGCAAGGAGCTGAAACCTTAACTTGGCCAGACAGAAATCCCCCACTGACTTGCTGGCTACCTTATTTCCCCATCTCCCAAGTAAAAGCAGCCTAGCAGACCTTTTCAGATAGTGAGCAGAAGCATCTTCTCAATTAACACTACATTAATTTTTAAAAGAGGGGGAAAAAGGAAAAAAAATCCCAGCAGCTCACAGCAGCGCTGCTTTGTTGTTCCATCCTTTGCAGAGATAACGCTCAGTTCTTCGTTCCCTCTGCAGCACTGTCTGCAGTGCTCACCTTGGGAAGGTGAAGAGAGAGAGAGCGAAGGATAAGGGGTCTTGTCTCTGGAGGGAGGGAGGGCTTAGGAGAAGCAGTAACAGGGGCTGGATGGTGGAGAGTGAAAACCGATGTGAATTGGGAAGCATGAGGCACAGGGAGACTGGTGAGAAGTGACAGAGGGCAGGGGACTGAGGATGCAGAGGCTGCTGGTTGCTGGGGTGGGCAGAACTGAGGCAGGGGGAGGGCTGATGTTTGGTCTGCAGGCAAGGCTGGTGTGGAAGTTGTGGAAGAGAAAGGAATGTGCAGAAGGAGGCAGAAAAGTATCTGAAAAATGCTCTCAATAAACTGAAGAGAATAGCTGAATATCTGTTATACAGACATGCTAAATGTGATCAAAAGGAAGACCCAAAACTTGAAAGTTAGGTGGAAGTCCACTTTGTAAGACTTTAAGAGTATATAAATAACAACAAGATGCCAAAGAAAGAAAATTACACTGGAAGCAGCACAAAATGATACTTTCCCCAAATAGGCTTCCAACTAGACTTCCTGAGCTGGAGGTGATACTCTTGCATTAAAACAAAAACCCTCAGTAGTTTTCTATCAGTTTGTCTGGTCTCACCTTGAACCTATTTCAATTTTTAACATTTACATCATCTGGTAGCAAGGAGCATGAGATCTTTGCTCCAGCTACTACCTTACTTTCTCTGAGGAGCAAGGGCAGCATCACGTACCTGAACGAGGGATCAAGGCCACACGAGAAACAGAACCCTCTCTCCAAAGATGTCACCGTGCAGGGGCACCAAGGTACCTGGGATTTGGTCAAAGGACACCAGCAGTCTTTCCATTGACTCTGTTTTAGTTTCAGGTCTGGATCCTTAAAGGAGCCAGAGCTATTTGCTGATGTCTTAAGTTATGATTTGTTTAAAAGCTTCCCATCTGTTCAGGTTTGTACGCTGTTTCACACGGAAATTACTGCTGGATGGATGTCGTAGAGTGATGATTTTGGAAACATTCTCATTGGGTTTTAATTTCTTATGTGATGTTTTGTGGGTTTTTTTACAGAGATCAGCACAAAAAGGCAAAGCAAAACCAACTGTGACAGAGCATATAAAACAGCATGAGCTGCCTACAGATAAATAAAAACAGTCCAAAGTAATAGAGACCAATATGAATCATGACCAATAAGCATATTTGTAATAATAAACATGTCATCTGTGTCAGATAAACAAATCACAAATATTAAAGAAAACAAACAGATTACAAATAGAGAGACATCCCAAATTAAGATCATGTCTCTCAGCCCTAGTAGATATGAATTAACAGCCATATCTGCCAAAATAAATCTGGCAGTCTCTCAGAGGTCATCACATCTAAAAAAAATAAAAAATACTAATAAAAAAAATTTAAAAAGGAGAGTACAGAGGAGAGGGCAGACAGCCTTTTTTTTTTTTTTACTTCCACTAGTATGACACAGTTTAGAGAGGCTGCATTAGTGCTACTAAAGATGATATAAACATGACAATGATAAGAAAAAACTGGAGGCAGGGTTGAGGGAGAGGCTTCCCCTGGTAGCTGCAGTTTTGACCCCAATCCTATAAGCTGCTCCAGGCAAGCAGGTGCAATGAGGCCTCATTTTGAAATCAAGGAGTTCAAGCCAAGCACAAAAGTCTGTCTAGCAGGAGCATCAGCTGGCAGTTTGCATTTACCTCCTTCTGCCAGTCTTTCAGATGCAGATAACACTTTACTGATACGTGATTTTTGATGTCATGAAAAAAACGTGATAGAGTTTTTATTCTTTGATTCCAATGGTCATAGAATGAAGCCAGTCAGTTTAAAAAGCGAACTAAAGTTAATTTTCAGGAGGAGATAAATAAAATGAGCTATTCTTAATGCAAGCCTGGCACTAGATTATCATGCACGGTGGATGTACTATCCTGAGCCTCTGGAAAGGGAGAGGCTGAGGTTCTGCAGCAGTGGGAATTCTTCCATAACGTACATTCTGTGTTTCACAGCATAAATTTCAGGACATAAACAGTATTATACCAAACTGAACAAAACAGGCCTATAAAATACCAAATGTGACTGAAACAATACTGGGTTTGGCATTAATTTTCTTATTTCCTTCCCTTCTGTGAAGGTAATGGTGCATACTCAAGGCCAAGCTCCTGCTGCCTACATTTAAAGAGGGTATGGAGGAACTCATAATGGGATAGTCTTCCTGTCCTGGCTGAGTCTCCAAAGAGGAGAAGGAGCAAAAACTACCTCATCAGTGCTAGTGCTGGTTCAGACAGACTCAGGGAATTACTGTGAGGGGAGCGCAGGTGGAGATGTTCTGGCAACTGCTGGCATTTTTACCAGCCAACATTCTAATTAAACCTCTTAATCCTTGCTGGCACTTCCAGTGGTGTCACTACTGCTGCAGGTGAACTGGTAGGTAGCCCTGATTGGAACTTGTCCTGCTTAAACAGCTGTGCTGTAGGCAGCAGACTGTTTATTCAGTGGGCTTCTGAAAAATTAAAACACTCTCTTACGGCTGAGGGTTAATCTATATGGAGCTAAAGGCAAGGGTTCACTACATGTTTTCAAAGTCAAGAGATTGAATTCAGCTGCCGCAAAGATTTCACCCTGCACGATGTCTACATTGCTCTTCTAGTGGTTCTGGGTGAATATGAAGTACTTTGCAGTGATAGAGACAAGGTGGAATGCTGTGCCACAGTTTGCATGACTATCAGGAATATAGTCAAGAGGATGGGGCCAGACTCTCTTTGGTTGTTCCCAACAGCAGGACAAGGGGCGCCAGGCACAAACTGAAATACAGAAAGTTCTATCTGAATATGAGGGAAAACTTACTTACTTTGGGATGACAGAGCACCAGAACAGGATGCCCAGAGAGGCTGTGGAGTCTCCTGTGGAGATACTAAAAACCCACCTGGATGTGATCCTGTGCAACCTGCTCTAAGTGAACCTGCTTTATCAGTGGGGTTGGGCTAGATCATATCCAGAGCTCATCAACCCCAACCATACTGTGACTCTGTGAATAAAGCTCAAAATAAAGTCAGGAGCTCTCAGCTGTAAATACCAGACAGCATAATAAGAGGTAGGTGCTAACCTACTCTCCACTGGAGCTACTGCCATCACAGTTTGAATTTTAAGGGATATTCTTCTAGCTGGTTTATTTTTTCATTTGCCTTCTGATAAGTCCTACATACTCATTTTGAGGTACACCCAAAAATCCTTCTCTTCCTTTATGCTTATATATTTGGATCCTTTCAGATATTCTTTCCCACCTGCAGCAGTTGTTCTGTGAAGGTCCTGAGTCCTTTGACTCTCTTCCTTACAGGCCAGTTTCTTATTCCTAATGCTGTTGGACTTACCTGTCCTGGCCATCTCTGTGTTTACCCTACTCCCCTGCATGCCAGAAAGGTCACGTCCCCTATGTTAAAGGCAGGAGTACCCCAAGGCTTTGCAGGCAGAGGACACCGGTGCCGTCTCACCATTCAGAGCAGGATGCAGCTTGTCTTCAGCAATCCAGCTCAGCACCTCTGCCTGGCAGCAAAATACTTGGACAAAAATAGACAAAGAGGCCTCCTCAAACAAACTTGCAGGATTTCTGGGCTCAGCCCTGATTCTCTGCACTCAATGGGAAATTCAAGGTCATATTCATGTTATGGGTAGTTCTGAGAACAGATCTTTTGTTGTTGATTGAACAAAGCCTCTCAGCCTGAACTGAGAGGTAAGGAGCTTGGCTGTGGTCCTGTCTTCCTTCCTGATGAAAATCCTTGGTTCCTGGCTCATGTCAGTGGATGAAGGCCCCATTGAAATGGATGTAGTGACTTCTTTGCCACAAATCAGTTATTTGCCAAAATAAACATTTAGTCAATGCAAAATTATTTGTGAATTTGAGATGCACTCAACTGAACATTTTGGAGATTTAAAACAATGAGGACAACATTATAGGAATAACAAAATGCTTCTTTTTGAGGCATTTTTGTTTGCATGTCCTAGATGAAGTCATGAGGTGGTGGGAACAGAGTGGAACCCTACACCATCGGGTGTCTTTCTGTCTTTCTGCTGAGCAGTTCCTGGTCAGGATGCTCTGATGGACCATGACAGAATGATGTCACATGTTGTCCTCATTATAACCCATTTCTCAGGGAAGAGGCTTTTCATTGGCACATAAGGCACATGCCCTTCCTGCTCTCCAGTTTGTATGCAACTTCCCAGACTTGTGAGGTTTGAGGGTGAGGTTTGTGCTTGGTTGGTTTGTTTGTTTTTCCCTAAGCCCTTTGTCTTATCCCAGGAACAGGAAAAAAATTAAGCCTGGAGTAGTTATCTATAGATGCTTAACTCCACTATTTTTTTTTTGTAAAATTAGCTATGCAGTTTAACTAGCATGTAGAAGTACTAACAGAAGTATTTCATAAATAAATGCACTGGTTTTATTATAAAACTATGACGAAGATGCTGTTAAAATAGATGCTGTGTTGCACACCATATTATTTTGGCCTGTTCACGTCACTCTAAAATGGAGGGGGAATTAAAGGCTGAAGTAGGAGATATATATCCTACTGCTTTGTAAATGAAAAGAAAGATTATATCTGTAAGTCTTAGAAATAGAATTAAGTAGGGACCTGATGTTATAATACAGAAGCAAAATAAATTCATGTTTCTAGAGAAAAATGTAGTGAAATTAGCATGGCACCTTGGCATACAGCTATTACAAGGCAGTTAGTATGGCATAATTTTAAGGACCACCAGGAAATTCGGCCTGCAGCACACAGGAATTATAATGGCCTGATATAGTAAGCTTTGAAGTGAAATAGCTTCATATGAATACTGAAGAGCATTAGAAAGCATCTGAAAGATTGAAATGCAGAAGTAATAGCTTCACTTGAAATGTTTAACATGTATTTTACTGCTCATTCAGAAAGAAAATATTGCAGGTAGGAATTTCAAGTTTTTACTAAATTTCCATTTGAGTAGAAACTGTGGGAAAAAAATCTCTGAAGGTAATGCCTAGGCTCTTCTATGAATCTAGTCCTTTGCTTTTATTGCACATACTTGGAAAAAAAATTGCACAACTGAAGTTGGTTCCAACCAAAAAAATAGCAAAAAATTTACCCTAAAACTATGGAGTTTTTTTTATTTACCAAACAGACTAAAACCAGTGTTTTGGGGGTGACTTTGCAAAAAAAGCAGAGTTTAATTTTTTGGTTCAACAACTGAATCAAATAATGAATTATTCACACAAACCAGCCATCTGAATACCCACTTAAATCCTAAAATAGGAGCTTGCCATTGACAGCAAAGAGTTTGGATGAACTTCTCACAGGGGTGAGTCTCATTCCCAGGGAATATTGATTTCTATTATTTAGTTTTTATGTTTGAAAAGATGAAAAATTGTTTCCAGCTTAAAACTAACTCTGCAGGAACAAGCTTTTATTAAAGTGCAAATTTCATTTAAGTGCAAATTTTTCTTTACCACATATTACTTCATCTTCTGAAACATGTTTCTAGGAGGCAATGTCAAAAGTACAATTAAATGGTGCAGGACTGAGTCCTAATTGATGGTGACAATAATGAAAATGAATTATTTAATGAAAGCTTTTTTCCTTTCCCCCCGCCCCCCCGCCTTGCTTTCACCTCTCATTATTCTGTTTGGAAACAGACTGTCCTAAAATGTATTGAGTGTCCTGCTGTCACTAGTTTAGACAAGCATTTGTCAGTAGGTTCTTAATACACACTAATATTTTCAGTAGGCTTTTAATAGAACATCTTTCTCTCTCTCTCCAGTTATATTTAATTCTAATCTTTAATGTAGGGTCTTGCATCTCTTTTCATGCTTCTCTTTTTATTAACTTTCCAAATATATTCATAAATCCCCTAATTTGTATCCAGCAATGACTTATATCTTGAAGCATTAAAATGTACATTTAAAAACATTGAAGCTAATGTAGGAAACTGATAAAATACTATTAAAGTTCCTGGTTTAAATATACATGATTTGAAAAATATTAATTTTTAAAAGAGCTGTTTTTATAAAAAGGGAGAAATGTTCTTACAAATTCCATATTTTTTTCTTCTTCTTTTAGGAATTAAAAGTCCAGAAGAACTTAAAAAAAAAAAAAAAAAAAAAAGTTGGGCCCAAAGCTGGATAGGGAGAACAGTGAATTTTCATCAGAACGTTGCCACTTATTTGAGCTTTTCAGAATGGCCAAAAAAAAAAAAAATTAATCTTCAATTTTTTTGGAAACATCATCTAATATTCAACACCCACATTGTGCTAAAGGAATTTGATGGATGTGGTCAGAATCAAAAGAATGACGTTCATGATGACTCACTAACATGGCAGCAGGGAGTTCGCAGCTGGTTCCTTCCTCCCTGGGTTCGTGTCCTCTTCCCGTGGCAGAGGGGAATTAGTTCATGGCAACTCCCAACTTTCTTATAGCAAAAAAAGAAAACGGCCAGCAATGGGGTTTGTGGTTGCAATAAAGGGGAGAAGGTTTGGATAGCTGGGTTTTGGTTTAACTATGAAACAGTAACTGGGCTTGCATGGCAAATAGCTGGGTGTATTAGAATGCTGCCGATTCTGTGAGTCTCGTGTGTGTTGAGTTTAAAGTTAAATAAGTGATTTGGGCCTGTTGGGAGCAAGGATAAGTGGTCCTTAGAATACTTGTTGCTTTTCACTTACAGCCATGGCTGTTCTTAATATTTCTCCCTTTCATTTATTTTTTTCAGAGGCCCGGTATGGGAGGTTTGATCTCCTGCCAGGTAGCCTAGCGGGAATACTGTGCTCAGTTATGCAAGAAGCATGGATTTGATCCCTAGCTCCTGTTACCATGCTCTTAGGGATACACGGTTACAAAAATAAAAGCATTAGCCCGCAGCCATCCTGCTGTGTGCTGTGCTCTCGTCAGATCTCACATGTTCAGAGGGGTCAGCCCTGCTCAGGACTCTCAGAGTTGGGGGTGCTGTGGCAATGTGGAAAGGAGACAGAGTAAAAAAGGATGTGCATGAAACACTGTCCTCATCTGTGCTACCCTCTCCAGGGACTTTCTACTCTTTGTTTTCTATTTTTTGTTACCTTTTTTCTTTACCCCCCTGAAATGTACCTTTATTTCATAAACACGCTTTTTTCTTGTTTGGTTTCTGCAGATTTGCAGCCTGAGCCCTCCGTGAAACATTGCGGCACGTTGTGCCCTGGAGAACTTACAGTTTGATGGGCAGTGCAGGCACAGGGAGTCAGAAGGGCTCTGGCACTCATGAGGAATAAGCAATGTGATGCTGGCAAGTGATGTATACAGCTGTGATTCCAAGGCTGAGGAGGCTTAGATGATAGGGAAGAAGGTGTAGGAGCAGAAGGGGTTGAGCCTGGCAGAGTTCAAGAAGCATTTGGACAATACTTCTGGGCTGTTGGGGAGGGTCTTGTGCAGGGCTAGAAGTTGGATTTGATGATTCTTATGGGTCCCTTCCAATGTGGCATATTCTATGATTCTGTGACTTTTACAAGATGGCAGAGAAGGAAAAGGGGGACAGATACAGTGCTTCTATCAACTTCAGGCTCTAGTTTGGTCCACTCCACTGCATTTTACCCCAAAGCCCCACTTCTAAGGGAAGAGGAAAGCCACATGTTTGTGGGGAAGTGTGAGGGACAAGTGTCTCCAGAAATCTGACTCAGAAGAAAATCAGAGCGGAAGGAAAGGTGGCTGCACTTGGCCCTTATTTTATCCCCCTGCAGTAAGAACACCTCTGAGGTAATACAGATATTAATGTTATACTTAGAGCATCTATATCTCTAGAGGAAAAACAAAGGTACTTGTCGTTTTAGTCTTGACTCCCAAATGGTGAAATGTTGTTTAGTTTTGTCCAATTTCAACATCTTGTGAGCATATTCTGATCATTAGCGTGCACTCAGAGGAGATGCTAATTGTCACCAGACACAGAACAAGGGACAAATGTTCAAGGAGGATCCTGCCTGTCCTTCTATGGCAACACTACAAGCAAAGCATTAGAATCAGACCCGAAGCAAAACCTGAGGTCCAAACACTTCTAAATGTCAGGGGAGCCCAACCCTACATCCAACCGCAATAGCAAAACATCCCTCAGATCTGAAAAACTGCAAAACAAGAGGGATGTCTGGAGTAAGATCTGATCTGGGTTCCTGCCCTCTCCTGACCTTGTGCAGAAGTGGCTCAGCCAGCTCTGCCTGAATGTTTGACAGATGCTATTCAACAGACTGCAAGAATTTCCAGCACCTTCAAAACACACAAACCACAGCAGCACTCTGTATTCTCCTCACCTTCGCTTTTTACATTTTTCCTTCAGGTTCTGAGTTTTATGTTATTAAATTTTGGTGTAAAACATTACAATAAATAATAAGCAGCAACATTTTCCATCCTAAAGATACCAAAGACGGAAAAAAATTATTGTTTCCCTTTTTCTAGCAAGGAAAGTGAGGCACTAATTACTCGCCCAAGGTGACTTTGCTCAGTAAAAGATAGCAAGAGAAAATTAATTTAATGTGTTGAAGGCTAGGTTTGTTGGTTTGCCTTTTTTTTTTTTTTACTTCAGAAAAAGCACTCTAGTGGGAAAATGCAGTTTCAGAAATGTGAAAATGAGTTCAAATATAATGTGAATCTAAAAGAGTTGGCTGTTTCACATGAATTTGTGGCTGTGACACGACAACAGATGAGTGATCACTTTGTGTATAGATAATTGCAATGAGTCTAGCCTACAGAAAAAAATGTCTTTATGCAGGATTTCTGGACAGGGTGGAAATGCTTGAATGTTGCAGTGATGGAGAAGCTAATGGACAGAACAAGCACTCCAGACAGTTATCCAGAGCACAGCGTGCAAAAGCACAGGAAACCTGACGTGCCCTGAGCTGCTCTGGATCAGCCAGCGGCTCACAGGGAGGATTCTGCCAGCAGCTGACAGCAAAGCAGAGCATGGAAAGCCTCCACACAGCCCACAGGGAGCCCAGTGGAAGCACCTGGCTTCATGTATTCAATGGGCCAAGGACAAAGGCAGGTTCTGACTGAAGGGGGGCCCTGCGCTAACTTGCCATTTCAGAGCGAGATGACTGAACGTGGCAGTGCCATCATCGTATTTAATATAAACAGGACCTCTCTGCAGCCCAACCCCAGTTAGGGTTTTCCCATTGGTATTGACTTGGACAGTGGCTCTGGGTAAGCCAAAACGCACTTTCCAAAACAGCAGTTACCACATTTCTTAACTGCAAAGCCTCTGCCACGCTGTCATGCATGACTTGTCTCACCACAAGGCGCTGCTTTTTGCACCCTATGAAAAATCTTGTCTTAATGACTGCGTGAGAAGAAGGACCTCCACCTAAATCTTCCTGTGCCTGGGCAGCAGTGGGTAGTAGTGCTCCTTTTGTTAGAAGAGAAAAAATACGGTGTGTGATTTTGGTTTTATTGGCTGTAACTTGCCAATGCAAAGCAGCACAAGCTGAGCTTGGTGGTCACAGGGGCCTGAGAGCAGCCCTTGCTAAACTAAAAGGATCCTGACATCAAGACCACCAAAATGGGCCAGGTTATGGAATGTATCCAGTAAACACTGTTCTGGAGAGAGAAGGAATTGTGTCCATTATTCCACTGGCATGGAGTGCAATATTTCGTCCAGTATTCCACTGGCTGGGAATGGCATCGTTTGGTATCCACCAGCCAGTTGAGGGGGCTGAGACATGCAGCTGGATGGAGGTTGCTGGCTCTGCAGTTGAATTAAACACTGTGTTAAGCAACTGCTTTCCTGATTTGCCTCCAGACTCTTTCTGTGCTGTTGTTCACACCTATTTATGCCTGGTTAGATAGGTCTTGTCTGCACAGAAAAGAGGTTTGATACACGACAACATAACACAGGAGTTCACTACGATTTACAGCCTCTCCCTGGTGCTTTGTCCAGTCCACTGCTCCCCTGCTATTGCTTCTCACATAGGATTTGCTGTATCCCTGCTGCTCTGCCCACCCAGCCTGAGATTCAGTCTTCCCTTTTTCTCTCTGTGTTAGCTCTCTTTTTGTCCTTTAATGATGGATTTTGCAAACCTGCTGACTCCTCTTCCTCAGGGGGACATGGGAAGGTATCGTGTCACCTCTTGCTTCCTCTTAAATTTCATAAATGCTTTCAATTGGATTTTATCCAAGCAGAAAAAAAAAAAAGGCATTTGGAGGGCTTTCTGTCAGCAGTATATAAATAGATCAGAATAGATTAGATTGTTGCTTCTTACATCCGCTTCCCCATTTTGTTTTTGACAGGTCCTGACACCCACACACACACAGGCTGCTTGCTCAGACTCGGCTAGATCTGCTTTTCTGTCTGCTTTGAGTTTTTGGCAGGATTTTCCATTCAGCAGCCCTAACTTTGGTCCTTAGCGCTCACTTCGTGCTCTCCATATCCATGGGTCGTACCAGGCCCATCATTAAAACACCGCAGGGCAAATACTTACCCTCCCGCAGGCTCTGAAGTGGGGGAGATGCTGCTGCTGCTGCCTCCTGATCTCCTTTGCATCTCCACCGGGCCCAACACCCCTCCCCCACTTCAGTCCCTGCTTCCCACTGCAAAGGAGGGGAACCGAGCAAACAATCTGCAACAGGTAATTTATGTAATGAATTTACCCTCTTCCCCTGAGCTGAATATGCATGGGTGGGTCCCGATGTGTTCAAGTGCATTCACTGTTTGAAGAGGCTTGCCTCATTTTTTCCCCTGTGCCCCGCTTTTAATGCTACATATCAATCACAAGTGTTCCCTTAGTGCGTCCGAAAGCTGGTATTTGCTATTCAAACAGTGTTAAATTGTACCTGTTCACTTCAGTTTTGAGAAATTGTTTCTGATCCTGAAGCAGACGAGCGCGCAAACGCTTCTGTCGCGCGTAGCACATAGCCCTTTAAAATTTAAAACGGGTTGGATGTTTCCAGAGGTTGCGCTCTTGCGATTCACTTTTCGTGAACTTGGTTGCTTGGAAGGGGAGGGCGAAAGCAACACAAGAAGAAACCAGCAGAACGCACTTAAAAACTCCCCACCTGGTAAGCCAAGTGTTTTAACGGCCCGACTCTAAACACGAGCACCGGAGGGAAAACACGCGCGTGGATCAGAGTGCCCTCTTTGCTCCCGGTGCTGTGCTGTGCTGTGCCGTGCCGGCAACGGGGAAGCGCAAAAGCAGCCGGGAGCAGGAACCGGGCTGAACGCGGCAACAAGCAGAGCGGCGACGGGACTGGGGGACGCGGCCCGAAGCTGAGTCGGGGGAGGTCTGGGCTGGGCATCACACAAAGGCTCTTCGGCCCGAGGGCGCACAGCGGCGCCGGGACAGGGCAGCGGGGCCGCAGCACCGCGGCTGACGGGGCGATACTCTGAGGCCCACGGTGCGACTGCCGGGGTGTCCCGCGCGGGGTCGGGGGCTGGCCCCGCAGGTCCCTGCGTGTCCCTCGCAGCCCGGGCCATTCCCGCACTCCCTCCCTCACCGGACCGCCACCCCCTCCGGGCCGGCCCT
>VZRE01014226.1:303077-365568 GCA_013396775.1 Cephalopterus ornatus
GGGGACACGGCGGGGACACGGCGGGGACGCGGCGGGACAGCGGGACGGCTGCCTCTGGAGAGCGCCCCCGGCTCCGGTGGGGGCCCCCTCCGGTCGGGCCTGGGCGGCGCCCCCGAGAAGGGCTGTGCCGGGGCCGCGGCCTGCCCCGTCTGGGGCACACCGGCACTGCCCGGCGGGACCCCCGGGAGCTGTGGGGAAGGAGAGCTTGGTGGTGTGGAACGAGAGTCACGCAGCGCCCGCTCGGGTGGGATAGCAGGGCAGTGGTTTGTTGCGGTTGTTATCCTGGGGTGCATTAGGGAGAGCACTGCCAGCAGATGGAGGGAGGTGATCCTGGTCCTCTACTCGCCCCCGGTGAGGCCACATCTGGAGTGCTGTGTCCAGGTCTGGGCTCCTCAGGACAAGAGAGTCGTGGAGCTACTGGAGCAGGTCTATTGCAGGGCAACAAAGATGATTAAGGCACTGGAGCATCTCTGTTACTGAGGAAAGCCTGTTCATCCTCAAGAAGAGCAGACTGAGAGGGGGCCTCATCAGTGTTTGTCAGTGTCTGAAGAAGTGCCAGGAGGACAGAGCCAGGCGCTCCTTGGTGATGCCAAGCAGTAGAACAAGAGGCAACTGACAGAAACTCATGCACAGGAAGTTCCACCTGAACAGGAGGAAGAACTTTTTTACTGTGCAGTGACCATGCGCTGGAAAAGATTGTCCCGAACCATCCTGTGCCTTTTTGCTCTGGGATGGCCCTGCCTGAGCGGGGAGGTTGGACCAGACGACCCATTGTGGTCCCTTTCCAGCCTGAGTCATTCTGTGATTCTTACAGTGTGCTTTGATGCTGAGCCATGACATAGATTGGGAAGCCTGCCAGGCAGGCATGGAGCATGAAAACCTTGAGCTGGCAGTGACATGCAGGGCTCTCGGGTTCCGCACAGCGCTCTGGGGAATGATCAGGGCCATGCCTTTTCTCCATGTAGGTCAGGTACCCTGTAGGAGTGGACAGGAGATGCTGCAGCCTGAAGGGAGAGACAAAACAGAGAAGGAGGTGTCCAAAAGAGAGGGTCACAGAGGGTCTGTGTTGTGGGTTATGTGGTTTTTTTTTTCCCTCGGCAAGTCAGCTGATGGCTTGTTACAGGGTTATGGGTGTTTTGTACTATTCCAGGTACTGACTGGTTACAGTGGACTATCAGCTAATTCAGAAAACACCCCAGATTATAAAAAATGTAACTCCCAGTCCCTCAGGGGTCAGAACAGTTTGCTACCTGGAGTACCATGGATTATGGATTGCCTTTAAGATGCATGAGGGTTTGTTTCTCACTCCCAGGCTTGTAGCTGTGCTGTTGTAATGATTTGTCAAATAAAAAACACATTGTCAGTGTTTACAAGTGAACCCAAATGCTGTTGTGATAATTACGTTTATTGTATTCATCTTTTTCTGTGTTAAAAATAAAGAGTGAGTTGGCCAACAGCAAAAAGACCACAGGGCTGGTAGACCCTGCTGTACACATGAAGGTTGCTGATGGACACAGGGAACTTTTTGGATCCACATTCAGCAGTAGTTGTGGTCATTGTTAGTATTTGTTTTAGTCTAGTATTTATTTTAGTAATCAGTGGAAGTCCTGTGATAAGCTTTCCCGCCTCTCCTTTTTTGGGTTTGGTTTTGTTTGTTTTGTTTTTTCCTGTTGTTTAGTTATTGAATGTTGTGGTTCAGGAGTTGAGTGGTTGAACAGCACCTGGATTTTCCCAAAGGCCTCTTTCCAAAGAGGAGGCTTTTCATCCCTGCACAGAGAAGGCTGATTTTTGACTCTGCTCACTTCTGCAGCACAGCTTCCAACAAGGAGTGTGGGATAATGCCAGCTGTGGTTGTAACATTTCACGTGACTCAGGCAAATGTCAGCCGGGGCTTTGCCTGAGCTGACCTATTTATTTCGTTTGGGCTGTGTGGTGGGCGTTGCTGGCAGTGATTTCCAGGCCAGGCTGACCTACCCTGGAGTAGATGAGGGAGAAGCTGAAACTGTCCCTATTTCTTGCCAGTTCTCTCAAATGTGGAGCCTTCCTGGAGCGGTGAAAGGAAGCGGAGCGGATAGTGCTGCTCCTGCCAGAGGCAAGGGCTGGAAGCAGACTGACTTTGGCATGTCCTTTAGAGGCTTTCTGCATGTCAGTTTTCTGGGGAATCAGACAATCAACTCTCCCTTGCATAGACTTTATTTTAGGAAGGTTACCTGATAAGTTCTCTTGATATTTCATTATGTTTGTCTTGTCTGAGTAGTAAAGCTGGGATGTAGAGGCTGACTGATACACCTCTGTATTTCTGGGATGCTTTGCTGGGGGTGGAAGGGGGAACAGCCACACCTCCAGAGCCCTGAGGCAGAAAACTGCCTGAGGCACTCCCAGAGCAGCACAGGCTGCTAGTCTTAGTATCTGCCCTTCTTCTATCACTCTGGATATTTAAACTGAGTTTTAAGTCTTCATTCCTTCAGATAAAAAGTGCTGTTCTCTTCTTTCAGCTCGGGAGTTAATTGGCCAGAAAACTGAAAGCAGAAAATTTCTGGGAACTGCTTTGCAGTCTGACTTCTGGGTTCTGGTAATACCAATCACTGCAAGCTCAGCCTGGGCAGTGAAAGAGAAAGATAGAAATTGAGGGCTGGGGAAAAATAATACTGAGGTAATCCTGAAAACAAGGCAGATTTTTTTTTTTATAACATTTTTTTAGATTAAAGGTAATGTGCAGAGAAAGAAGAGGATTATGTCTGAAATTGTTGTTTCCCGTGGATGTGGTGTAGGAGCTTGAAGGGAATAATTTTCATCATGCAAAAAAGCAATTTCTGTAGCTAATCAGCTCGGCTTAGACCCCTTCACAAGGTAACCTTTACCAGAAAATAGTCCATCCAGGTGTCATTTTTTTGATCCAGCTTTTCATCGGCTCCTGTCATCCAGGCCACGCTGTAGGGATATTCCTTCCAGTGAAAGTGAACAGGCTTGAAGACATTCCTTATATAATGAGTTCCCTTCCTGTCTTCTTCCAAAAATGCAAACATTCCTTTTGCTTTTGAATGTGTAAAATGGGCAGGAACTGCTTTGGTTGCCAGTTTAATTTGGTTGTTTCCTTCATTAAAGGGTCCATTGTAACACTGTACGTGGGGTCTGGGGGATGTAAAACTCCAGAACTTTGGAGCAGAGGGTACTGAATCAGGAGGTGAAAAACAGGACATTGCAAGTGAGGGTGTGTGGCAGAGAGATGTGGCAATGGTTATGTCTGCTGCTAAGGTCCCTCTGCAGGAGGCCGAAGCTGATTAGAGAAAATTACAGGAAAAAATTAACTGGGGTTTTTTTGTTTGTTTTTTTTTTTGAAGTGCTGTGTTTTTGGAAGTAAGTGTTTCTTGCTGCGGTCTGTTAGCAAGAATGAGAAGCTCCAAATGTTCTGCAGGAGGCTCTACAGAAGCCTTCCAGCTACCCTGGGTTTGGAACTCCGGTGTTTAAGAGAACTTATTGCAGGGAAATGGCCCTCCAGGGGACTTTTGGCTTAACCAGTGGCTCCTGTGTACTTCAGGCATACAAAACCAAAGTGGCCTGTTTAGGAAATCGAGGGAAGAGCTTTGTCTAGATGTTTGGGATGGGATTCTCAGCTTTGCTTTGGATGTCTGTAGCTTTGGATGTTTGTAGCTGTAGCTAGGCTATTGGTTTAGTCTTCTTTTATAATAAATAGTGAGAGGAAGGGAAGGCAGGCAATTAGCACAGTGTTTGTGGCCAGTTGTAGATGGTTTAGAATCAGATCAATTGTTCATTAGAGCATCTGATTGTCTCCATTAGTGGTGAGAGCCAAAGGTGACAGTATCAGAGGGGATTATCTGATTAACTTTAGATATCAACATCTGTCCATCAAAATGAGCTTTATGTATCCAGCCGGAGGAAATAATTTTCAGCCTGTGCTTAGAGGACACGGCTTTCTCAGCAAGGTGACGCAGCTCGGTGCCTCATGGCAGTGAGGGATGCTGCCTGTGCTTCACAAAGCGGAGCTCTGCCTTGAGAGGATTGTCCTGAAGACAGTAGTGGCTTAGAGGCAGTCTTAGCTTATGGAGCTGGGAGGATTGAAGTGTACTTCTAAATTCTTTTAAGTCTCTACCTTTCAGATTCTCTTAAAAATTTAATGTAATAGCATTCTGTCTTCTGGAGAGTCAATATCATTTGATTATACTTGATCCATCTTTAAATGTCAGGTATTTTGCAATTTGCCAGTGAGTTGCCATATGCTATTATAAAGCTGGGCTCTGAGATCTCGAAGTTTGATTCTTTCTCTTAAGCCTAAGTGGAATAGGAGTTTGTATGTGACAAACCAACAAATCTTAGTGGCTCTGAGTAGTTTTTAGGGAGAATCTCCATTTGAGAATGATCATCAGGTCTGTTGTGTTGGTTCAGGCCCACACTCACATGATCCAAGAGGTAATGCTGCTTGTGGGAAAACATCCAATTCATGTGCCTTTAGTTCCCTGTCAGTAACGTCATTGCTTTAATGCCATGTTGCTGGTAGATTTCATTTGCCTTTAGTAGCTGTGATAGCTGCTGCTTCTTGCAAAGCAAAGTGTCTGAGCCAAAGGTGTCAGCAGGCTCTGGCTTCTTGAGAAGGGGCTGCCTTGAATACATAAATACTACTTTCAGAAGTAGATTTTTGACAGGCCAGTGCTTTTCCTTTGGTAGCTCTGAGAACTCAGGAGGGATCACATACAGATAATATTTTATTCCAGAACCAGCAGGACAGGACAAAGGGTGTTTGTGGGTCTCTGACACAGCACATGGTCCAGGGAGACATGTTCCCCTCAGGCCCCTACTTTACAGAAACTCTGTCAGTAAGCTGCTCTTTTGTTGCAAAGCAGCATGTTTATTGTGTTCCCTCTGCAACTTGAGGAATTAACTGGGGAAAAATAAAAGTTTTGTGGTTTCAGATGCAAGCTTCATAGTAGAGCCTCTCTTGCTGTTTCCAAAAGGGAGTATCTTCATGACCTTAATACTGTTTTGGTAGTCAGTAGGCTGAGGGAAACATACACTTCAAATGGAATGGATCTGGAGTACCTTTCATGCAGATCCCGTGGTATGTTGGGTTGAACTAAGTGGCTGTCCATGGATGCAGCTAACGAAAAGGCACCTGCACTGTAGCTGACATTGTGGTGCAACAGGATGTTCTTGTGGTACCCAGATGTATGAGGTTCCGCATATGTGGTAAGTGCCAGTAATTCCACACCGTTTGGATATGGAGAAGCTACGGTGTTGTATCACTGGGCAGCTGGTGCAGCAGAAAAGGTTTTTCTTTTCCTGAAGCTGCTGCTGGGACAGATGAGGTGAGACTGGCTTCAGTAGTGGAATACTGTAAGGATAGGCTGAAAGTGTGAGGTTGAGTAAGTGTCTCTCTTTTTAAAGGTGGAGCAGAGGAGCAGAAATGGCTTTTACAGCTGTGGCTAAGTTAATGTTGTAATGTAGATGTGACCATGATGTGCTCTTGCTGCTGAGAGGGAGGGAGAGGGATGGCTCCTAAAGCTCTTCAGTTTCCTGCACCCGTTTCCAGTCTCTGTGCCTGGGGAACTCCAGCTCCTCAGTTTAATTCACCCAGGGCAGGGGAGGGACAGCTGGAATGGAGAGCTCTCGCTCCAGTAATGGCACTGGAATGTAAAATCCCGACTGATGCCAGGCCCTCCAAAGATGGAGAAACCCCACTCTTCTTTGCTTTATCTAAAATAGCTACTAAAGGTCTTGAGACCCAAAGCAGTAGCATCTACAGTGGAGTTTGAGGCTGCTACTATAAGATATGTCTAGTAACATGAGCACCCTGGTGGAGTACAGCCTGCTATGGGGCCTAATTATGGTGTTATTAATGCTTTCTTTCATCACTGCCTTCCAGCCTTCAGATGGTGATTAGACCTATTTATAGGGGCAGAGTTCCTTAATATTCATCACAGTGTATTTCTTGCCAATCAAATCAGTAGCATCTGCATCTTTGATTGCTGCTTAATAACACTGTAGAACATGGTTAATTAAAAAATATAAATAGACTTTTCATCCTCTTAACTTATCGAAGTGCTTCTCTCCTCCCCCTGCCTTGCTTCCCTGAAAAAAAAATAGAGTTGGCACAGGGACTGTGGTGAACCTGTCATCTCACTGCTGGAAATACCAGTTGCCTCTTGTGTGCTCTGCTGGAGGACTGAATTTCAACCCCTCCAGTGAATGTCAACACAGGGCAGAGCCATCGTTTGCTGCACAATAAAATAGGAGTTATGTCTAGGCTCTTTTGCTGCATTTACAGCCAGAGAATGAGCAACTTCTGGCTTTTGCTCCAGTTGTGTGTCTGCATCTGTGCAAGGACACTGCCTTGTCCTGCCCCTTAATGGGAGGAGCATGTGCAATGACATGTTTTGCTTTTCTGTGATTTCAAGTCTCTTTTTTAAATATGGTTCTCTGGCTTTGCAGCTGGTAAACTCACAGAAACACATTTTATCTGTGGAGGGCAAAGTGATATAATTATCTTTTTTTATTATTATTATTCTTTCCTTGGAGGATTTGATTCTGATATTTTGCTGGGATAGCCCCTAGGCAAGCCTCTAGCGTAACCAAGGAATGACTTGAATACACCAGCAGATTTGACCGTGAAATTTTATGGGAAGCCCATGCAGAAAGTAGGGAATGAGGATGATGTAGTAGTCTATCAAGTACGGTACTACAGAGTGCCATAGTTAAGTGTACAATAGTAAAAGTTTGGGATGTGACATACAACAGACATTGTAGCAGCTGGGAGCCTTTGGAGCTCTAAAAGCCACAGTCAGGTATTGTGAGCAGTGAGCTGACGTAGTACACTAGAGTGGAGCAGGGGAAAGTGAGGATGACAGAGGTCTGTTATTATCAGCCAGCACAGGAAAACATTTGTCCAGGTGAACGTGGTAGAAAGTGTTATGTGTAAGAAGTTACGGTCAGTGAGGAATTCGGGATGACTTCTCACTGTGAACCAAGTTACAGATATGACTTTCCTCTATCAAAGGAGGCAGCATTTTCTGATAAGCTATGCCCACAGCCTAACTCTACTCCATCCTTTGAGTGTGTTTAATTTTAACCAGCAGCTCACTTGTGGCTTGGTGTGTTCCCACTGTGGCACCATACTGGTGGCAGTGGTGTGTGGTGAGGGCTGTGCAGACTTTTTGCTGGTCTCTGTGTCCTCACAGGTGTCTACAAGGCACTGATCTTTTATTAGGATCCTACAAAGGAGAGACACAGGGCTAGAGACAGCCTGACACTTCTTTTTGGAGATATTACTGCCTGTGGGAATTAAAGGCCTCTAGTTCATGCTGCCTTTCCAGTGCAGGGACAGAAGCAGCAGCAAGTAATTGCTAAAACAGCCTTTGTAGCTTTGAAGAATACACACTGATTTTGTTTTCAAAGTATTTAATCCCTCTTCTCCCCTGAGCCCTCTCTTTTTAGTCTCTTGAAGCATGTTAAGAAAGCAGGTATTGTTGATGGCTTGTCTTATTCTCCCTTTATTTTCATAACAAAGTACACGTCTGGTAAGTGCTTGTATATAGATTTACAGCCTGCCTGTGTTGAGGGCAGCCAGACTGTTTTCTTAATATTGGCTTTGTTTATGTTCCTTTGAAAAAATAAGGTATTTTAAGGTTGTGGGGATTTTTTCTGTTTGTTTGTAGATAATCATCTCAGAGGTTGATCCTCCATAGTGCAGTATTTTCTAAAGAACTTTGGAAGTGCTGTGTCTTTTACAGACTCTGTTTGCTCTGTGAGAAGTTCTCTTGGGCTTAACCTTGTATTCTTGGGTCCAGGGAGAGGTAAGCCAAGAGGTGAGTGAAGTAGGTGGAATGTTTCTCTTCCTATCCAGAGCAGTGAACTGTGTACTTTGTTTTCGAGGTTCAGAGCTACAAACCTCTACACAGCCACCAGAGTATTATACTTGGCTGGGATGATTCAACAGTAACACCAGTTGTTGGTTCCAGATGCCTGAAAGCCCTGGAGCGCTCAGCTTGTCTCTGTCCTGGTTTAAAGTCTTTTGGAAAGGCAGGACAGTCTGGTGGAGGCTGATTTTGCATTTCCCACTGCTGTTGTTTTGCTCAGTGTGAGTGTTGGAATTGGGAGGGAAAGAGCAGCTTTGAGAGCAGAGGGAGAGCCACCAGCCCTGATGAGCTTTGCACCAGCTTGCCTAAGGTGAAAGGATAGACAGCTTCAAGGAAGAGGTGCAAGCAGCTGGGAGCTCTAGTCAGAGCTTCCAAATCAGGATATAGCACTTGGAAGCAGGTGGTGCAGTGAGAAAACAACCTTTTTCTCTTTGTTTGCACTTTAATAAGGTAAATGAGGTTATTATATAACACCAGAGCACATTTGTCTTGATCATGGAAGTTGACATAGAAAAAATAATTGAATAAAGAGAGGATGGAGCCCCCAGATGCTGCAATTTTTTTCCAGAGCCTCTTTGATCACCAAAAAAACCCCTCTATATTGCTGTTTCTTCTGACCCCTAGGTGGTCACACCACTAATGATTAAATCTCTTGGGTGATCTGACATCTGCTCTTGTGAATCATACTTGCTTTGGTCACACGTGCCCCTTTCTCACTGTAGCATCTCAGTATTTTATGTCAGCCGCCATAATTCCAGCATTCTGGACTTCCTGCTGAAACATGCCAGCTCCATGTGTAAGATTCTGGAGCGATACTGGAACCAATTGGTTGCTTTGCTGGAAGTCCCTTCCAGATGTAAGATATGAACAGTTTGTTTGCACCTTTGCTGTGTACGTTACATGATGGCTTGGACACTGGACAGGGTGGGAGAGTTGGGATATATCTAATATGCGGCACTTATTTTATTTTTTTATGTAGTGTCTAATTCTGATAGTGGAGCACGACAAGGAAATGTGCTGCTTCCTCCTCAGTGCACTGAAGGTTGACGTAAAGGAAGAATCAGTCTTGCTGAGTGACATTCAGTCTTTGCTTTCCTTCCTGACTTTCATTGGGAATATTTTGAATTTTCCCTGTTAAAATCCTCCTTGTTTCTGCAGTCTCTTTCTGTTACAGAAAGCAATTCTGCTTTTATTCTGAGCATATGGTCAGGTCCCTACACAAAGTGTTTGCAGAACTGTCTTGTTTCTCCAGTTTGGCTGTAAGAGGTAATAAATAGCAGCTGTAGCGTGGAATTTTGCCTGAGTCTAGTCATTCAGGTGTTGCTGTTTTTCCTCTTCTTGCTATAAATCTCCAACTTGTTTCCTTGCACATAAAGAATTATCTCTTGTCTCTGTCTCTGACAGCAGTTCCCAAAGAGTCTGCCACATTTCTCCAATGTGGTTTTTTTTAGGAAAGGTGAGAATCTGGAGCTCATCTGAGAGGCTGCATTGAGAACCTGTGAAGCTGAAGTTTACTGTCAGATGAACTCTGACAATGTGAGCAGGAGCACACAGGGATTTTCCCGTTTTGCCCGCTGCTGTGTGCTCCTCTCTTTACAGGGGAGCAGTGGGACCTGGAGGACAGTCTGTAGCTCCTGATTGTGCGGAAAGAAACGGTTTGGTAGTAGCTATGGATGTGCTGCTTCCGAGTGTGAGCATCTGTCGGTCAGCAGGTGAACCGAGCTTGGCTTTAGAAAGGTCACTGGGAGAATTAGGATTGGTGAGAGTCTGAGAGATCATGTATAATCTCATCTGGCCTCTAGAGGTGAAAAGCTTGGCTTTCTCAGGATTACCATTACACAGGAATGGTTTTGATAATGAAGCAAGTTTTAGAAGTCCCCTTTTTGCTCCTGCTTCCCACTCTGCTTCACGACTGGGCAATTACAGCTGTTTATCTGGCTGCAGTAAATTGGGTCATTGAACTGATCCGAGCTAAAAATAGGCTTCCCCAACATGAGCAGCACTGATGCAACAGAAGAGTTGTGACCAGTGGCAGGGAGGATCATAAACTCATTTTGCTGCTGGAGCCAGAGTAACTCATCACCGCACGCTCGCTGTGTTATCTGCTCGCTTTGTTCCGCCTTGACAGGCAAATAGGAGATTTCAAAGGAAGAGGATTCGAGCTCGATTGTGGTCAGCCGATCAAAAAATGCCGTCTCAAAATTAGCTGTACTCCTCTCTGATTAACTTGTGTGCTTTACAGCTCTAAATAATAATTTCCTGTCTGCTGAGCAGGCCCAGTCAAGAAGACTAATCAGTGTGCAAACATTGCTGCTAAAGAGTGCGGATACAGAGTCTGGCTGCCAGTGATGCATGAAATGGAACAGAATAGGTCTAGGCTTCCTGCAGCAGAGCCAGCTCTTCTGATGGCTAGGCTTGGTTTTGCAAATTTAACTGCAAAAAGGCTACTAGATGTCCTTACATCTCATATAATTCATTATTAAACACCCAGAGAAACCCAAAACAACCCAAAAACCCCCACGTCTCAAAAAACCCACCCTCAAAATAACAGCTGCATCACATTTACAGAAAGTCTTTCCTTACCCTGCTGTGGTAGGATCAGGAAGGACAAATTTGGAGAGGCTGGATGGTGTTTCTTAAATGTACAGGAATGGCTGCAGGCAAGTCTAATCTGTTATCTTTTCATTTTCTGAAGCAAGATAGAGGATTTAAAGAATGTGTGAAGACTCCTGTAATTTTCACATATTTAACTGTTGTTTTATGTTGCAACTGTCTCTTCAGGCTCCTGTTCTCTGAATTTCTCCAGTATGGGCTGTGTTTCTGTTTTAGTCTGTCCTAGTATACAGCCAGGAATACAGGTTGCACACAGCAGTTGCTCTCTGGATTAGCTCCTGCAGAACTGCAGGTACCACGGAGGGAATGTGGTGTGTCCTGAGATATCCCTGTCTGTTTCTGATGCCTTGCTTTTTGATCCTTCTTTGTTTTGCTTCTCCTCAGCTTAATGAATATTTTCCTATACAGATGTACAGCACTCTGTGTGATGAAACCTGTAATGAGCACCTGTAGTCTGTGGGGTTTTTACAGCCTGAATGAGAAGACACAAAAAAACCAAGTTTGAAGACAGTTGTGTGGACCTGGCAGTAGAGTTTGGGTTAGAAAACTGTATGGATACTCTACTCTGTTCATTCTTTGGACTGTCCTAACAGTAATGTATTTATGAGTTTGCAATTTCTAATGTGCTTGGAGAAATTGAGTTTTTCTCTTTACCCTCCTCCATGTCCTGGGAATGTCTTTGTCATTTTTTGTGAGTAAAAACGTGGGAGGGAGATTTTTTGGGAGTTGATGAGGGAGAGGTGAGCAAGGCTGTCAGGATGGAAACATGAGTGATGCACAGCCTTCTCTTGGCTGAGCTGTAGAGCAGTGGTTTGGGCTGCATCAGAGAGCGTGTGTGCTGCTCTGGTGCATGTGTTGCGCACAACTGAAACGTGTCAGTGACCATTTAGGTTTTGTATCTAAAAGGATCCTAAAATAAGGAGGCTTCTTTTAAGATAGTTACTAAGGAAAAATCCAGCCACCAGAAATAGCAAACAGCTCCCGGGTGTCTCAGAATGGAAGACCTCTCATTAGCCTACTTGGAGCAAGGGGGTGTGTGCACTTGCAGGCCTTGTAATTTCATGGCTGCTCTTCCTGGAAGGAAGTGGAGGTTGTGTTTCGTGGAGCAGAAGTGTAAGATGAAATACTGCATTTTGCCAATAAGGTTGAATGACCTGAAGTGTATCCACAGGGAATATGAGGATGGGAGGAGAGGTCAGAGCAGTTTCTTGCAAGTCTTATTGCCACCCTGAACTGACTTTGCTTTGAAGTGTGGTCTTTGTTTTTAGCACAGTACTGAGCAGAAGTTTGTTAAGTAGCATGCAAAAAAATAAAATTATGGTTCCCGAGAGCATTCAGATAAGCAGGAGACTTCCACCTCACTGTGGCTGTCTCAAATTTATTAAAAATCCAATATGTCAACCTTACTACCTTGTACTGTTTTCCACAGCTCACCAGTTCTGTTGCAAATGCTTTCCTAAAATGATTAGGGGAGCAGAAAGTGGAAGTCTCTGAATAAATACTGTGATAAAATGGAAGTGTGTTTCATAATGATCTGTTTGCTCTTTTTTTTAGGTACAATGGCTGCCGTAGCCCAGAAGCACTTTTTGGAGGGGCAGACATACTCAGTCCCCCTGATCCAACCAGACTTACGCAGGGAGGAGGCTGTTCAGCAGGTGGCAGATGCACTTCAGTACCTGCAAAAGGTGTCTGGTGATATATTCAACAGGTAAAGTGCTCTCACAGGGGGTCGAGTGCCTTGAAATCAGCAATATGAAACAGTGCTGTGATAAGGTTGCAGCAGTGAAAGTTCATTGCAGTGGCAAGCAGTGGAAGGTCAGAAAAGGGATAAAAAAGGACCAGATGCACTTCAATAAAAGTTTATTGAATTCAGGTCTGTCAAAGTGAGGCATAATGAAATGGCTGCAGTTAGCCACAGCTTGTTGGTTATTAATTTTTTATTCAGTGGCAGAGTCCCACAAATTGCATTATTGCTTCTGCTGCTGTTATCCTTTATTCCTTCTTGCTCATGTTTTAAAGGGGAGGCTTTGTTATTTAGAGTATCTTGAAGATATGTCTTTTTGAGTCATTGTACTTGAAGCAGTGAAGTAGAAAATGTCTCTTTGTTCTGATCTCTGGGACTTACAAACTGTTCTCTTTGGGCTTCTGGTATTTTGCACTTTTTGCGTGTTGGGAGGGCTGAGTACATGAGAGCATTCTTCTCATCAGTCTCATAATCCATCTAAACCCATTTCTTCAGGAGTTTGGCCCAGACTTGGCACCTATTGCATACGTCCATCTTTAGGGTTGGATCTATAAGACTACCTCTATAGCAGATCAGAGAGATTCTTGTGTTTGCCTGCAAATGGTGGTGGATGATGTGCTGCCTTTTTCCATCCAATGCCCTCTTTGATATCTCAGTGCTCTGAGATGGCATCATATTATTGGTATGGGAACAGATCAGCCTTTGTCTTCTCATAGTCTGATTAGCAAAAGCACTTGCTTTTGTTTCAGGGGGGATGAGACTACCTAGTTTGATTTATTATGGTGTGAGCAGGACTGTGACATTCTGACTTCTTTTGAGTTTTGGGGTTTTTTTTAAGGGTAGAGTGAAGTTCTTCAGCTTTGATAGAGATGTTTTGAAGGGCAGCCTCTGGGGAAAGAGTAGTCGCTGGGACTGAGCTCAGGTCACTGAGGGAAATAAAGGCTTTACACTGGAATAGTCTTTGGGCAGGGGCTTCTGGGCAAGGGCTGCGTGTGGGCTGGGTTGGGCTGAGCACAAGGTGTCATTCTTTTGTGCACATCCCAGTATGGGAACCCTTCATGATACGAGGCTGAGAGAAGGCTTTCTAGAGCTGCCAGAAACATGTGGAAAGCACCTCTCAAACTCGGGGCCGGTTGGCAGTGCTGTCCCTCTCTGTGGGGCAAATAAAGCTGTTGATAAGACACGAGTGGCTCTTTCTCCATCTCTTACTTCCTTTTTTTTCCCTTGTCACTGCTTTGTAATGCAGTACCCTGTAATTTCCCCCGGGAGATGAGCCTGCTGTTTTGTATGCAATTCACTCCTGAGTCCTGAACAGTGACTGTGATGCTGTTCCCTCATCCTTTGGTGCACTCATGACTTTTAATTACCAATTTTCTCCAACAACAGAGGAGGCTTCACTGGGTTCTTTGTTTGCTTTGCCTTTCCTCTGAGGTCTTGGCTCTCTGATATAATTAATAACGATTTAGGTAATTATGCAGGCATCTGATTAAAAGTTCCATGACCTTGGTTGTTCCATGTCAATCAAGGGGCAAAGCTTTCAAGGTGAGAACTTTGCCACTTATTGAAGAGTGACCTTTTATCTTCCCTGTCCTGAGATAAGGCAGCTCTATCTTCCATTTCCAGGAAGGAACTGCCTTATCTGAGGAAGCTGACTGTTCTGATCTGCATAACAGCAGCTTGGTGGAGAGGAGACTTGTTCAGTGTGGCAAATTTGGCTGAGTGTGTCAAACTTATTACTTCAGTACTACAAAGATGCAGATGTTCTGGGGTTGTTTCGTGGGAACAGTTGGATTGGTACAGTGCTTTTGAGAGTGGCAAGCCAATCTGTTTGTTGAAGGTGGAGTAAAAGAGTCTCTTACTCTATGGAAATAGAGATCCACAAATGGATCTTTTTTTTTTCATTTTATCTGAATTAAGTTTCTGCTTTGAGTTGTTGCTGACATGACAGCTAAATATGAGTTCTTGAAATGAACATGTCAAGGGAATCTGAGAAAGACACCTTTGCATTTGGAGACTTAGGAGAACAGATGAGGAGCTTTCCTCCTCTTCCCCACAGTTTGGGGAACCTGGGAAATAACCCATGAGACAAGTCCCTGCCAAGCTCTTCTTTCCAGTCACTCTCAAACAAGCTTACTTGCCGTTAAGTTCAACTGCGATGAGGTCCATGGAGAATGAGACACTTTGCAGAGTTCATTAGTTTGTAGACAGTCAAGGGTTGTGCAGCTGCAAAACCACAGGTAAACCATGGCTAAGACCCAGAGCAGACCCTTTGGGACCAACCTTGGAGGGTAGGTCTAGCAACCTGGACTGCAGTCTGGAATCACTAAGAAAGAGCAGGATACATCAGCTTAGCATCCCTCTCCATCATATTTCTAACCCTGGGGAGCGGGGACCCACCTGGCTTCTTCCACATGGAGGACATCAAAGTTCTCATGGAGAGCATCCTTTGAAGGGAGAGTGTTGACCTGGGCAGGCTCTTGGCTGCTGGGCAGTATGGGTTGATGTCTTAGGCCAGTACTGTCAACACTCCCACCCTCTAGGAAATCCTCTTGGTGCTGTTATCAGTGAGGGGATAAAGAGGCTGCATGTCCTTTTCAGGGTCATGCTTTGGAGTAATGGAAGTTTTAACCTTGTGTATGTTCACTGAATTCATGTAATTAATCTGCTGTGGAAGCTGCAGTAAAGATCAGATTCATTGCCTGTAGCTACTGCGATTTTAATACATATCATCACTGCTTAAAACATAAATATTCTAACATAGCCAATCTGACATAATATCTACTTTAACTAAGTTTAACTCCTGGACTTTTAAGGAGGGTTTTAGATACAGGTCACAGGAGGCAGGATGACCAATTTAAACACTCAATTAACGGTAGCCTTTCATCTGTTTGATTTCTCATTACCAGCATTTTCTCAGTGAGAGCTTGTGTTGGAGTTATGTGCTGTGGAATTTTTTACAGGAATGTTGTTGTGGTAAGTATTTGGAGATAGGTGATGGGTTTAGCTTTCCTGAGATGCTCCCCTAGTTAGCTGGGCTTATCCTCTGGGATTTCTCAGTTTCTGTGGCGAGTTCATACTGCTGGGAAATGTTAATAATCTCTAATATGTCAGTTCATTATTCAAAGTATACACTTTCATGCTACAAATTTGTGGAAAATTGCCTTTGCCTCCATTACTCATGGAGTTTTACAGCAGTAGAAAGAAAAATACTTGGGATTGAAATGTTGTTATCAAGGTCCTGGTTTACTTTGCCTGTGATTCAACCACAAGTTGTCCAGTATACAAAATGTCTCATCCTTGGGTTTCTTTTTTTTTCAGTTTACAGAAGAATTTTTGGGTTGCTCCTTTTAAAAATCTTTATTCAGTGTCTTTTATTTGTCTGGAATAATACTTTGCTAAACCAGTGTATCCTTCTATTTTCTCCCCAGTTGGATTCAAGTTAATTTCATGTTAAATATTTGAAAAGGGCTTTAATATTAAACAAAGATTTAACTGAAAGCCACACTCTGGTAGCTGGAAAACAAAAGTACTGTGGAAGTGCTAAGAGTGGAGAGGAAATGTGGTAAGTGTGTGATTAAGGAAGGTAAGGAATAGCTGATGGGCAGCAGAGCCTTAAGGGATGTTTGGGACAGAAGCAGAGCTGAGATGTGAGTAGTCCTGAAACTGAAAATACAGACAAAATCTTAATCATGAAGTGCATTTGGGTGTTCCCCTTGTAACTGCGACTAGTCATGATGATCAATAATGGAAGTGGAGGGACTGAAGATATCCCTGTAAATGTACTTGCTTTAGGAGGTCTGTGGAATGGAAACTTGCCAGGGAGGTCTTGCTGCAAGCTGTATGGTGTTGTTTGTTGTGCAGTGGGGCTCTGGGATGCAGCTTGGAGCTTGGCCACTTCATTGTATTTGTTCCTGCTGGCTGCAAGGGTTGGATCTTACCCGGAGGAGAGCTGTCAAGAGGGCTCCAGAGCAGGGGCGTTTACACCAGGAGGCTGGCTGTAGCACAGGGAGTTATTTTTTTCTCCAGTTAATTTGAGAGTGTTACGACTTTTGCTAGACCACAAGTCACCTCGTGGTACTTTGAAGTTGTCCCTGAAAGAGGATGCTAAGCCTAGGTTAGTTTCAGATACCTCTCTTGAGAGGCTGTAGGAGCCTGGTATTTGCTGCCAGGAAGATTTAAGCAGAAACAGTGAGGTAAAGAGTGAGTGGATTGTCCTGTAGACATGAGGAAATAGAGTACAGGGAAGACATTTTGCCTGCAGATAGTTGTTATTCTTGTAAGAGGCATGTCCAAGTAATGTGGATTTATTTTTCTTTTAAGTGTAGCACACACTTTGTAAGAAACCATTCATTTGTTTTGGCTGTCATGATCCTCTGGAAGCTAACTTTGAAAGCTTGCAAAGATATAGCTTCAGAGAGGTTCCCAGACTACAGGAGGAAGACTTTAGGAGGTGACAGGAGTGTCAGATCAGCATGCCTGGAATGCTGGTGGCAGCTGGCACTGGCAAGCATCCTACGACCTTACCAAGAGGCAAAGGGAGACTAACTGTTCTGCAGTAGCCCAGGTCACAACTCTTTCTGGATGCTTCTAAAATCACTAAGCCTAAAATCTTGCGGGAAGTGAGGCACCAGGCTCTATTCAGATGCCTTGACATGGAGTAGGGCAGCGGGTGGGAAGGGGCACAGATAGAGCTGTCACAGCTGGAAATGTGATGAGAATAGTAGCAAAGAGGAGACTGAATGGTATTAAGTCATTAGAAGATTATTCCTTCAAAATTAAACAAACATAGTGGAGAATTAGCAAGACAGCATTCTTGCTCATCTCAGAAAGTGCTGAAAATCTGTCTTTTGGACTTCCAGAGATTAAATGTGTCTTTCGAAGGACAGGAACAGAATGCTAAACTTGATTCTGCAAGCAAGATGCTTTTTATGGCAGTCACTGAAATGTAGTGATGGTTACTTAAGCCCTTGCTCTACATCCACTAACAACAGCTCTTCCACATCAGTTTTGTCTGTTTGTTTATCTGTGAATCCCATTGCCCTGAAAGGAAGGTGATCAATCTGTTCTGCCTTAAGTGATTGAAAGGCAGGCTTGGACTTCATAAGAGAGCTGTAGCCTTTTGTACACTAACAAGGCCTTCAGCATTTTTTGAAAAGTGCAAAGAAATTTAAAGAAATTATTGGAATGTTTCACCTTCAATACTCTCCTCCAACCAGACTTCAACTTCTTGCACCTAATAGCAAGTCTACAAATAGTGATACAATTTAATGAATTGCTAAAAGATTTAGTGCTGGCATTAATGCAATATGTTTCTTAAAGCATGAGATGAGTTTGCATTAACTACAGAAGACATTCTGTGGAGAGGAGGGGCTCTTAATGCTTGATTCTGTGTCTGAAAAGAGAATGATGGAATACTGTGTCCAGGATGCTGAAATGGCCATTCAGGAGCACCAAGGAAATACAAGCCTTACTCATATCCTCAGTCACTGAAAATATGGGCAGGGACACCTTCCACTAGATCGGGTTGCTCAAAGCCCCATCCAGCCTGGCCCTGAATGCTTTCAGGGATGTGGCATACACAGCTTTTCTATGTGACCTATACCAGTGACTCACCACCCTCACAGCAGAGAATTTCTTCCTAATATCAAATCTAAATCTGCCCTTTTTCGGTTTGAAGGAAAATGCAAAACCGAGGAGAGGGTTTTCCTACCTTAGCCAAAGGAGGCACACAACAATTCCAGATTTAACGGAGCTCTTGAGAGGATTCTCTCTACTCTTACAGTGGTAGTAGAATATCATGTGGAAATATGAGATAATTTGATCAAAACAGATGGCATGTGCAATAGGAAAGGCAAACAGTAAGGAGGAACTAAGGTAACTTGGGTACATATGGCTTGTTGATTTATTTTAGTTGGGCTTTTTTTAACCCTGACAGGGAAGCCTCTTGTTTGTACTCTGTGCCTTGGAGAAAATTCAGTATTGAGTAGCAGCTTTCAAGTTTCAAGTGAGCAAATTCTCTCTCTGGTCCTTAAAGACAGGACTAGACAAACTCTCTGAGAAAACGTGTCAGAGATTCAGAAGTGGGAAGAAGTATAAGATTTATCTACCTATGTAAGTGTGATGCAGTACCTGGAAAAATACCCAGTGGAATATATTCATTGTGGCTTGGCCAGCCTGAGGCCTGAATCTGTTCCATTCCATTCCTCTCTAGGTAGTTTTCATCCTGCTTTTGCAACTCTGGGGAGATCAGATTCATTCTCAGAAGGAGGATTTGCTTCTTCTCAAAGGGTGAAGGAGTGGTAATGAAAGAGAGCAGAGGGAGGCAAGATTGCTGTTTCAGTAAAAGAGTGCCTTTTTTTTTTTTTTCTTGATCTGGTCATGAGCAAGGGGAAATCCCACCATAGCCTGTAGAGGACTGATTATGACAATGCTGATCCTTTGTAACAGGGATGTTGCTGTCTGCAACTGGATTTCCTGAAAAGAGGTGTCCTGGAAGAGTCTGTGATGAATCTTAACACATTTTCTGTGCAGACTCTGTTCATGCAGCAGAAATTTGCATCTTGAAGAAAATCATTGATTAAAAAAAATTGATACAAGCACATCTAGTTCACAGTGGCTTTCTGGATTAATTTTCTTTGCTTTTTGCTCATATTTTTATGTGTTTGTAGACTAAAATTAATTTACTACTATCTGTAAACTCCCTATAGCTCAGCAAACGATACCTAAAATGTTTAAAGAGGTATAATTTTAACATGACTTTATTTTAAAAATGCTGGGGTTTTTTGTTTTAAAATTAATTTAAATTTAAATTAAAAATTTAAAAATATTTAACAAGAGATGGCACCAGTAGTAGCGACCATTGCTTATTATTCAAAGGCTGTGTTCCAAAACCAGATAAAGCCAGTTGCAAAACTATCTATGGAAATAAAGCCTGTAGCAGCAAGAAGCAAAAGAAACAAATGCTAGACCCGTTTGTGGAGGAGGTGAGAAGTGATAATCTTGATGAAGATTGCCTTCTTTCACCAGAGATTATTTTAGAGCACAGTTTGAGGACAGAGCTGTGACTAAGTTGAAGGTTGGATCACTTTGTATACCCTCAACTGCTATAAATTGGTTTTTAAACTTTTATGAGCCATCCTGTAGCAAAAAGTACAGATGTGTAATTACTGCTGCTTCTACTGCTTTTAGAAGAGGAAGCCCAAGAGGGCCTCTGTGCTACTGACAAGATGGAAGTTTTTGCTCACTGAACTGTTTCTGCATTGCAAAGGTAGTGTGTGCTAAGTAATGATAGTGAAATAACCTTATCTGAAGCCAAGTGCAGCAGGGTCTGCTTTTGTGGAGGCTTACAGGCTTCAGAAATAGTCTGACACATTAATGCAGTGAGGTTTTAAATAGCTATCAGTTGTAATATCCTGCAGCATGAGAGGTCTATTATCTAGAAAATAATAATGGTGATTTTGTATCTGTAGTGGTCTAACGGTATGTGAGAAGAGAATTCCACTCTGAACCCTAAAGCAGGCTCTTCTCTGCATGGCAAGAGCACTGACAGCCCTTTGAGAAAGAAGTAAAAAAATCTGGCAGGTGATGGAAGTGGTGGTGATCTCTCCTCCTGACCATGTGTCAGAAAGACTTGTCTTTACAAGTCTTTACAATGGGACCAGATGTCCACCTTTGCATGTTTATTATCAGTTAATTCTGAAGCCAGAACTGCATGGGTATGTTGACAACTTTTCTAGGCTCATCCCTTGACCGTTGTTTCAGAGTTTCTACCCAGTTCAGACATGGCAACACGTGAATCACTGGTACCTGGTGTTCAGAAATGTTCAGGGGTGCCTTGGAAGCAGCATTGGGTTGGAGGGAGGCAGCAGTTCAGCATGAGCCTGGTCAGAAGGTGTGTTAGGGAATTGAGGGGTTTTTCTGTGGGAGGACACGCAAGTTGGGCTACAGTGTGTCTCTGGCTGTGTTTTGCTAACAGCCATGGTGCCAATCCCTCAGTAGCTCAGTGTGATGTCCGTGTCAGTTCAGGGTCCCAGGCAGTGACCTGGGCCTTGAGAGCAGAGGTGGGACTGACCTCCCAGCCAGACCTCTGAGTGAATAATGCAAAGAGGTCTCATGGCTGCAATCCTTTAGCATGGGAGCGTTCAGTGTGCTTCCCTAATGTCTTCCCACTGTTGTGGTGCCCTGAGAAGGTTACCCAGGAGAACTTCAAAACTCTGTTCTTTGTGTAGCTTAGTAATCATCCTTTCCTTGAATGTCAGGATGTCAGTGGATTGGAAGGATGCAGATCTGCACTTGATGGGAGATGCAGTGGCTGAGATTTTGTCCAGTGATACGTCTCTGTTAATGAAGAGAGTTTTGGTAAAGATCTTATGAACTTCCCTATCCAGAGTGGCACTCCTTTCCCACCAGTCCCTTACCCAAGTGGCTGTAGTTATTTCTGTCTGGAAACAGGCAAGGAGAAACAGATCATAACAAGTCAGCGTGTGCCTCAGAGCAGAAGAAGTGTTCCCTTATTCCTTAGCCTAGAGTTTCAGCAATATTGTCAGGTTCTCCCACTCCCACTCTTCTTGACACAACTGCCATGTTATTCTTTTATTATGCGAAGTAGTAGCTCTGCCTTCTCAACCAGCTTCAGACATGGAGCCCCACACATGTGTTAGGGTAATTTTCTGTTTCTATGGATGTTTTTTTATACTCAGTCAGCCCTGGAGGAGGAGATGCAAAGAAGTAATTTTGTTTTACAGGCATGACTTCCATTATGGATCTAGTGCAGAGAAAACTGTCTGGAAAATAACACTGAGTGGCTTGAAATGTGTATTACAGGCTCCCTTCTATGTAAGTGGGAGTGTGCACACTGAGGGGAGAACTGTGCGAGGAACACCAGTGCCAAAGGTCTGTTCTTCACACTTGACTGGCAGATTAAATTCCGTTTCCATGGTCCTTTCTGACTGGCTGTGATGCTGTCACTGGGCTTTTGCAAATGGGGTAGGTTAGAGTTTGGGTGTAACTGGAGCTGACAGTTAAGACCGAGCAGCGCTTTTGGAGACAGTAGATCCATTTGCAGATGCTAATGAAGGGGTTCCTGTTTCTCTTCCATCTAAATTCTCCATGCAATCATTTTATTGAAGGAATTCACCATGCTGTGCCATTAAGGAGAGGAGAGGATAAAAATTTATTTTTGGAGCCTAGGATAAGGGATTTGGATGGTAGAGTGTGTTAAAGAGAAACCCCAGGTGCGTAATTTAGTGTCTTCTGAGTTGGATTCCTTTCTTAATTTATCCAAGAACACAATCCTTATTCTGGATTAATATACATTATAAAACCAGGTATTTGCATTTGAATTTACTTCTAGGGCTCTTGTTTTAGATTGACCAGCAAAGCTGAATATGAAAACATGCTTGCTGGGCTTAAGAGGCATAACAGGACATTCCTTTTAGAAGAGGAGGTAAAGCTCCGCTCTGTGGTTGTGCAGCAGGAATAGCCTTACTGATTATCTCTGACATATATATATAACATGCCAGTCATTCCAGTAGCTCAACACAAAGAAGCAAGAAAGTTCATGGTTTCCACAGAGCAGTTCTCTATGTTTATTTGTCCCAGTGACTGGGTTGGTTTGGTTCTGCTTCAACAATGCTTTTGGAAGTGACATCCTGGATTTTGTTGATTCCAGAGCAAACTCAGACTCTGTGTGACTATTTTTTTTAGGAAGGGGGGGTGTGAAGCTCCCAGCTGAGCATCAGGCAGGATTTTCTTTGTTCTTTCTAGCACATGGGGGATTTAGGGGGTGGGGAACAAACAACCACACAGCCAAAATCATGGCCATTACTCTTCATGCTTACTTTTAGCGGTGATGAGGCGTTTAGCTGCTGCTAAAGGCATTGGTCCATGAGAACATTTATTGTTTGAGTATGTCAGAGGGAGAGTGGTTAGGCTATTAAAATTTATGAATTTACTGTCCTGCCAGTTTTGGGGTAGGAAAGGAGGTTTGGGAAGTGTACTGTACAAATTTGTTCTGGTTTTACTGTGAAAATAGTGTTTCCATTCTTAATGACTATTTGGGAATCACTATGTGGGAAAGATGAGTTTTAAAAGGACAGTGGGGAAAATGAAATCATGAGTCTTGAACTGTTCTAAAGATGATTTCTGATCAATGATGTGTCACAGATTGTTCATTGGAATGACAGAGCAGCTGTCAGTCCAAGCACAGAGGTGTCTGCTATTTGATGCTGTTAGGAACACCTCTGCCTGTGGGCCAAAGTTTTCAGAGGAAAAGTAGCTAGAAAATCCTTCAAGAAAGTGCTGTAATCACTCAGGAAAGGTGTTAGATGGATAACGTGTCATAAAGAGTTGCTCTAATTTGCTGAAGAAGCACTTAGGCTCAAATTAGCTTGTTGATGGGCATATCACAGAAGGTGCCTTTTGAGATTTGAGTGTGACTGCAATTGATTGTAGGAGAATGAATAAGTAACATCAAACAACCTCTGTTTCTGAAGAGCAAATATTGTGAAATAAAAAACTTCATTTGCAAAAATTATGTACAGAAATATTTCCTTTAAGAGAAGGAGACCTGTTTTGAAAGAGGAGTATCTGTTACGAGAAGAAGTTCAAATTGAAAGCACAGGTGAGAGAGGAAAGAGATAGGTTAGCAATGGGGTTTTGTAATTGGCAAAGGGCTGATAACTTTCTGAGAAAGTGTGTCTTATGTGGTGGGGCTTGTTTTAATTGTAGCAAAATTTGGCGGGAATCTTGGGAACAGACACTAGTCCTCACGGGGTGCTGAAGAGGGTCGTTGCTGAGCAGAAGCAGCAGGTGTCAATGTTCACAAGGGCAGAATTATCTAACTGAAGGAAGACTTGAAGGAAACAGAAGAAATTTCATTGAAATGTAAGCTGTTGAAAGTACAGGGGTCTCTGCAGCAAATATGGTGAAGAGAAACACAGTATTGAGTGCAAAAGAAAATTACCTGGGTACTCCAAGTCGTGCTTCAAAGGCTGGTTTGATCATTTACCAAGTATCTGGTGACAACCTCAATAGGTCAGGACAGAGTGAGGGAAGACCACAGAGGCAGATCCTTTATTATGTGATGGAAGTCAGAAAGGAAGTAAGACTTAGAAGAAGAGATGAAGTGTCTTTGAGGGTTTCCCAGCTGATGAAACAGACTGTTTTATGGTAGCAAGTCCTTTTTCTTGGTTAGGCTTTCCTTCCCCTGAATATGCAAGTCCAATTGTGCAGGACAGTGGTTTTTATAGAGACAGATTTTAGTTAGGGATTTTTAGTTTTATAGAGACAGATTTTGTTGAGTGAGCACTAGCTTGTAAATGGTAGCTCTTAAGTATCTGTTATTGAAAAGGGGACTGAAAGGTTCAATTTACAGTGTTCAAGTCAAATTTTGTGTGATTGCCATCAGCTACTCTGAAGTGGAGAAAATTTAAAGTCTGTGCAAAAGCCTTTACTTTTAAATATGTGTCTTAAACGTGGGTAGAGGCTATATTTTGGATCCCAAGGAAGAAGTGGTGGTGGTGAGAGAATGGGCAGTATTTTGTGTCAGTGCTTGCTGGCTGTAGATTATTCTGGAGAGCAGCAGTGGGATGGGTTTGACAATGGGGAGGTGCTTGCACAGGTGGTCTTAAGCTCAGTAAAAGGGAAATTAAACTACTGAAATGTATGTGTTAACTTCTGTGAATTAATGCAAAATTGTTCAATTTAGTGAACTGTGGATTGAAAATCTGATCTGATGGGCCTGCACTGTGAATTTCTTTTGTTACAGGGGACAGATAATTCCACTGTTGGTTTCACAAGCAACCGAGACTTGGAAATTGCTTTGAGATCTTCGGGTGAAAAGTTACGAAGTTCTAAGGATGTTTGATTAAATGCAAAGAAAAGCAGTGCTTTTCTTGGAAAACCGTGAGAGAGTCCTATTACTAGGGATTGTTTTCTGCTCTGGAGGCAGGTTTGTTTGGATCAGCATTCTTATTCTTGATGACAATGGGTTGTTTTGGTAGTGAAGATCAACAGACTGAGAGCAGATTTGTGCTGTGTGCTGTGTTGGTATAAAAAAACCTCCATCCCAAGGAATGAGAGGGAGCTCAGCTTTCCCAATATGTTCAGCCTTAAATTAGGTCAAGACCCGTAGTAGAACCTTTAGGGATGTTCACTACGTTGGTTCTTGTCACACGTGTGTGACTGGGTACTACTTACCTTGGTCAAGAAAACTGATTTAAAACCACTTGGAAGATATGGGAGAAAGCTAGGAATGAAGAGGGGCTTCCTCATCTTCTGCTATAAATTGGACTGTCTTCTTGTTCTACTGTGTGGAATCAGTGTGGATTGCCTTGCCAATGGGGAGGAAGGCTCTGCAAATGTCACTCTTCCCACATGATCATGGCAGTGTAGTGAGGCATCTTTGGCTCCGGTGAGGCACAGGCTGAAAGGGCTGGGGCAGCAGCGGCTTGTCAGTGCTCACCTCCTGCTCTTGCTACGTTCAGGTGAAGCTCAGAAGAAACACAGTTTTTGGCTGGTGGCTTATGCTTTTCTCTTGCAACCCTGCCCAGGAGAGGGCACAGATCAGATCAGACATCTAAATCCAGGCTGATCTATCTCCTGTAACTACTGCTGATAGGAAATGTGGAGCACAATGTCGATTAAGAGTGAGCTGTTTAACAGAAACGTTGTCTGTGTAGAATCAGACATGGTGCCCAAATGAAGGCTGGGAAGGAGTTTATTCCACACTCAGTGATTGAGGGGAATCTGAGATCTTTTTAAAGGCATTAGCTCTCCCTACCCCCAGATATAGTTCACCGCAGGGTCATCTGAGCATTTCTTCATTGCCTGTCTTTGCTGTGACTCTTTGTAGTGGCATGCATTTTCTTTTCAATGGGAACAGGGAGGAAGATCTTTGGCTAGTCCAAGAAGAGAGCTTTGATGGGAGAAAGAGAAACCTAATGTTTGTGTACACAGTTGATTTCTTTAAGGTTACAAGGTGCCAAAACACCTTCTCAAGCTATCTGCCAAATAAGATCTATTACTTCAAGCAACATGGCAACAAAATTTACTTTTGACAGTCTTGTAAAATTCTGTGCACACAGGATTACCCTTCCTTTCACAAGTGATTAAAAGAAAGAAGGAAAAATTACTACAAAATATTTAGCTTCAGTGAGTAAATACTTGTGAGATTTTTGCAAGGATGAATGAATACTGTATAGATAACAAACCAGTTACTGTACTTTATTAGTAACTTTTACTAGTTACAACACTAGTATCAGTTACTACACCACCTCTCCCATGAGGAGAGGCCAAGAGAGTTGGGGTTGTTGAGCCTGCAGAAGAGAAGGTTCCAGGAGACCTTTTAGAAGGGCCTGTTGGGATAGGGCAAGGAGTACTGGCTTTAAATTAAAAGAAGGTAGATTCAGACTAAATATAAGTAGTACATGTTCTGTGATGAGGCTGGTAAAACACTGCAACAGGTTGTCCAAAGAGGTGGTAGAGGCTCTGACCCTGAGAATATTCAAGGCCAGGCTGGCCAGGGCTCTGACCAACTTGATCCAGCTGAAGATGTCCTTGCTCTCTGCAGAGGGTTGGACTAGATAGCCCTTAAAGATCTTTTCCAACCCAAACTATTCTATGATTCTGTACTTACAGCATCAGCTGCCTACTATCTCAAGATCATTCCTGTGGCTACTGCTCTGGGAATCTGTTCCACTGCCAGTGGGGGAACTCAAAAGGTCACCTGTGAAACTCCAGCAGTACTGAAAAACAGCCATTTTTTTTCCATTGCTTCTTTTAGAAGTAATGGAATTCTTAAAGTAAGAAGTAATTTTACCAAAAGTAGCCTGTGTAGTTTAAATAGAAGATCGAATTGTGGAATTTATTTGCAAACACTGACTTTCTGCTTAGTATACACAGACTTTCTATTTAGTATATATTTCTTCTAAAAAAAGGAAAGCACATCTGCTTTCAGATCAGTCAGTGGTGGGAGGCAAGTAAAAAGACTGGAAGGTTAAAGAGGAACTTGTTTGTGGCTTTTTTTTGTAAAGAAAAAGGGAAGCTGCTTTTCTAGGGAAGAGAACAAGCTGCAGGGGAGGAGAGAGGAGGGTGTTGCGATGATAGGTCAAAATTCTAAGTTTACAGTTTTACATAAACTTAACTCACAGTAGCAGGAGTGCCTTGCAAAATGAGAGATTAAAAATCAAACTGAAATGATTTTTGTATGAGAACATGACCTGTGGAGAGTGATATATGCCAGATCCTGCTGAGGAGAACCTGGCAACCTTGATGACTCTCCAATCTGCAAAGCGGTTCACCATCACAGGAGCAGGGCACTGTGCAAACGCTGAAACATCTGCAAATCAGGCTCGAGGAGCAATCAAATGAGATAAACATTAATTAGTATAATACCTAAGCCCTTAATGGAGGAAGGAACGTTGATTACACTGTCTCACTTGGGATTTCTTTCTGTCAGAGATGGTGTATGATGACAGTTTCTGATTACACTTACTCAGACATGAAGTAAGACCTTAAAAACTTCTTAAATATGGAGAGAGATGAGCAGAAAGCAAACAAGTTGATCTTTCTTTGAGTGGTTGAACGTGTTTGGTTTTTTATAAGACTGTACATTTTTTGCTTTTTTGCCTTTCAAACTTTTGAGGTGGATTGGTTTTATGAGCTGGTTTTGAATGCTTCCCTGGACCACTGTAAATCATAAATGTCTTAGCAGCCTTTCCTCTGCTCTCCCCACCTCGATCCTGAGATGTTGCCAGCTGCCAGGGCAGAGGCACTGTGTGGGAGTGGGGAATGGATTTCTTGGCTTTCATTTTTGATGCTGTCAGTCGTGAACTCTGAGCTGGCCCACCACAGTGTGTAGGAAGTAAGGGGTAAGGCTGTTTGTAGAGAGCACTCTGGTGCCTCATAAAACATTATCTTTTGTTAGCCAGCCTGAACACTCATATATTCTAGCCAAGCTCTCTAGACCACTTCAGTCTAGGGATTGTGCATCGAAACCCTGAGTTATGGACACTGGGAGTGATGCATTGATATTTCCCCATCACTTCAGCAGCCTGAAGAGCCATAAAAGCCCATTGCCTTTTCTCAGAGAAGATTCTTGAACAAGATAAAACTTGAAAAAATTGAGATTTCATTCTTCTCCTCAGCATACAAGTAGAAGAGAGCAGTGACAGAGGTCATAGGAAAAAATCTTGTGAGGAAGGAGCTCAGAAGCCTGAGAAGAAAGGTGGACATTTACCTCCCTCAGCATCATCTTCCTTTGCTGCTTTCATCATGGGATGATGCACAGTAGCGGTTCCCTGACTTTTGGAAGGCCACTGAAACTCATCCTAGAGTTTTAGTGGTATCTCATCCATCAGTAGTGGTGGTACCATGTCAGTTTTGGCACCAGTGCTGTGGAACAGTGAATGGGAGCCAGCACTGTTTTCTTCCCTTTTTACCCTGCTCCAGCACCAGCCTCTCAGAGAGTCTGGGAATGTAATAAAATACAAGAGCCATAAACTCCATCCCTTCTTATTCATGCCTCCTGCAGTTTGGCAGGAATTTAATAAAAGCACGCTTTGTAGGGGAAAAAAAAAGGCAGCTTGACTTTCAGGCAAAACGCCAAGGTTTTATAGAATAAATTTACTGTATGTACCCTCAAGTTTAGAACAGCACTGCCAAGCATCCCCCTGCTATCTCTCAGAGCTGGAGCTTGGGCTGGGAGGAGATCAGAAGCCTGACTTGCTGTGATGTTTCCTTATTTAAGGGAAAAAGTAATTTAATACTTCATCTGCCTTATCCTCCTGTGCAACTTCATTTCTCATTCTGCTCCGTAATGTTCTTTCTCCTTGGTTGATCACTTACTTTTCTGCTTCAGACATGAAATTGGAGTTCTTTGGTATTCTAGATAGGTTTGCTCCAGCCTCTGCTGCCTCACCTTTCTCGTTCACCTTGGTGTGGAGCTTGCCTTTTCTCTCTCCCACTTCACAAGTTTTGTCATCCCTGTCACTTTTGGGTGACACGTACACTCAGCATAGACAGCAAAGGGTCTCCTGCTGCTGTGATGCTTCCTTAAGATGAATTCTGTCTTGCTCAGCCACTTTTGTGGGAATCTGTCAGCCCGTCTTTAAACCTGCTCTGACTTTAAACTTTCTGATGCTGTCTGATCCCTAGCAAATATAGATGATAAAAATCAGGTGTTTTTTTTTTTGTTGGCACTGTGGAGTGCTTGGAGACACGCATAGAAATGTGGCATTATTGCCGATGCTGGTGACTGTCAGGCAGTGTCCTGGATGCCAGATTCCTAATGCCTCAAATCTTTTTCCTATGGGAGCAAGAGTTTTTACCCCACAAGTAGACACAGATGCAGCAGAGGAGGTCTTTCAGTAGCTGCCTGAATGTGGCATTTATCAGAGGAGTTATAAGGAAACAAGAGGAAGTGATCTGCTCTGTGGCTGCAGGTGGGACAGGATTAGGGACAGTGGTTTAGGAGGAAATATTCCTGGAACTTGCTGTGGTGTTGGAGAGAGTTGCCTGTAAAATGGAGAGGAGTTTAAGGCAGCAGGATGAGGGCCTTAGGAGAATGGAGAAACAACATCTAAGTAAGGGGTGAGGCGCAGGGGGCCTGAGGGCAAAGAGATTTCAGAGGTACAAGAGAAAGTGAAAGCTTGAATCAAAGCAGCTGAAAGATTGGCTTTAATATCTGCTTAGATCAAAAATAAAAGTCTGTATGGATTAAGAGATAATCCACTAGATAGATTTAATCCACCACACGTATTACTTCCCGAAAGAAAAGCATTGGGAGGGAAAGGTTGATTTGGCTCAGTGCCTGAGATTTGAAGGTAGGTGATACATTGTTTTTCCACAGGCCCCCTGTTCACTTGCCCCAAATGAAAGGATGGGGCTCTTGCTGTAGCCTCCTGCTTCTTTGCAACTCCAAAGTCACATTGAATCTAACTAAAGGTGTTTCTCAAGCAGAAAAGAGCACCGAGAGCAAAATAACACAGCAGTGACTAATAACTTAGGCATGGGGTAGGCTCAGACACTGACGGTGGCGTTGGCTGTCTGAGCAAAGGGTTCTGAGGGGCAGCAATGGGTATTTTATTAACACTTACCCCTGCTGTCCTGATTGCAATTACCCTTCAAACAAACACAGCTCAGTGACGAGCTCCGAATGCCACCTTGCTTCAAGCACTTTGCTCCTGAAATCCTTGGCAACATCCCTTCTTTCCTTTCTGTTTCCTTTCTTTACAAACACTGGTCGACTCGTTAGAGTAAGTTCAGTTTCCACAGCAGTAGAAATACTAAAATTGCTGGAGGATGATTGAACGTGAGGGGGTTTTCTCCATGTATTTTTTCAGTATCAGTACAGTATATTGTCTCTTTTAACTAACGCATGCAGCTGTATCTTGAACTGTACATGCATAACAGTCATGCACTTCCAGGAGGCTGTACATGTGATGGAATTTGGATTAGTTGGATTGAGGAGGTTTAATATTTGTTTTCAAAGTTATCTTGTTCAGGAACAAATAAATTAATTCTGGAGACTGATCTGCATTCCTTCTGTGTTGTGGGCCTGCATCTGTACCACCTCAGGTGAAGGTTTTTGGCAAAACTCCTAAGGTCAGTGGGATTTGGCCCATCAAATCCTGGAGCAGCAGATCACAGGAGAAAGTACAGAGTGCCTTGGGGAAGAGCCGTCATGGTTTGAAATGCCTGAGCTCCCACTGGACATCTTCCCCGGCCTGTGCTGGGACTGGGCTGTCTGCCTGATACTGCCCTTTTACTGATTATATTTGGTGGGCAGTAGGGATGGATGAAACTCTGGATGTCTTCCATCTCTCCTTATGGATGCACCATTACTGTTGCAGCTAGGATGCAGTAATTGCCAGCCATGTCTGGGTTTTAGGGCTGCTTCCTTTTTAAGAGAGGTTCCAGCAAATTTTAGATGAGAAAGGTGTGTGCAGCGTGGTGGACTGAGAGGTGCTTTGCTCTCTGTTATTTCCATGGTGCTGTCTGTGCTACAGGAGGGATGAGGAGCCTGGCACTGAGAAGCCCTTTGGAATAGCCAATGCACTGCTGTGTTTGGTGAGGCAGTAAAGGGAGTTGTGACACCGTTCCTCTCCTACACATGTGTTTTAGAGGATGAGAGTTAAATGTGGGAGGGGTTAAGAGTGAAAGTAAGTGTAACTGGCATTCCTCAGAAATTCCTTTGCTTCTTCACGGCTAGCAAAACAGTGAGTGAGGCAAGGGAGAGGAAGAGGTTGATACCTGGTGAAGCACTGGGGATAATGTGGGGCAGGAAAGGGAGTAAGGGAAGCATTTCACTGCCTCATTTGACCCACTCACATCCATGGAGTGGAAGGGCAGAGAACACTTACTGGTTTCTAGGTCTGAGCTTGCATAACTACTTGCTTAACACTTCCTTCTGGGAGAGAAACGTGTGCCCTGTCAGGCCCTGGAAATTGTGTCTGCGAGTCAGCAGGGTATTGGCTAAAAGGCAATTGATACCTTGCTCTTATATGGAGCTTCAGGAAAGCTTCATTGAGTTCTTCTAGGAGAGAGGTCTACTCACAGGTGAGAGAGAAAATTGCATCATTGATTTGAGGGAGAGCAGCAAAGCAGAAATAAGTGACTGGTTTTTTTCAGTTTTGAAGCAAGTAAAAATAGTCAGATGCCCCCAGGAGCAGTACTGGAAATAGCCTCAATCAATACAATTATGAAACTTCCAGAAAAGAGGTGAACTGTGAGGTGGGAAAATGTTCTGGGGAGCAGTTAGGGAAATCTTAGGTCCTTCAGAGTCATCTCACACTTGAAGAAAATGAGGCAATGGGACAGCCCTATGACACATGAAACTTGCTGCAGACAGGTGCTGGGAAATGCACACTGAAAGGAACAACAGAAACTACTCTGAGAACCTATCAAGTGTATAACTGATGTGGACTTACTCCACTGAGGCAGAGGGAGGGTGTGGGAAGAAAATCATGAACAGATTTGTACTCGGTACAAAATACAAGCTGTTAGACTGTGTTTAAAATAAAAGGATGGAGAAATGGAGAATAATTCTGAGAGGGAGAATCTCACGAGGTTCAGTTTTGCTTGTCTCCTACTCCAAACAGAATAAAGTGGAAACAGGCTGTGTGCTATCCTGCCATATGCATAAGGAAGGGTTTTCATGCTTCCAGGAACAGGGGAGCATGGCTATAAACAAACAGAAACACTTAAAGCTGTTTAGTGAAAGAAATGGGGTTCTTTTAGAATGATACAAGATGAAATAGGCTTGTATTGACTGTTTTTCACTGCCTACATTGTAGGGGGCTTTAGTGAGTCCATTTCTGTACAGTAATAGGGAATGTGCTGCACAGGCTGAAAATACTTGAAAAGATGGGTTTGGTACAATTTGAAATTGGGAATCATGGATCACTGCTGATGTCAAATTTGTTGCTGAAGGGAATTATACAGACAGAGCAGAAAAGAAGTGTGAGAGCTCTCTCAAAAGCAAAGAGGGACTTTTGGTGAAATTGAAAGACAATACTTGAGATTGATTTTTACAGGCACAGAATGATCTGATGGAACTCATTGCTACAAAACACTGCTGAAGTGGAGTGCTCTCTCTCCTAATGGATTGTATAGCCATAAAAATACTCTTCACTGATTTCATTGGAGGGGTGAAGGTTCAGGACACTTTTCAGCTTTTGAGCTTGAAGCTAGGGAGAACGTGCTGGTTGTGCATGGGGAAGGAAGGTCTCTTCTAAGAGGGCGACTCCGTAGTTTCCTGTAGCTGATGTCTGCTCCCAGTGTCCCTCCTAACCTTTGGTTGAACCTGTGTGACAGTTCCTGCAGCATGGCAGCCACTGTGTGTGACATGCAGGCAGTTTTGGCTGTGCCCCTGGCTTGAAGGTGTCTGCTGTAGGCTTTGTGGGAAAGGAATATGTCCACGTGGTGAACACAGAGGTACTTAACCAGTGTCTGCTCTCCCCTGCTGCCACAGAGTGCTTTTCACCTCAGTCCCAAAGCATTTTGATGCGGATCTAGTGCCATGATTCATCCCCAGCCTGCAACAGAGCGCCACACAGCCCCTTGCTCCACCTGCCCCCGGCAGGCTGGGGAGGATGGAGAACTGGAAGGGTAAAAGTGAGAAAATTCACGGGTTGGATAAGAACAGTTTAATAATGGAAATAAAATATGGTAATAATAATACTGTAATGAGAAGGAAAATAACAAAAAAGAAAGAGAAATAAACCCCAAGAAAGACAAGTGATGCGAATGAAAAACAATTGCTCACCACCAACTGACCGAAGCCCAGACAGGCCCTGAGCAGTGGCTCCCAGCCAACTTTCCCCCTAGTCTATATGCTGAGCATGATTCCATATGGAATGGAATATCCCTTGGGTCAGTCAGGATCAGCTGTCCCGGCTGTGTCCCCTCCCAACTCGTTGCCCACCCCCAACCCACTCGCTGGTGGGGTGATGTGGGGCGAGAGCCAGAGAAGGCCTTGACTCTGTGCAAGCCCTGCTCAGCAACAACCAAAACATCCCTGAGTTATCAACAGTGTTTCCAGCACAAATCCAAAACACAGCCCTATACCAGCTACTATGAAGTAAGTTAACTCTACCCCAACCAGAACCAGCACATCTAGTCATGCAAAAATGATACACATTATCGTGCTTCATGTCTCCAAATGAGGACCTAATCTTGTTTAACTGATGTGGAAACCAAATCACAAAACTGCTAAGCAACATGGACAAAGTTGTGTAACAAACTGCTGATACAGGAGAGGACAGTATAAGCCATGTGAGTCCTGAACTCTGCTCATTAACATATGTTGCCTTTCATTTGTGACAAGTCATTTTTATTTAGAATATGTTGGCAGTTGATAACTGGCTGTGGCTTTCTTGTCAGCAGTACCTGCAGAGAGGCTTGTGGCCCTCTGGTGTTGGCAAAAAAGCTGCAGTTTTCCATCTTTCTGTGCCTTAAACAGCCTCAGGAACATTGTGCTGTGAGTCATGGACTAGTCCTACTTCGTGTCATGTCGGAGTACATAAAGCTCTCAATGAGATGGAGATGGTCGTGTCTCAACCAGCACTGTTTTGCCCTTTGAAACAACGCAGTCCACCGAGACTCGCATCCTTCTCTGAGGGTCTGGGCACTGGCTGTTGCCAAAAAATCACTGGTTCTGGATTGTTCATCCTAGGAAATGTGCTTGCCTCCTAGGATCTCTCAAAGGGTGGAGGCCAGCCGGGCACAGCTCCAGGCAATTGGTGAGAGAGTCACACTCGCCCAAGCGAAGATTGAGAAGATAAAGGGCAGCAAGAAGGCTATTAAGGTAGTGACTTCAGTGAAGGCTGCACTGCCTGCTTTCTTCCTTCCATCTTCTCTCTGTACTCCTGATGTAAGCTCTGGTGAAGAAAGTGTGCTCAGCCACCACAGCTGCTGCCCACTCACTGCTCCATGCCTTGCTGCTGAGCAGGGTTGTGATGAGAATCCCATTCCTGACTTGGGCAACTGATGATTTTTAGACCCATGAGCCACATAGCCCCAGGCTTTATAGGGCCTTTATAGGTTTCTGTCCCAGCTGCTCCCTGAGAAAGATGAAAGGTAAGCGCTGAGTAAGCCCAACACTCTTGCACTTCAGAGACACTTTGGCTGTTTGAATGAAAGCTGCTGTTAGAGAGCCTCCTGTTAGTGCATCTTAATCCCATTGAGCCATGTAAAACTGGTGAAAATCCTCCTTTCACCATTCTTGCTCCATTTTATACAGTATTCCCACCTCCTTTCCTGCCAGTGGAAGCATTTTTGCCAGTCATCTCCTTGTACTTTTATAGAGAGGTTCTGTCACTTCGTTTCAGAAGTGGCAGTCCATGCAGATAAGCCTGAGGAGCCTGCTATCTCCAAGGCTGTCCATTCCCATTGGCAGCACAGATGGGGTGCTCACTCCATTCCATGTGTTTCTGTGTTGTAGAATTTCCCAGCTGTTGGGATGTTTCAGTCCCTCCTTGTTTCTCCATAGGTGTTTTCCAGTGCCAAGTACCCGGCCCCTGAACGGCTGCAGGAGTACAGTTCAATTTTTGCTGGTGCAGAAGACCCAGCTAAACAGAAGGGGCCAAGACACAAGATTCAGAGCAAACATCGAATGCTGGATGAGAAAGCTCTGCAGGTAAGGAGGTGGAGAACAGACCTTGGCATGAACAAGCAAAAAAGAAGCTGGGAGGCCGTAAGTCTCTTTGACAAAGTGGATCAAGGCTTTGGGATATGGGCTGAGAGCAGAACATATTTTCATTTGGTCTGTCAGTGGAGGAATGTGAGGTCAGGCTGGGAAGCTTGTGGAGAGGTCAACTTGAGAGGGCCGTGTCAGTACAAGACCTTGTCTGGGTGGTTGAGTGCTCTGGATGTCTGTCAGCTGCCAACTCTCTGGAGCAGTTCCGTTTCCTGAAATGCTCTTTTCTGCAGCAGTTGTTGGTGGGTGCTGCTGCCTGGGCTTAATCCTTTGACTGTGTATATCTGGGATCAGGGTTATAATTGTTTGGAAAATAGTTTCTGAAGGCTCTGATGTAGGCAATGGTGAGAGGGGAAAGGTAAGACGGATTGTGAGTGTGTCAGGAGAAAAAGAAGTCCTTCATTAGAGCATTTTTCTGCCCCAGGAAATGGTTGCACTTGGGTATTGTCCCTTCCTGGTTCCCAGCAAAGTTGTACATCTTGGGGAGGAGGGAAGATCATTTTGCTTCTTCTTTAGTTTGTGCTTTGCTTTTCCTTTGCCTTGTGCTCATCTATTGTAGGTTTCAAACCCTTCACGGGGGCTGAATCTCTCAGTACCCAGCACAGCTGGGGCTTCCAGGTGTGCCCACAGCACAGATGCCTGCAGCTGGTGGCGTTGAAGGAGGTTCTCAACTTTTGAGTTCCCTTTTAACCTGTGGATTGAGTGGCAGACAGAGGAGGTCTTAGGAAGGTCTGAGAAGAAATGGGTTTGGCAGGAAGTGCTACCAAAGGATTCTTCAACAATTTGGGTCAACATCCTTGGGTTGGAAGGAGAGGAGGAAAAGTTGACGTTGAAGTTTAAAAGTTGATGTGTATGTGCTGTGTCAGGAGTAGCAAATGTGCTGTTTCAGGCAAGTTAGAGATCAGCTTGACAACTTCCCTGCTTTCCACCCCTAAAGAGACTTCCTTCCTAATCCATGTGTGACTTAGCCCAAAAATAAAGCTGCCACTGAATAATTTATCTTGCTAAACTTTCCTGAGTGTTAATGGAGTTGAGGCCTCACACAGTGAGGTAGTTATGAATATTTCAGCCAGGCCAAGGAAGCAGGACTGCTGGCCGAATGGACAGCTGGCAACCTTGAGCAGGGTCCATGCTTCCTTCAGGTCCTGGCAGTAGGGCAGGACAGGGCTGCGTGGAACCTGCTGCCAGCCTTTGGGAGGCCAGTTAGTGGTGCTGTCTGGCTGGTGGCCCCGTCCCATCAGAGCGTGCGGGGAGCAGAGGTAGCAGTGAGCAGTGAGTGGACAGGGAGATGTGCCCCCACCCTGAAGGGCTGGTGCCGATGGAGGGGGATTGAGAAGAGCTTCAGCTGGTAGAAAGCAGTGTTCTGCAAAGAGCCAATGGTGTGCCCATTCAACTGGCCTGCTGGCTCTAGTAGGCTCCACGAGCCACAGCCATCTGCCTGCAAAGCCACCTCTTCCCGGTCCCAGGCAGTCTCTGTACCATTGCCATGTTCTGCCCTTTGTGACTAAGGCTGCCACCCCTGCAGGGACTTTGTTTCAGCCCCTGGGGATGTTTATGTTTGTTGTTCCCCTCCTGTGACCCATCTTTTGATCCTGCTTTGGGGCTGTTGATCTTTCTCTGGCTTTGCTGACCCTGCCTCCTGCAGCAGCCTTGTCACTCTTGTCAGGCTCACACACATGAGCTTCTGCATGTCTTCTGTGGGATGGGGGGATGCTGCTTCCAGCTGGTGGACGATGGAGGGCCCTGCTCCAGAAGCAGCTAGTGTGTTGAGTGGTTCTTGGTGTGACTGAGCTCTGACCATGCTCCAGTGGGACAGACCCTTCTCGGCCATAGCTGAGCATGGAGCCTGATGTGCATTGCAGTAATGAAATGTGGCACGGAGAAGCCTAATGTTTGCATTTATGCCCTCCTCAATTATTTAGGGCTTTCAGCAGAGGCTCACTGCCTGTCTTCACTTCTAATGAGGGCCTCTTTGCTGGGAGCAGTCGCTAACTCTGCTCGCACATGCCCCACCAGGAAAGCAAACTCTACTCGTGTCAGTTTGAGGGTAAGCGGTGGCAGCCTGTGCTCAGCGTATTTAGGGTTTGTGCTCTGCGGGGAAAGCAGCTGTGTTGGAAATCTGTGGGGTTATGCAGTTTATTTGAAAATGGTTCCCCACGTGGAATTTCTTCTTTCCCCCTCCACCTCAAGCAAGTGAAAACTCAGACATGGAGTGGACACTTTAGATTGGTAAGGTAAGCACTGATAGATAAAAGTGCTGGCACTTTTAACGCTGTCCTTGTGATAAGCCTGGAAAGCCACTTGCTTTCACATTGCTGTGGTAGCAGCTGGGTAGGGCTTAGCAGGGGGCTGGCTGCAGCCCTGTGGAGCTTCCCAGGCTCTGTGCCCTGCCTTTGCAGTGGGAGCTGTGTCTGGGTGCTGCACGTGCCCCTCGGGACACTGAAAAATGGGGTGGGAGAAATGGTCTGCCTGGGCTTCGGAAGAGGTGCGAGCAAAGGTCACAGTCTGCTGCTGGCTTCAAAAATGTCAGTAACTTGGCGTGTCCTTGGGAATTCTGCCTTTCTCAGAGCCCACCATAGGCATGGGGAGGCTAAACCAGGTTTTTGCCACTTGCTTATCTTGAAGTGCTTTTCCAGATAGCCTAAAGCACTCCCTTGGTATGGGGGACTGGGGTTTGTGGTGTATCACACCAATTCACTTTGTAATAGTGTGTGCTTAATTAAACTTCAGAACCAGGGTGACTTTATATATTTTTAACTGTAGGTTCTTAGGAAGAAAAATGCCTGAAAATGCAGATCCTGCCAGGTGCCAAACCCCAGGCTGCGGTGTTTGAGCATTCAAGCATCCCCCAGGACTCCAGTATGTCGAGACTGCTGAACTCTGGCTTAAGGCCTTAATTTTCCTATAAGAAAACTTCTTTTTAAATGGCATGTTAACTTCTGGAATTTACAGTTGCAGGATATTATTGACAGTGTGTAGCTGTTCCAAATTTCAAAACAGGTCTAGGTACTCGAACAAGGCTAGCACTTTGATGGCATTTCAATTAAAAGTTTCAGGGTAATACTCATGCTTAGTGCTTTTATAACTGCCTTAGATGAGGCTTATAAGTAAATGTAGGTAATGGTTGGTTTCTCACTACGCCCTTAGAGTGATGCAGTCTTCCAGTGCTAACTGAAATCTACAAAGAGAGAATTAAAAACATATATATATGACTTTAGGGCTAAGTATGTCTGAACAGTTCTAGCAAAAAAGTCAGTACTCCCTCATGCTTAAAAAATTAAACATTGGGAAATGAATATTAATGATCAAAAGAATTTGATTTTTGAGTTTCAGCTTCTACAGTCTCTAAATAACAATTTATATATTTTTGCCTACTTGCTTCTGTAAAAAAATACAAGATGCTCATTTCAGTGTATTTTTCACAAATTGGAACGAGAATTAAAACAAACCTCCCAGGTCTTTTCTTACAGCATTTTATAGACTCAGAGCATCATAGAAACTCTTAGTGGATTGACTGAGCTGTGACTAAGCCATTTCCTAGGATTTCTGGCTACCAGATTCAAGACTGAAATTTCAATCAGGAGGAACTGCTCGTGTCACTGAGATGTGGTCTTAAAACTGAACCAATGGTGGTCTCCATTTCCCCCGTACAAGTACAAGGCGGGATGATACAGATAATTGGATGGTGCAGGGATGCTGGAAGTAGTGAGGCTGTAGGAAGCTGTGGGCAGTATTTGAAGTGGTCATCTTCTGGTGACAGAAGGAAACCACAAGTGTGGCCAGTTATTTAACCTGATAAACTGCTCTAGTTTCTCCTGGTATGAACACTTACCACCTTGTGGCTGCCAGGCTGCTACTTGTCCTAGTTTGTGAAGAAAGCAGGAGTTGTAAAGGGGCTGAGGTGTCTGAAGGGGTCTGGGGTGGTGGTTTTTTCCATTGCAAACTGTCTCTGTGTTCAGGAACTGATGCCTCTCCTCCCACTAGAGCAAAGAGTGCTGTGGGCGCTGAGCTTCATCCCCCGGCGCATGCAGCAGTGGGCACTGTCACGCCAGCTGAAACACTGGTCTGATGTGGGATGGCAATTCCTATGCTCCATAAAAGTCAGGCAGTTCAGATGTAATAAGTCCTTTTCTAAAGGGAGTTCTATATATATTATGCATGAAGTTTTAGAACCGAGAGAGAGGAGATTTCAGTTCATTAGAGTTGAAAACTCCTGCAAATCCCTCAGGCTTTGCAAAACCATCTGGCACACGTTCCACCCTGCGCACTCTCTTCTGCCTGATCTCTTGCCTAGTGCAGGCACTTTGTTTTTTCCCAACTTCTTTTTCCTTTGCCTTCCCTGCATACCCCAATAGTGGGATCACAGCTCTTAAAACATCAACAGAGGAGGTAACAGAGGTGTTTGGGGGACTCTGCCTGCATGAAAATGTGTAGCAGTTGGAGACACTGTAACAAACACCTTTTAGACTGTTGTGCTTGATCCTTGCCTCTGACTACAGAGCCTGAGTGGTGGCTTTACCTTGGTGGATCCTTGCCACAGCAAACATGTTCAATATAACCCATCCATGGCACCAAAAGCACATGCCATGAGTCTGAACTGCCAAGATTTGTGATGAGTGTGGGATTGCAACGTTGGCCATGTGCTTCCTCGTTCAAAGGGAGATAGAGAGGAAGCAGTAGGGTTCCCAGACCGTATAGTGCAGCCAGCAGTGTGGGTTGTGGTGGCTGGGGAGAGCTACCTCAGCAGCCGTGGTTTTTAGTGTCTTACCACCTGTTACCTGTTTTCTTGCAGGAAAAGCTCAAGTATTTCCCTGTGTGTGTGAGCACCAAAATTCACCAGGAGGATGATGCAGAAGAAGGCCTTGGCAGCCTTCCCAGGAACATCAGCTCCCTCAGCTCCCTGCTACTCTTCAATACCACCGAGAACCTGTGAGAGCTGGAGCAGTGCTGTGCTGCTCACCTGCCCCTGCTTTTCCTCAGAGGAGCATTCCCTTCCCCAGGGGTAGCAGTAACTGCTCGCTTTCCTGGGGGTGTTACATATCAGGCTCCTGATAAGGACAGGGTTTGCTACATCTGCACTGGCTTCCAGCTAGGAACCCTTTTTCCCGATTTTTTCCCTTGGGTGGAAGGAGTTGTTTTATCTGCACCTGATCCTCTACTCATCTGCATTCAACCCAGTTTTGCACTTCCTGTCCCCGACTTAGTTTTTCCTGTTGTTCCCCTGTAATTTCTCTCCAGCCTTGAGACATGCTGTCACTCTTATCCTTCTCTGCCCCATGTGCCAGCCTCGGTACTGCTTCTTCTCCCAATGATTCCTTGCAGCATCACTTGACTGCCCTCGCTGTTTCAGTGTCTCCACCACGTCCCTCACTGCGGTTTGCTTTCCCGTTATTGGGCTTTGTGTTGTAGTTCCTCCCTCTGCCCATATTGAAGAGCTTATTTAAGCCCTTTTAGAGATTTCAGCTGCTGGACCTTCTCTTTCTTCTCCTGAGCCATGGATCATTTTCCCTTTTTGTCTTTCCTCCTGGACCTTGAGTGACAAGTCACTGGTGTCCTGCTGCAGGCTGTAGGATGATTCAGGCTGGGTGGTGGAAAGGGGAGAGCTTGGTAATGGTGGCACTGCAGTGGGGTTTGCTTTAGGGTGAATGTGGAGGCCGCACTGGCAAAGTGGGGAGCTGATCAATTCCTGGTTTTGGAGGGGAAAGGCTGGAAAATGTGGCTAAAAGAAGGAAACTGGAAGGCCCAACCTTTTTGAATGGAGTCAGGAAGTCTCTGCTTCCAAGGCCTTCTTGGGTACGCTTTCTTCTGGCCTTGGCTCTCAAGGTAGTATCGCTAAAATACATGTCCTCTACTCTTAGGTACAAGAAGTATGTTTTCCTGGATCCTCTGGCTGGAGCAGTGACCAAGACCCATGTGGCTCTGGAAACAGAGACAGAAGAAAAGCTCTTTGATGCTCCTCTCTCCATCACCAAAAGGGGACAGCTGGACCGACAGGTGAGATGCAGCTGTAGCAATGCAGCTGCTTCCACTTCAGAGGGTTGTGCTCAGCTCTCTGACAAGAGAGGGCTTCTGTAGGGTGGAGGGCAGGTAGGAGAATGGTCCTTCATGGGGCTGCAGAGTACCTCACTTACCAGAAGGACCTTGCTTGGTTTTGTGCTTGAAGTGCTGGTGTGAGTTTGATGTGAGACAAAACCCTCAGAGTTGGCAGGCATTTCTTTTTGTGCTCAAGCCTTTGCTGAGTGGTGTGAGAAGAGTAATGTGACACCAGTTCACCTTGTCATGAGACCTCAGGTCTGTAGGGGAGTTTGGAGGAACTGGGAATAGGAGCCTAGGAGCCATTTGCTCATCATGTTGGACTGGAGGAGATAGTGTATATAGTGAATAAATCCTTTATTCACACTGCACCTCGCTACTGTTTTCCCTGTGTTTGTTAAACACAAGATCAAGCCCATCTAAGCACTTGGTTGGGCTTCTGTCCTGCATCTTAATCTCAAATGGTTCAGGCACCATCCTCTTCTGGAGGAGAAGGGACTGGCTTATGCTGGCTGCAACAGTTAGTGCATGAAACCTTCAGAGAAGAAGAGAGTCCACTTGCAAGAAATTAGGAAGAGTCCCTCACTTCCTCCTCCTGCAGCCTGCCTTTTCCACGCCTGGTCTGCAGAAGGTAGCCTCTGAGCACAGAGTTGCATGAGTAGCTGATGAGTGGCCACTGTACCAAGGTACACAAGTTCAGCTCTGACTGCCACCCAGAGTAGTGCCTGTTTGCTGCACGTGCATAGTCACTACCTTATCTTGCTGGTCTGGGTTTCTTTTAGGTAGCTGAAAATTACTTCTACGTGCCAGATCTGGGCCAGGTCCCTGAGATTGATGTGCCATCCTACCTGCCAGATCTGCCTGGCATCGCTGCAGATCTCATGTACAGCGCTGACCTGGGCCCTGGCATCGCACCGTCTGCCCCCAGCAGTGCCATTCCAGAGCTGCCCACCTTCAACACTGAGTTGGTGGAGCCTTTGCAACCAGGTATTTCCAATCCCTGATCCCAGGACCCTGTGAAGGAGGAAGGCAGGGATTGCTAGAAGATGGAGATGAAGCACGAAGTCCCTTGGTAGAGATTTTAAGATGGATGTTGGAGATACCTTTGACTTGCGCTTAGGCCTGAGTGAAAGCTGCAACTGGCTCAGGCATGGCCTGACTTTGGGCCCCTTACCTCCCTCACCTTCTGCATGGCTTGGGAGGAGGGAGCAGTTTGCAGGGACTGGCCCCATGTCAGCCTGGTGGGATGCCCTTGGCGAGTGGGATGCAGCTGGGGAAGGGAGTTAGGGGAATCTCAGACTCTGCCTTGGCCCTGCCTGCTGGTCAGAGATGGCGCACATGTGGGAGTGCTCTGCTGCACGGTGTGTGCTGAGGGCTCTGATCATGGCTCCTGTGGCATGTGAAGCGCTGAGCTGAAGCTCTCAGTGTGCCGTCCTCTGGCATCCTTCAGATACAACTTCTTTCATCTTTCAGATCTTCAAGATGCTGAACTATTGCCACCTCCTCCCCCTCCGCCTCCCCCACCGCCTCCTGTTGTGCCAACCACTGTGCCTCCTCCGCCGCCCCTGCCCCAGCCCGTGGCCCCCTTGGAGCCAGCCCGGACAGTGAGCGAGGAGAGCAGCAACACAGTGCCTACAGGTAAGGGCTGGGCATCTCCACAGCTTCACCAGCCCAGTCTGACTGACTCCTTGGCTTCAGCCTGTGTCCTTGGGTGGTTTCCTGTGCCTTCCCAGCATTCCAATAGAGTGGGGAGGCTGGCAGGGTGTTGGAGTAGCCCTTTCCATTGGAATTTGGCTGGGCCTGTAGCTGATGCATTGATCCATGTGTGCTGCCTGTCCTTCCTGTCTTTGCAGCTTCTGTGCAGGGAGCCCCAAAGGAGGTGGTGAACCCCTCTACTGGGCGTGCCAGTCTCCTGGAGTCCATCCGCCAGGCCGGTGGCATTGGGAAGGCCAACCTCCGCAGTGTCAAGGAGAGGAAGCTGGAGAAAAAGAAACAGAAGGAACAGGAACAAGGTGCTGAGGCCCTTCAGCAGAACTGCACTTCCTTGCTCTCTGCCCCAGGCTGGGGAGGTGTGGGTCTAGGGGCAGGAGGGCAAGTCAGGAGCGCAGTGAACTTACAGAGCAGAAAAGGGGTTCTCTCTCCTCACAGGCCTGTGTAGGTCTCAGGTGTTTCCCATTCCGTGAACTCACTGAACCCCATCTGCCAGGGCATCCATGTTCTTGATGGAGAAATGCTCTGTCTCAGGGCACCTGTGGAAGTTTCCCATGTGCTGCATGGGAGCAGGCACACAAATGGAACCCCAGGGCCAAGAGAGGCAAGGCTGAACCAGTCTGAGCACCTTGGCTGAGGTAGCTGGGGAGGGGAGTGATGGAGTTGGTTTGGCAGAATGAGACTGCACATGCACAGCCCCTCAAGGAATTCCACTCTTGGATTTTCCCAGATGCCGTTACCCTGCAGTGTCTGGTGTTCCCCTGACCTGGAACTGGGCTATAGTTTCAGGGTGTAATACAAGAATAGAGATTTGGAGTTTTTTCTTTAATCTGAAGGCAGTATTGCATGGGAATGCTTTTGCCATAGAGCTTGGTTCAGACTTGGTTCAGTGTTTCTTGACTGACTTGTTCTGTTTCAGTGAGAGCTACGGGACAAGGTGGAGATTTGATGTCAGACCTCTTCAACAAACTGGTGCTGAGGCGCAAAGGTACTGTCCTGCAGGGTGGGCTGCTCCTTCCTCCTAGGAAAGAGGGAGAGCATTTCCTGGCACCTCAGTTGTGTCAGCCACAGTTCTAGAAACAGGAACAGAGAGACTTTCCCTGGCAAGTGTACCACAGTGTGGCTGGGAGTGTCTTTAGAGAGGGTGAGCAGAAGAATCTCGACCTCAAGTCCAGCTGGAGGCACTGGAGGAGGTTGTGTGTCTCAGCCAGAGGATGGACTCTGAAAGCTACCTGGAGCACTCACCCATGGGGGCACCTGAGTTGCCCTGCCAAGGGCATTTTGAGCCAGGTCATGCCTCAGTGCTGGCTGGGCAGAGGACAGCAGGGACTTGCTCAGCTGGAGCTGTAGTTAAACGAGCCCTTGGCATGGGACTGTGGCAGCACTGAACATGGCTACTCTGCTTACCTGGGTGCTGGGAGCATGGCTTTCCCCCTCCCCTTTGCTGAGTCTGTGTGTTCTCTAGTCACTGGGTGTCACTTACCGGTGATTTTCCTTCCATCACAGGTATTTCAGGGAAAGGGCCAGGAGCCTCTGGGAATGCCGATGCTCCAGGCAGTCCTGCTGGTGCCTTTGCTCGCATGTCGGACTCAATACCACCCCTCCCACCTCCACAGCAGCCCGTGGGTGAGGAGGATGAGGACGACTGGGAGTCATAGATGGAGTCAGTTGAGCATTAGTGTCAATCTGCTGCTGTCTGAAAAATCTCAATAAAGTTGAAGGAAGCAGGTCCTTCCACCTTCACACTGGTAAAAGTGGGAAGTGTCATCAATTACGGGTGTGGAAAGGGAAAAGCCCAGCTGTGTACTCATGGCTGGCAGGGACCAGACTTACAGCCCAGCACCACCAGCCACAGGCTGGAGGGCACCAGCTGCTAGAAGCAGGTGCCCCCCTCCCTCTTTCACTGGGGTGAAGGCAGAGCTTGTGCAGGGTTTGTACCCTCTGAAGAGGCAGGAGACTCACAATGGAAGTTTCTCACAGGCAACTGTTTCTTTCCCTGTGGGGCTAATTAACATACAGGGAGTGGGTAACAGCTCTTGTGTCATAATTATAAGTAATTCTTCATTGTGAAGAGTCTTGAGAAGTAGCATCCAGCTGCTGAAGCTGGCAGAGAGGAAAAGGAAGCTCCTGGGAAGAAACTTGCTCAGGATGACAGAACAAGATGGGGACAGCTGTGGGATGGCATAGCTGTCCCTGTTGTTATTGCTGCCCTCCAGCCCTGACCTATAACCTTGGAAAGAACCCCCAGGAAGGTTAAACTAAAAAAGTTACCTTGAATTGAAAAGCTTAGGCAGTAGAAAGAACAGAGCAACCCTGTGCTTAAGCATGATCAAAGGAGAAGTGCTGTATCATGGCCATATCTTTATTTCCCTGGAAGGAAGGAACTGCTCCTTGACTCTACTGACTGCTTGAAGCAAGAGGGTAAGAAATGTTATCCATAGCTGCCCTGTGTCTTACCACTCCAGCTGTGTTATTCCAGCAGCACACAGACTAATGGCCTGCCAGTTTACAATTCCTGCAAAAATCTCTATGTTGTCATTGGCCATCAGGCCTCCTACATGTGGTGGTTGATGGGAGAAAACAGATGTATTCGGTTAAAATAATTATACTCCCCATACTTAAATGTTTTGGTTGAAAGTATTTAATCAATTTAAATAAAACCTTAACAACTGTAAACAATGTAAGCCTGCTGCTACTACCTTCACCTGCCTTAGACCTACAACCAGTTTCCCTGCTGGTTATGGTGCTGAAGGCTGTCTCACCAGCACAGTGCTCAGATACTGAACAGCAGACATCCACAAAGGAGACAGAAGGCAGAGATTTACAAAGTCCATGGTATAGAAAAGCAGACACTTGCGTTGCTTCACCCATTTTTCAGAGGTGTAACTCACAGAGGTGAATCCCATCTGTTCTCTGGTCCACGTCACAAGGCATCCAACTTCCCTCGATGGAACTGGGAACACACAAAACCAGTTTGTCCCTGTCTTTACTCTAAGGGGAAGACTTGAGACAAGTCCAGATGAGCACAGTGGGAAACAGTTTGGGGAGCAGTACATGAGATGGAAGTTCTGACCTTTCTTAATTCAGCAAATGCTGATCCAAAGGCAGGTTTCACCTGGGTTCTCTCCCTGATCCACTGTGGCAGTTTGTTAAAGATGGCAGGCCGTGCGTACCTGTGGTCCAGGAGCACGATGCTCGCAAAGTCCTTCTGGTGGCGAATGGCTCTGCCTGTACAGAGCATAAAACCAAAAATGGCCCAGTCAGGTGTTTGTTCTCAGTCAAGGAATCTCATGTTCCCATCATCTGTACTTAGACAACTGGGTAATGCTTCCTTCTTCCCCACCCTGCTCCTTCAGTGCAGTCACACTTCATATCCCCCAGCCTGTCCAAGGAAGGATGAATTACCTATCGACTGGTTTACTGCCTTCATGCACAGGTTTTCAATCAGCACTCTGCTAGGTGCCTGGCCAGCAGCTCTGGGCTGGAAAGGAGAAACAGGCAAGTCTGAACATGAGGCAGATGTAAATCAAACGAGGGAGTCTGAATGACAACGTGAGGCAAATGCTTTTAGCCCTGCAGAGTGAGCAGGTGGCGAGGCAGACCCCAAGCTGAGAGCAAGGAGGGACAGAAGAAAGGCTGCAGTCAGAAAACTATGTTGAGCATTCACAAAGAGCCAACCCATGGTTCCCTTGAAGGCAGAAATCTTGTCCCTAGCTGCCCGGGAACAGCACATCCAGTGAGCAGTCAGAAAGGACAAATGACCCAAGAAAAGTGATCCTGGCAAGCAGCTTCTACCACCCTGCCACCTCCTCTGGGGTAAAGGGTCCTTGCTCCCTTCGGAACTCAGAGTTCCCAGTGAGCCCTGGTGGTATTTTCCCTCCACTGAGCTTCTTCCCTGTGTTTGGCACCACCTGTTCATGAGCTGCCTGCAGAAGACTGCTCTTGGTACCACAGAGTTTGGGAAAGGAAGGCAAGCTCAGAGAAGACAAAGCCTTCAAAGGCATGCCTATTGTAACGGTTTGGATTCGACTTTCTTGTCGAATGCTCAAACCTTACAGTTTGCAGTCTTTCTTCCTTTCACTCCTTCTATGAATACAAGGGAAAGGGAGAAGGGAAAAGTTACTGAAATGTCGAAATGATCAGACTAAAGTTGTACAAAAATATACACATGTATTTACACTTATATACAATTAGAATATTATGTACACAGAAGAAGGGACCCCGAACACCTCCCCCTGCCCCGAAGGGAAAAGAGAGAGGAAAAAGAAATAAAACAGATATAAACAATCAAAATTTAGGAGTAACTAATAAAGAACTAACAAAAGAAAATTTTACTACTCTTCTTAAGATAGCAGAATTGCATTAAACGATCATCGGTATTCTCCGTTTTCTAAGGTCCACAAGGCCTCACTGGGCCTCACTCTTCCACACAAGCAGAGTCGATAGTAGAGAATTTGTTCTCAGATCTACCGGAAAGGAAAGAGAGAAAGAGGCTTTTCCCCTTTCTTATTTATACTCTGGTTTACGTGAAAAATCGCATGGAATACTGGGAAGATGACTACTTTTTCGGTTATAACTTGGTTACCAAGGAAGGTCTAAAATCAAAACCACTACACCTATGCTGAGAGAGAAGCTAATTCTATAAAGCAGAAGAGAAACAGGCAGAGGTGTGTCTCTGTTACCATTGTTTTGTCAAGCCAAGCCATTTTTTCCTGAAGCTCTGGAGATTTAATGTTGGGGTAAGGCATTCCCACCATAATCACACACCTGCAAGGAAGGGACTGAATTATTCTTAATGTCTCATCCTATAGCACTCTGCCAATAGACTGATAAATTAGAGGTCACTGCACGCCCAAAAGACAGCCAAGCCCTGACAACCAAAGGCGGCAATAAAGCACAGTAGTCTGACAGTCTTCATGTTCTGAACAGAGATGCGGAGGGATTCAGGGTGTCAGAACAAGGGATTATCTAGCACAGCAAGCCTAACTGCATCATTCACAGGAAAAGTAGCCTGGAAAAGCGGGTTTGCATCACCCAGCAGACCCTCCTCTTGCTTTAAGCATCAGCTGAAGTCATGTGCTCCCCAGGATTTTCTATCTGTGCAAGTACTGATGTGACCATCCTGCTTGCAGTCACCACAAGCCAGAGCTCACCTCTCAAGAAGGAGCAGTCACCTTACCTTCCCAGGTCATCGGAGAAGTTGATCCCTTCACTCATTTTGCCTCCAACTACAGAAAGCAGCAGGGCCCCTGTCATCTGTCCTTCTGCCTGGCTGCAGCGCTGCAGGAGAGGAACCATCAACTTAAACAGGAGTAGGGAAGATTTCTGTGCTTCAAAAACACTCCCACACCTGAGCTTGAGCCTTCTTCCCTTGTTAAAGCTGCACTGCCCTCTTTAGCAGCATTCCCACACCAGCTGGGATGCTACACTCCCACCAGCCTGCCAGCTCAGCTTACCTTTATGCACTTGGCATACTCCACCAGCACCTGCTCCACCTGGTTGGCTTTCTTAGGCTCCTGAAAGATCTGTCACGGGCACAGTGCATCAGTTGCAACAACAGGAAGCAAACAGTTTAAAGAAAGCAAATCGTTTCGCTCTCACACTATTAAACAGCAGATGGAGCTGAGATCAGGGAAAGGCAAATTGCCTGAAAAACCAACTTAACCAGCACCTTTCCCCTCCACTGTGGAAACACACTGCATGTTCACTTTCCAGCTGGGCTGTGGAGGGAGCAGCAGCTGCTCCTGCCCTTCCAACATTTCCTTTCAGCTTTTGCAGACTTGTTTAATTCTGCAAGAAGTTAAAAGTTATCCAAGAGCTGAGAGGCAAGAAAGCAGTGTGCACCTCTTGCACCTATGAATCAAGATCCTCCAGGGTAAGGAGACTCTCCAGCTCCAAGATCTTGGAGGACAGTGACAGGACTGATCAATTTGAATCATTAATTAATTCTAAGTGATAGCTTCATTTGCCCAGTGAATAAATCAGCTTTTTATGCAATGCATAAATAAAGTAATATTTCTTTATGTTATTCTTGCATGCCTAATTAGTTACTGAAACTCCCTGCAGTTAATTAAGCTGTATTTTGATTGATGCTGCACCTTGGCCTAAATCACAAGTTGTTTTCCTAGTAAACAAGAGGTGCAACATCTGTCTTTGTGACCGTGAAGAACCTAAAGGATGTGTTTTTCTTGGTTAGCAAGAAGTACTATCAAATTTTGCAAGTTAAAATCAGTCCTTCAGTAGAAGAATAACTGGCAATTACAAATATAGGTCCAAACTAACTTATTGAAGAGTAGCTATTTAATCCTTTGATATAAATTAATTTTCCCTACATTATTTATATAGAATCGCAGTATGATGTCACCATAGCCACCTCAGGACTCAAGCCTTCCCCTGCTACGGTCTGGTCTTATGTGTGGGCAGCTGAAAGTCACACTTGCTGCACTTGTACCAAATTGCCTTGCTAACGCATATCCAATTTGCTGGAGACTGCAAAGGCCAAACAAGAATAAATCAAAGTTGAAAGGTAGAACAAACTGTGTGATTGTGGCACAAAGCCTTGGAGGCACCAGCCAGAGCACTGGAACCCTGACAGGACACACCTGAAAGGCACGAGGAGTAGCTGTACAAACACATGGAGAAGCCAAAGCATAATGCTTCCACAATATAAACCTACTGGCAGATCCACATGCCAGAATGCGGGCACCAAGGCTGTGAAATATCTGGGACTGTGCTCTTCTAATCCATGTGGTAAGTAATTTAGCTTTTGGCAAACAGAAGTCACAGCCAGGGTATATGTAACTTCCTCCCACCCCGCCCCGTCCCCCCACCACGTGATCAAAGATCCCTGCACCACACCCTGAACTGCCTGATCTTCAATTGCAGCCTTCAAATACTTGTGAAAAGTCATTGCAAAGATTTTTAGATTTGCAGTGAATTCCCTATTTAATGTGTCTCATTGCTCCTTCAGCAGGAGTCACCGCTGTTGGTCTTCCAGTTTTCATCTGTGTTACTTCTACCAGGAAGCAAACCACAATTTTTCCTACAAACTGCAGTGTGGCCCCACTCTGCCCAGCCCTTGGCTGTGCTGGTCTGTGCTCAAGGGACACACTGAGCCTGGGAAAAACAAATTCCCTGTAAGACCTCAATCTGAACAGCCCCCCAGCCACACGGGAACAAGCCTACTGGTTATGGAAAGCAAAGACTGTCTCCCCCCATGGCCACTACACAGACCGTGCACTTAAAGAACGTATAGCTGCGTTCAATCTAATTTAGATCCCAGCTCAGTGATCAGCCACCCGGGAAGTATCATTTATTTGTAACTGGAGGGATTAGCCAGATAAACATCCTCTCTGCTCTGCTGTGCAGGGTATGAGAACAACTCAGAGAGAGAGAGGCCTGTAGTGCATATCTAATTGTTTGATTTTTGCAACCTCCATGTAAAGTACCAACTGCCCTGTCTGCACAATCACCTTCTTCTTAGTTGCCAGGCGGGTGAGCAGCCCTGTCTTCTCCCAGTGTGCATACACCTGCTTCTCATATTCATAGGAGGGGAAGAAGCACACCACACCTCCTGGGATCACGTTGCACAGGTTGCAAAGGATCCGGCCTGTCTCATCCATCTGCAAGAGAGATAAGAGCATATTGCAGCTGGCAGGAGCTCCAGCTAATGCTGCTCCAGTTCTTTGCTCAATCCCAGGATCACACCTTCCCTGTGACATGCCTTAGGGGAGATAAAAATGTGGGAAATATGCCAAGTCTAAGAAAACTCTAGGGGAGCTGAGCATCACAGAAAAGTTCTTCACTGCTTGGCCTTTTTCCCTAACCCAAGCTTTCTGTTAGTGCTGGGGAGCACTGGTCACTCAGGAAAGGAGGGTTTGCCTTAGTAGATGGGAGCTGTCATACCCGAATAGATGTTGAGAGCTAGTTAGCACATCTGGTGGAGATTCAGCAGCGGCTATTGCTCTTTCTCAATTACCTGGCAACACACCTGCCCCAAATCTTACGGATTTCCCTTGCCATGGCTTTTGGTCAGCCCACCTTTCACACAGAGAGCGTACTGTCCTATGAAACATAAGCATGTGAAGCAAAAAAGGGATCCAAAGGAAGGGAACAAAGGACAGACTGACCATCTGGGGCAGGTCTCTTGTCTGGTAGGTGAATTCCAGCTGCTGGTTGGAGGGACCATTGCAGAGGATTATGGGTAAGATGTTTTCTGGAGGAATCACATGTCCTGGAGCCAAAAACAAGTAGTGAGAGTCAACATCACTGCTGTTGGCACAAACCCCATGAGCTGAAGAGCTTTACCTGCATGACAGAGGCAAATTTTTTCCTGACTAAGCCAAAGTGCTTAAGTCACTCAGCTGCTCCGACTTCCATTCCCTGAGCCCCTGGGAAGAAGGCATGGCACACTGCCTGCCAGTACTGGCACTGAGGAAGCTCAGAGCAGAAGGGAACTTTCACGGCTTCGCTGCCCTGACAAAATAGCACCAAAGGCAGACTGCAGCACTCCCTGCCAGCCCAGCACACTCACCACAAGAGAACTCCAGGACACGTGCAGGGTCCACACCAGCGCAGGACAGCAGCTGCTCTCGGAAATCAGCCACCTACGACCACAAGCCACATGTAAAGTAGCAGTGGCCCAAAAGACACCACACCAGAGGCACCTGTACTGCTGCCCGAGCACCAGTGTCGAGGGAGCACTGGCCAGATCCCTCCGGGATGAGCACAGACAGGGAATGCCGAACACACCGAGCCCCAGTGCTCCCGGCCCGCCGGAGAAGCGGCAGCGCCCTCTGTCCGCGCACATCGGGACTGATTTTCCTGAATCCCTATGGGATCCCTGTCCCTGCAGAAGGACAGATGGTGTCACAAGATCCTCCAACTGCTACTCGTGCTGGTTCCAAACTACCAAGAGCTCAGCTTGTATCATCTTGAGGACAAGAAAGGCTGATGAGGGCAATCCTGCCCTTGCACCTACAACTTTATCCATGAACAGGCAGTGACACCTCATGCAGGGAACCCATACCAGGGAGATAACAGGGCAAGTAGGAGAGGTCTTTTCCCACACACACACCACAGGGAGCAAGAAGAGCAGCACATCCCAGTGGGGCTTAGCTGCTCTTTCTCCATGCCTGCTTGCAGACAGCACCTCCTGATTTCCTCACCGGCTGCATGGTGCCTCCGGCAATGATTACTGCACGGCATTCTTCCACCACCTTGGCAAAATGGACAGCTGGATTCAGCAGGAGGAATTTGAGACTGCTCTGACCAACTGTGCCTGGGAAAAGGAGAGAAGGAGCATCAGGAGCTACCTGTGGGAGACACACACTCAGGGATATATAGGAGATTCTCCCTCGTGCCCTGGGTACTCTGGCAGGTCCTCACTTCTCAAAGCAAGGACTTGCTATTCAACACTGACTGAGGCAGTAACGCCAACCTGGAAGTTACCTTCTGCTTCCTAATCTCCCTGGAGCTGGAGAAGAGGTGCAGTAAATTGCAGGATGAAAACTAACATCCAAAGTGGGAGTACTGATCTGCAAACCCTAACCCTGGCCCCAGTGCCCTTAGTTAAGAATTCCTTTTGGGTCCTGAGCATCCTCAGACAGACCAAGCCTGCCAGCCTGCATCACATATGGCACAGAAATGTTGAAGGCTCCTCCCAGGCTCCAGATCTCCTCCCTCACTGCCAGTGAAGCACCCTGCTTGTGACTGACTTGTGCCACCTCTCCCCAGCTTGCCCGTTCCAGTACCTTGTCTGTTGAGAATGACTCTCCCATCTTGGTTTGCATTTGTGAGGGCTGACAGAAATCCTTCAATCTGCATCAGTGGAGAGGCAGCTCGGAGCTGGTCGTTCTCAGCCTCCACAGGAGGGTTCTGGAGGGTACCTGCTGGCCCAAAAAAGAAAAGGAGAGGCAGGTAATTTAGGCCACACTTCTAGAGACAGGGATTAAACAGGAACGTGATACCTGGTCTACATGTGCAGGCAGAGAACAAAGACCCAGTAAAGGGGCAAACCCAAATTCTGTCTCATTGCTAAGAAGGAAGAAAAAAAAAGATCTGGTTTTTGTGGTCGGCACCACTAAGCAGAGCTACACACAGTAGATCTGGACTCAGAGCCAGCAGTGCAAAGCTTGAGTGTGTGCAGTGTGAATATGGACTCACATTATCACTCAGCTTGGAAGGGACCTCAGGAGACTTTCTAATCAAATGTATAGTTGCCTAGGTCAGCTAGCCAGACTTGTTAAAAAACACCTATGCAGGACACCTCCTGCAGTGTCATTCTTCAAATCTGCCTCCCACCTTTCCTCATGCAGATCGATGCAGGTTCTACACCCTCACTGTGCCCGAAGGGGAGGATGTCTGAACTCACCCTCCTTATCAGATCCCTTCTGAAGGGTCAGGAGAAAGTTCTGCAAACCAGCCAGCTTCTGGTTCTCCTTGTTGTTTTTCACAGCTGTGGCAGGGCCTCCATATCGCTCCACAAACCCAAAAAGCTACCAAACAAAAGGCACAAAGACTAAGATACCAACAGTAGGAATCAGACCAGATAAAAGCAGGTTTGCTGGTCTGCCACAGATAAAGTTCCTTAGTAGGTGTTCACGAACCAGCCTGATCAGAATCTATCAGCACAGCCCAGAGCTTCCATTACCTTCCTACAGCTACTGAATCAAAGCCAAAACAAGTTTCTGATGCTTGTTCCTCCAGCACAAGTCTACTCAGCTGGCAGGTTTGAGGCCAAGCAGCACAGAATTAGCACCCACTGGAATACCATGGTACACCACACTGTATGTTTCTTTGCTGGAAAAGCAGAAGTTAATCTGCACATATAGTGCTTTTTGCAGGAATCATTTTGTTTGCAGAGCAGGGTGGAGAAGACAGGCTCCCACCCCAGCTGCTGCATCTTCGACTTCATATTCCATGTCTGAAACAGCACTGGAACACTGCTGATCATAAAACCTCAGGGGCAAGTACCTTTCTGCTGATGAGGCTCTTCTCACAGTAACGCTGAACCTGTTGGAGGAAGACAGAAAAATGAACTGGCATTCAGTATCTCTTCTCCCATCCTGTTGTCCTTTATCCCTGACCAGCAGGGATACCACTTGCTGTGCTTTTGGGGAGAGTTGCACAGCTCTTTGTGAGCTCTGCCTCCCAGACAACAGTTTATTACAAAGGCATTGCATCCAGAGTGGAAACACACAGTGCTAAGGGGCTGTGTTTGGAGGTTCAAGGGATGGATTACAATACTAGTTTCTGCATCCTCAGCCTGTAGAGTTTAGCTCTGCCTACAGACAGCTTCTGCACTTGTACATGCTTAATCACTTGCTTCCCTCTACCCCAAGCCCACCTATCCAGCCTCAACACACTTTTACCCAGACTGCAGCAGAAGAGACCTGTACACGGGGGAGCTGGGGAGACTGTGCCATGTGAGCCTTGGCTCTACTTCCAGCTCTCACACGCACTGCCCAATAACCTCGAACAAGTCACCACCACCCGTGCCCCAGCAGACAGCAACATTTGCATTACCTTGAAGAGGTTTATATTGTCAACTTGGCTCTGAAATAAAAAGTCATTGATGGATTTTAGCACTGTCCCTGAAAGAAAAGGAGAGAAAGGAGAAAAAACTTTATTACTGCTGAGCCTGCAGCCCCTTACTGCCCACACCCGCAGACTGACAGCTGCACGCACCAGGCGTTCACTCCAGCCTTACCTGTTTGGGAAACTGTCTGACAGCCAGGATTCTGATTCACATTACCTGTGAAACATGAAACCAATTCAAGGAAGGCTTTCAATGGGTCTGTCTCAAAATTAAACAAGACTGAGCTAATAGGTACACTGCACGAGAACAAACCCCAAGAAATAACTACACCTCTGCAAAACGTAGCTATACAGACAAAACATCAGCTCCCACTCAGTTTTAATTTGCCCTGCAGTGTAGCCCTACACTGTAGGACAAGCGTGCTGCTGCATCCTAAGAAGCACCACCTACATTCCTTCTGTGGCAGGAAGCAGCAGGTAGGGTGGGTGCTCAGAAGAGCTCCCACACTGTGTAGTCATCATGCTGCAAAGGTAAAGGGACGGGGACTGCAATGCATCCCTCCTCAATGCAGCAGCAGGGAGTTGGGAGGCACAGAGGCTGGCAGGTGGCTGGGAAGAGGTGAAAACCTGAGGACACCTCCATGCCCAGACCCCAACAACCAGAACAGGATTAATTGCCACCACTCGCTGCGTTTTATGTCCTAGTGTTTAACATCCACCTCACATCCCACTTTTGCAGCCTCAGTCATGAAGCTGCACAGAGGCTGCATTTTCTAATGAAAGCACTTCACTGAGTGTGGGGAAGAGAAGAGTGGCAGGACAGAACAGGAAGAGAAGTAACATCTGAGAGAAGGGCAGAGAGCAGCACCAGCCCCCTGCCCCAAAGGGCTGCATTTCTCCTGGGCATAGAGAAGGTCTTTATGAACTTAGGACAGGCTCTCCCCTCAAGACACGCTGAGGTCTAGCAAGCAAACCATTAGAGAAAAAGAGCTCTGTGAATTCCTGAGGATCTAAAAATCACAGCAAAATGGTAATTTTTTCGCAAAGGAAAGGCACCACTCAGGAAAGATTCATTCTGCAGAGGCATGCTGACACGTGTAGAGGCCTTGCTACCAGATGACCCAGGAGATTTATTCCACACAGCTCTTGTGCTGCACTGTCTTACATCTGCTGTATTCCTCTCTTGGCATCTTACATCATCCCCACTCAAATCAGATCTGAAAAACACCCAGAAAGAGCAGAAAACTGCCTCTACCACTCACAATGTCATCTGCTGATCCTCAGCTAATGAAACAAAGAGAAGGGGTCAAGTAGACACCAGTCAACTTCCCCACCTTACAAACCACCCTAAGAAATAAAATTACTGGCTTCTGAACCTATACATGAGCAACACTTCCCCACAGTCTCTGCCGAGTGGGAAGGGGAACAGTGTCCTGAAGAAGCACTAACTAGCTCAGAGTATATCAGTATCGCTGGAGTTTTCCTTACCTCCCAGCATGGCCACAAACCGCTCCAGTAAATACAGGATCTGCTTAATGTACATCAAGTTCTTTGCCTTCAAACGTTTCCTATGAAAAATGAGACAGATATCAGACCCCAAAACATCTTCAGGCACTAACGCAAGCAGCTGAGCTGCAGAAACAAGTACCTGAACTCTTCTTCGTTTTGGAGAGACAGGAGCCAAGAATGATTTCTCCCAGGCTCACTCGGCCTATTTGTGACAGGGCATAGTTCTCTGGACATCCCGCCAAAGGATGTCACCTCAAAGCACTTACCCACATACCCCACACTGTTCCTACCACTGCCCTTCTCCTCACACATTAGTTACAGTTTGTTACTACAATGGCTGTGATGCCTCAAGTCCCTGTTGCAATAATGCTCCACAAATTCAAAGTTATTCAAAGCACTGAGCACAATAACCAACCACTGCAGGGATGACAAGATGCAGGGTCAAAACCTACATACAGCTTCCTCCTCTTCAGAGCTTCCTGCCTCTACCATAATGCCAGTCAGCAGATGAAAGACTAAGGTCCAGGAGAGACATAAAAGACTGAATCTTTTAAAACTCTGCATCACAAAGTAGAAGTGACTAGAGGGAGATATTTGGAAAGGAACAGAGTATAAGGGAAAGCCAGAATCCTCAGGGTATCCCCTTCTCACTGCTTAATACCAGCCCCAGGAGTGTGACTTAGACAGATTCTAGACAAAAATAATGAAGCAAGTGCCTTTTCATCTACAGAACTATTAATGCAGTAACTTTCCACCAGGGAAAAGAAAGACTCTGCAGCCGTGGGACAAGCCATGGCATCCACACTGCGTGCCACTGCTGTGCAGTTTTCCCCCAAGATCCTCACCTGTATCGCTCCATGTACTGGGACAGCTGGGAGTGCGCACAGCACAGCTGCACAAACAGAAAGGAGCTGTTGTTACCAAGGAGTGAAGAAAGGGCAGTCTGCTGGATGCAGAGCTCCCTCTCCATTGTCAGACCAGGCCATGACTCACCTGAGAGCCGCTGACCTCCGCGCTGTGGATACAGGTGATGGTGTCTATGAGGTTGTGGGCCTCGTCAATGATTACGACCTGGTCCTTCAGCTTGATCCCAGCAGCGCTCCTGGTAGGCTCATGCAAGAGCATCTGGTAGGGCAGCACCACCAACTACAGGAGAAGCACACACTGCCCTGATTCCAGCTCTCACCCTTGCAAACTTAAGGCACTCCCCAACCACTCATTAAAGGCCCATCTCAGAGGGCCTCACAGAATTCAGCCAAGTGACTTATTATGGGAAAGGTAGGAAGAGAGACAGGAGCACACGCTTGAGAGGGCCACTGGGATGTAAGCTGAAGAGAAATGATTACACTACAATTGCATATCAGCTCTGGTTACCTTCCAAATCTCCTCTGAAGCACTGAAAGCATCTCTTCTGAGAGACAACCAAGCAAGAAAGAAGAGCTAAGAGCACACCCATGTGTCAGTATTGCCTCACACTTACTGAACCTTTCAAACACTTCAGAATGCTGAGACATACTCACAGCCTCCCTATTAACTTCTGATGGGAATTCTCATTTTCCTTTGCTTTCCCAGCAGAACTACAGCTGACAGAGGCACAGCCTGTTTACAGACTCCAGTAATATTGAGCAACAGCACTGGAGGGAGCAGGCAACTGGTTTATTTTTAGAGCCCCTGGCATTAATTCTGCTAAAACTGTACACCTTACCTGAGCAGCAGGAATGGCATATCGACTCCCATAGTACGGGCAGGCTTTGGCCTCCCTTCCCAAAGACACCAACTGCTCAATATCCTTCACTTCCACTAGAACTTCATCGCGGAGAAACTGCATTTGCTCATAGGAATAAAATGGGCACACGGCGCGGCTCACACGTCTCTTCTTCCCTTCATTCTCTTCATCACTCTTCTTTTCTATCAGCAGAAATCAAAAGAAAGCCGTGAGCAACACACAATAGCCTGAAACAACCACTACGCAGAACTCTGTGGATTTCAAACCAAGCTTTGTCGTATGTATTTTTGACCTATCACTTATTTAAAAATTATTCAGTTTTAACATTTCCATCTCCACAGTGGACACTACTCTTGCCAGTTAGATTTAGTCATGTGACATTTACCAACATTTCCAGTGCTGAGTTAACAAACACAAGTACCCTTCCGTAGCAGAAGTCCTGACCAACTTAACACACTGAGAAAATACATCCAGATCTCAGCATCCTAGCCTGGTGATCAACAAACGTAAAAGTGCTGGGAATCTCTAGCTCTGCTCCTCCAACCTGTCATTTCCAAGCTCCTAACACTCTCTTGCCAGAACTGATTGTCTCCAGACTCTCATAGCAGCTCTATCAGCAATTTTTTCCCCAGGCTGGAAGTCTTCCTACCGTGTTTGTTCTTTTGCATCTCCATGCAGCGGTCATTGATGAGCTGGAGAGTACCCAAACGTCGCACCTCCTCATTCACACACAGGTTCTGGGACGTGCAAAGAGAGGAAGAGGAAAGGGGTCAACTCTGACCCAAGAGCCCCATGTCTCACTGCTTCTTTAAAGCAATCTTAGGCCAGATTCCAAAATAGAAAAGTCTACCAGTCAGACAATGTACATACTAACTGCTACAAATATGCTCAAAACCCATAAAAACTTAGCAAGGAGAAAAAAATGAGGAGAGGTGCACTGAGAGGGCTCACTGCTACACAACAGCTTCTAAAAAACACTGCCAGAAGTATTAGTAAGAGGAGCGCCTTCTCAGTGACTCAGACATCTGTAATATTCCACATCAGAAAAGGTAAAACAGACTCTTGCATTTACATCAAAGGGTAAATGACCAAAAGAGAGTTCACAGAAAAATCTACATCACATAGATCTGTGCTGAGACCCACGACTGCTTTAGTTTTCCAGTGGGAGACTCAGTCAATCCCCGAGGTGCCTTCTGTGGCACCAGATCCACACACCTCCTCACAAAGTCTCTCACACTAGGTTAACATACCCTCTGGGTCCCTGGAGAACAACACCACATACCTGCCTGGATCCCAAGGAGACCAGACGTGTGTCTTTGCCAAAAGGACTTTTCTGCACCTCGCGCACAAACTGAGAGAGCTGGGAGTGAGTGCGGCTGCAGTAGTAAATCTGCAGCAAGGGAGAACAAAGGGAAGACAAAAAGAACGTGGAAGCCAATGCCCTACCTACAACCAATCCTGCAAGGATGAAGCCAAGCACTTCAACAAAGTTCACCTTGCTCAAGCCTTCAAAAACACAAGTTTGAGTGTCACAACTGTTAGGGCTAAAAGCCCCATCTTTGTTTTCTCCTATGCATTTGCCTTTCTTTCCATTTAATTTTCCAATGTCTCTATAAGAATAGGGACTCAGCATTGGAGAGTAATAAAATGCTATTTATTGCAGTGTGCTTTTACAGCAAGCCACAGCAAAAATTAAGCAGTGCTAGCAGAACAAGCTGCTAAGGCAGCCAGTGTAGTCCAGAAGGAGATGAGCACAGCAGAACTAGTTGTCACTATCAACAAACTTGGCAGTTCTTGTGTGCTAGTTCCTAAATCCTTCTGTACCACATGACTGTTGGAAAGGTGCAAGGAAGTCATAATTCTGCTCACTCCTACACTATTTTATGAGGTGATACTATTTACTTTCCTCATCTCACCTTAGTCACATGCTCCTCTTCCAGATCATCATCATCTTCTTCCAGTCTAAGAAAAGAGAAAGCTCAAACAGTTCCCTTTCAGCAGATCAGTGGCAGTAAGAATCAAATTATGCTCTACTACAAGAGAGGTCTCAAAAGAGAAAGATGGTTAAGTCATCTCAAAAAAATCCTCAGATCTTAACTCAGGTGGTAAAAGAAAAATCAACTTTTTAAGAATAGTGTAAGTGCACACAGTAAAGTCAAGCCTTGCTCTTTATAAGGAAAATGTCTTTAGGGCTCTGCCTTTTGCAAATTCAAGAATTTTTTTTCTTTTGATTCTGGGGCTTCTAAGCCCCAGGCATAAGCTAATCACTGCTATACTATTCTTTGGTAAGGTTATTTATTTATTTGTGTAAAGCTTTCCCTTTAGAGGCAATTTACCACCCTCCAGCTATTGCATAAAGAAAAGCTTCAGGAAAGCCCTCAGCTGCCATAGAGTTCCTCAAAAGGCAACAGCAGTTTAATGTTTGATAAACTACATGTAAATGAAGTAGTTAAGTGTTGTTCAATTTTTAAGGCAGAAGGATTCTGTCTAGATACTGATTAGTAAATTTGTATTTTAAACACATTTGACTTTTTGTGCTGAAGTATGACTTCTGGCTTCTGTATGAGAGAGAAAAGCGTGCATGAGATTTTCATGCCGAAGCTCCGTCTTTAGAAATGCGAGTATCAAAAGATGCCAGTGCTAGTCTGCAGGACTGGCAGCTTCCTCTGATGTCGTGGGTTCCATTCTGCTTTTCCAATGCAAGGAACTTCACCTTGAGTCATTTGCTCAGCATCCAGAGGCACTTTTTGGGAAACTGGGCGTGGATAAAGGCAGGATGCTGCCATGCATTTTAAGATACACTTTCTCAGAAAGCGTTTCAGGTCACTCTGATTAATCTAACAAAAGCTTAAAAAAGCAAACAACCAATTAAACAAAACCCCAGAACAACCACTACCTTACACAAAAAAGATGAGAAACTCTTTTGAATAAAATCTGCCCCATTACAGGTGACATCTCTTTAATCAGAGAAAGACAAAAATTATAGAAAATGTTTCTTTGGCATGAAACCCCCTCAGTCCCTGTCCTTACCCAGATACCACTTTCTTTTCTTCATCACTCTCATATTCAGCAAGAATCAGCTCCTCCTCATTGTGATCCAGCTGCTCCAGAACATCTGCTCCAGCTCCTTGTGAAAGAGTCTCCTTGCTGAGCTCAAGAAGGCGCTTTGTCTCATCCTCCTCGGATCTCTGAGAGGAACACAGGAGTGCATTATTTCTCATATAAAAAGGGAGGCAGCACGAGCATCACTTCATGGCACAGACAGGTCAGAAGACAGCAGAGTCCCTTACACACAGCACAGGGAATGACTTTCTGGGTAAACCCACAGGAGGACAAGCACGCACACCAAAGGGGTCTGAAGCTGTTCAGCCCCACAGAATGCAGCTGTTACCAACAATCAAAGACTTGCCCATAGAGACAATTACAAAAGGGAAACATAAAGAAACTTCTATGCCAAAGGCCTGCTGAACTAATAGATCCTCAATGAAACATTCATGTAAGTATTAGTTGCTTAAAGTGGCCCAAATCTGCCTGAGAAAAAAAGTGTGTAAATAACCCCAGCAAACATGTAGGGATATAATCAAACACTCCGTGCACACTTAATTCAAAACTACGACAAACTCAGCATCTGTTTTTGAACACAGGGCACAAGACTTCTCTTGCTGTTTGTTTCTCCAGCATTGTGATTGTTATTCTAACACAGGTCTAGCCTTCAACAAAAATTCCATTAAGCTGTTGAAGAACAGTTTCTTGGTTAACTTTGTGTCCTGATAAGGTTCGTTTGTCAATCTGAAAAGAGCATCTTCCAATGTCAACGAGTGTTTTATTACCATGGCATTATAAAGAAATGCAGTTGGTAAGCCCTACACAGAAGATTAATTGCTTTTCCAAATCTCTATAATATTTCTCTCATTTTATTGCTTGCTTTTTATCATGCTTCTCATTTCACAGGCCCTTCATCCTCTTAAAAGAGACAAGGTCTTTGTTCCGCTTCTTTTTTATTTGCCTTTCTTTACTATTTCTGTCACATCTTTTTGACAGGAGTTGACCAAAACATTACACAACACTTGAGATGGAGCACACTAGAAACTAACAGCCTGGCAGCCTCATAAATCTGCCTGTCTGGGGATTTGAAATGTGTATTTCTGGGAAGTTCCACTCGTACCATCAAAAACCTCTTAGAGTTAAGAGTACTGAGGCCACTTCATTCATCTGAATTACAGGAAAATATATCTGAGATCATTTTGTATGCAGAAAAGAAACATTTCTGAACAATACAATCATGTTTATCATGGAAGTAAACAAAAACAATTGTTCCCTAGTGGTGAGTGAAGTACAACCAACGCCTGACCTGGCTTCCTTTGGGTGGTATTCTATTCCCGTGACCATAAATTTAATCACAGTTTTTATTCCAGAAGTACAGAGAGCTCACACATGCTCATAAAACAGAGGGCTTTAAAAAAAAAAAAAAATTCCAAGTATTAAAACTTTTAAAGAGAAGCAGAGGGCCAGAGGTCATCAAAACACACGTCATTTCTACCCACACACAAACACACTCAGAGGAAATTATTGATGCAAAAATTGTTTTTCCCATCTGTACTTTTTAAAAGAAAATATAACCAAAACTTTTGGATGGCAAATTTAGCATCCAAATAGAAAGAGCTCCTCAAAAAGGCATTTGAAGTCAGACATAAGTATGAACAACACTCAATGTAAGCAAAACAGAAGGTTCTAATCTCTGTGGAATAACTCACCTTCCTCTTTGCTGCATATTTTAACTGCACATTATTGCGAATTTTCTTGAGACGATCTTCTCGCTTTTTCCTCCTGATCTGCTCTTCCTAAAACAAAGGGAGAGGGAAGTATATTTAGTCCTCAACCCTTGGTATCACTAAGCTCTGGGTGTAGAGAGAAATTAACTCTGAAATTGTCAGTACACAGTCCCGATCTCCTCGAGCAGGTACTGCGTGTTACTCTGTTCAAAGCAATATTGTTTCCTGTCCTATGTAACCCGCAGGGCAATGCCTCATCCCTCCTCATGGAAGCAAAGTCCAGTGACAGACAGACCACCACCAAATTTGCCTCACGTGATATTCCACTCATCACCCGGGATACAGGAACAGTTTGCCCAGAGGCTGCGGGTTCTCCTTCTCTGGAGGTATTAAAGAGCAGCCTGGACACAATCCTGCTCCAGGGGCTCTGGAGCCGGGAGGTTGTTCTAGATGACCTCCAGTGGTCCCCTCCAGCCCCAGCCATTCTGTGATATCAGCCTTCCCGAGCCTTTCCTCGTTATCTCACCCACCCCCTACAGACAAGCGTTTACCAACCTTTAGCCTGTCCACCTTGTCCCGCTCCTCTTTGCTCCGCACGAACGCCGTCACCCAGTCCGGTTCCCCGGCCGCGCCGGTGCCTCCCGGGTGTCCCGGCTCCGCCGGGCTCAGCCCCTCCAGGAGCCGCGCCTCCTCCTGCCGCTTCTTCTCCTCCGAGTCCCGGAGCCACGAGAGGGCCCCGCAGATGAGGCTCAGGGATTTTCCCTGCCGTGGGAAGCCAAG